>CM075818.1:13197840-13655082 GCA_037975025.1 Excoecaria agallocha
GTCTTTAAGAAGATGAGACCAAGCATTCCGGACTTCCGTGGTAAGTTTAGGCTTACATAGAAATGCCCATTAGTGTTAAAGAAGTTGTTGTCCAAAGGAGTGGCAATCCTAAGTGATAGTGATAAGAATGAGTTCAAAGAACCAGTCAATACTGACAGGTTGAAAAGTTTCCATGGCTAAGACTAGGAAAATTTTAAATTAAAATCAAAAGAAGAGAATATGGCCTTATAGGTCGAAAATCGAAAAAAAGGCAGCCTTGCTGAAATCGAGCATCCTTCCAGGGTTTAAACTAAAAAAGGCACCCTAGGCAAAAGCTAAGGGTCAACTGAAAATGTTCAATTAAGAAAACCCAAGAAGGCTGATTGATAATAGAGGAAATATGCTTTCCAAACATGATCCAATATTAAATAGAGTTTTGTATTATTGAACTTAATGCTAAATAGTAATCATGTATAGTAAAATCACACTAAAGCATGCATGCATGTAATGTATATCCATACATTAATATAAATAAGAGTAGTTTATATTATATACTCAGAGTTATCTTGTTCTATATAAAAAGTAGTGCATAATTCTTGTCTCTTATATCCAAAACCTATAAGTCATCTTCTACTACTTCTACCTAGAATGTTGTCTTGACCAATTAGCCCTGTTATCAACTATAAAATTGGTAACTCATCTCTTATACATGAACAAGGTAGTGAAATCACAGTCCGTAAGCCTTAGAATATAAAATTTTGCATATAGGAGAGCCTAAAGTTAATGATAACCAAAGACAAAGGAAACAAAAAAGGTGCCTCCCAAAAAAGATAGTGGGTGCCTCATAATATCCTATCACTCCTAAACTTTTGAGTGTAGCGAGAGGCAATGTAGAAAGTATCCTTGTGCAAGCCTCATAGTGGTACACATCTAGAATGCCCATGTTAAGTAATGTAGCGGGGTGTCAACCATACACACATGAAATTGATATTGTCATTCGCTATTGTAGCTAACCATACAATACCTTCCTAAGGGGAGTCAAAGTGGTATAGTTGCCTTCTAGGAAAAGAGTGTCTCAGAGAATATAAGTTGGTCACCCTTAGGGAGGTTCCTCTATCAACCTCAACTTCTCCTACAACCATATTTGTAAAAAAGAAAAGAAAAAAAAGAAAAAAAATAATAAAAAATAATAAAAAACAATAAAAGCCGCCGGAGTGGGTTAAGTATATTTCAGGCAAAAATAAGGTATAAGGTTATATGAAAATCCATAAAAGGGACACATTTCTCGCAAAGAAAAACTAGTGTGAAAACCCATAAGGGATGCGCTACCTTTAAAGTAATGACTAGTTACCCGGAACAATAAGATGTTGTCAAAAAAAAAGTGCAGTAGCATCCGTACAGGTCACATCAAAGCCATGGATAGTCTCTATTAGAATCAGAGGAAAGGAGGTCAGTCCATCACAAATGCCTTCGACAATGTTGAATAGTCGGTAGTCACTAGTTAAATCTTTCGAAATATTAGGCAAGATAAATCAACAGAATAACACCAGTATGAAAGGCGGGTAAGTTAAAGAAGTTTTCCAAGGCATTGATGAGAGCTTCCAAAGAAATGGGATCGCTCCGAGGCAGTAGTCTAACAACTGTTGATGGCATCATTCCCAAAGCCCACGCTGCCTCCCTTGGGTAATTCGGCACAAAGTTTAAAATGCAAGGCAAAGTTTCAAGGGCAAAGCTTTTATCGATAATCATAGTGTGACACCCTATATTATGTCATATCACTATAAGTTGAATGATATTATTATATTTACCATGATGTTATAGCGATGTATTTTGAATCTAGGTAGTGGGTCGATAGTTTAATTTATCACTTTGATGCTTACATTTACTTAGTGTGATTAGTTTACTATTTACTTGGTAAAATTTTTGATAGCATAACGGCTTATATTTTATGCTGCCCAAACTTGCAAATGGTAAATTTTACACTCCCAAATAGTAATCTCCACCTTCAATACTTCAATTCCATACAAGGCACTTCTAATATTGGTCATAACTCATCTAATATTTCATGGGATCCACTAATATTTAAAATTTATTACATATTGTTTTCTATACATCGAGTCCAAAGCATAAATATCTAGTCACATCACGTTACATAATTTTTATTTATATACATCACATATCTAGAGGGTCTTCATATGTACATGCCACTAGTATTCCTTCATTGAGTCCTTCCTTGACCTGTCCCTGAGTGCAGTCAAAATAAACCACGTGATAAGCAATTTTGTTGCTTAGTGGTGGATACAACTATACAAAATTTCACCTAACATAAAGTTAAGAAAAATTACCATTTTCCCTTAATATTAATTTTACATAAATAACCTTAAAATTTGTTTACTTTGTTCGTGTAAGCCCTAGCCCCAATGCATTGTAATAAAACACTTTAGCTAATAAATGAGGCATTTGTTTTATCTATTGTATTCCTATACATATCAATTGATAGAACTATCCAAGAATGTTGTTTCAGTTTAAGTTATCATATGTGAGGCACATGGTTGTAAGACCTTGAAACAAATAAGACTTTATTCTAAATATCCCTAGTTAGTCATTGTTATAGGAATAACAAATGAATTAAGACTAGTATGCTCTCTCTGATAAGTTGAGTTCTGTCTTACGGATCATAAGGACAAGAGTGTCAATCAGAGATCATAGATACATGTTAAAGAACATGGTATCTGGATTCGATCCACTCATGAGAACACTACATGGTACAAGTCATAATTGTTTCTCATATGCAAGTTTTGTATCGGAGTTCTTAGACCTAAAATCTCTATGAAACTCTTTATGAATTACTGTGAGATTTGATATACACCTAATGTGCTCGTAATAGAGTGACAAGTATGGGTATGCTTGGGTATGCATTGATTCATGTTAGAGAGCATGAGAGAAGTGGAGGGATTACCCCTCTTTATAAGAGAGAAAATATCATCGGCCACTTGATTAGTGAACTGAGAAGTGTATGGTCATACCAAGATGAAATAATGAGTAATCATTATTTATCTGAGAGTTCATTGTCACTGGAATATCAAGAAAGGAATAAATATATATAAGGATGACTAGTTCCATGCCTTATATTAATTATGATATTTATGGGTAAGGGACTATGCAAAATTGCATTAGGTCACTAAATGCCATATGCATTTTCATTTAATTTGGAATGCTATAATATCTTGCTAGAGAATATATATAGCCTTTGATTTAATTCATTAATTCATTGCCAACATTTAATGGACCTATAGGATCGCACACAAAGCATTGGGCTTAAAATCTTTAAATAAAGTATTGGATATTAATTTGGGCTTTTAATTAAAGTCAAATTAATGTATGTAATAAGCATTATAAATGCTATTGGACCTTGGCCCAAGAGAGAGAAATTCATCCCACATGGTTTAATTTCAATTAATTAATTATCTTATATTAATTAAGTTAATTGAGTGTTAAAGCCTAAAAGAATTTAAATTAAATTAAATCATTTAAATATAAAGTGAAGTGGCCGAAATTCCAAGATAAACACCAAGAAATTTCAGCACTTGCTTATTATTTATATTAAGTGATTTTATTTAATTAAATGTCTTGTGTTTTATTTCAAATTTGAATTTTAAATTTAAAGGAGTTTAAATCAATATATATTACTTATTTTTAGGAAGTGATTGAAGTTGAATTAATTATCTTGAGATGGTAAAATTCAGATCAAACACTTTCCAAAAGATAAGGATATATATATGAAAAGAAATAAAACCCTAGTAGAATAACTAGATTTTGGCGTGAAACCTTAGTTTCCTAGGTTTTGGCGTGAACTCCTCTCTCTCTCTCACAAAATTCTTTTGGCCAATTTTCACAAGGAGAAATTATTGTTCCTCATTCTCTTGTGTTCTTGGGTAGTAATAGCAGCCTAAGAGAAGTACAAAATCAAATTTTGTAGCTTTAAACTATAGTCATTACACAATACTTGTTTTGAGAGCTAGCAATCTCGATTTTAAGCCGTCGGTGCAATTGTGTGTGTGAACATAGAGAGGAGTGGCGTAAAAGGCTGTTCCTTGGCATTGGTAGTGAAGTTCTAAGGCTAAGATATCCTCATTGGTTGCTGGTCATCATCAAAATCAAGTTTTAAACGCATCAAAAAGTTGTAAGTTTTAAAACCCTAAAATTGCATGTTTCTATTCTTGTCATGGAATTGTATGGCATGTATGATCAAATTTTATTGTTTTCCGCTGCGTGATCTTTATGTGCATACCATGAAATATTCCATCAGTGGTATCAGAGCCTAATCATGCTTATTTTAGTGCTTTAGATGCATGAAAAAATTAATTAAAAATCGTTATTTTAAAAACATGCAATGCTGAAATTTTCTGTTTTGAGTTTTTTGCATTGTTTTGGTGTAAAAACAATTTTAATTGATTAAATAGGTATTATAATTAATATGACATGTTAATATACGGTCCTAAGATGTTCTAGGAGCTATTAATGGTTGGATTTAATTGATAATATCTGATGGTACATGTTAATATTAAATCTAGGTGCTTTTTTGGCATGTTAATTGTTAGTTTAACAACTAGTTTTAAATATTAAATGTAAAAACGATTTTTGCATGTTTGCAAGTGATTTTTAAAGATTAAATATCAGGTCTAGACATATTTTAAATTTTGTTTTAATTCTAATCAGTGACAATTTAATTGATTAATTTTAAAATCACTTAAAACTATGATTAGTTTGTGTTTGTTACATGTTTAATCAACATTGTTTGTTTTGTTTTGATTAAAATGGTAAAAAAACATTTAGATCAGATTGGTACAAAATATTAAATCAATATTTATGACCTTATTTAAATTATTAAATGATTCATAAAATTGATTTAAGTATTTGTGCATTTTATGGCATCACATAAGCATTAAACAACTAGTTTTGTTGTTTATTTGTTTTTATATGCATGCCGTGTATCATATATATATGTTCTTCATGATTTTGTGTTTTAATTCATGTTGGTACATATTATATGTATTTTTAATGTTCATGGGCTATATGACATAAAATTAAACATGGAAAAATTGGAAATTATACTAGAGTTGATTTATAGCACAAATCTAATAAGAGAACTTATTCAATAAGAGGATTTAGTCCATTGGGCTTCATCCCAGGCCCATCACGGGGTCATCTCTTGAAGGTTCAAGTACACAATTTCCATTAATGGGCTTGGCTAAATTAATTAAAATTGGACTTTGTTTGATCCATAAATGTTATGTATATTTATTTGCTTGTTTGGTGTGATGAATGGATATGCATGGTGCATTCATAGGCCCTGGGTTTTGAAATTAAATATGGCCTGTGAGCCATTATGTTTTATTGTAAAAGTTTCATTTATTTCTTAGAATAGAATTTACTTGAAGACTTTGTAAATCAAGACACGAAGCCCACCGGAGTGGAGAAGCCAAACTCGAAGATTCTTATGTAATAGTATAGAATCTTAGTTGTAGGTTTTTGGGCCCATGTTTGTCATGCTTAGTTTATGCAATTATATATATATGCATGCTATGTATGGATGACAAAGCGTATGCCATGTAAGTTGTAATAAAATGAATCCCTAAAAATAGTAAGTCACAAAGTTGCCTTTCTAATTCAAAACATGTCAAGGCATCAATCATCGGTCATGTAGACCAGGAGTCCTAGATACGGCCGATTATCTTTGTAAGGCATGGGTTGTGAATGTAGGTTGGACTTAACATGGAAAGGGATGCCCGGACCTAGGCAACTAATAAATGGGTTTGTGCTTATGATGTTAGCCCATTTGATCCAAGAGTCATGTACAAGACATGATTGGAGTTTTCCTACCTGAGTAACTTAACTTGTTAGGTGTACAAGCTCAGCTTGACTAATAACTTGTTGTGAAAAGTGAATCTTGGCCCACATTAAATCACTAATGCGAATTATTTAAAGGGATATTAATTCGGTTTGTGGGATTATAAATAAGACCTCATTTAATCTTGCATAATTTTATTATAGATTGAAAATGGCATCTTCAAACAAAAATTTCTCATTGCGATCGATCCTTGAAAAGGACAAATTGAATGGCACCAATTTCATAGACTGGTCTTGAAACTTAAGAATAGTTCTTAAGCAAGAGAAAAAGTCGTATGTTTTGGATGCAACCTTGCCTGAAGAACCTGCTAGGAATGCCTCTACGGTTCAAAAGGAAACTTTTGAGACCAAGAAGAGTGACTCCAATGATGTGACCTGTCTGATGTTGGCCACTATGGTGCTTGACTTGCAAAAGCAATTTATAGACCAAGAGGCTTATGCGATCATGGTGCACCTCAAGGAGATGTTCCAAGAACAAGCCCATCACGAGATGTTCGTGACAACAAAGACCTTGATTTCTTGTAAGATGGTTGCGAGTACTCCTGTTAGTACCCATGTACTCAAGATGAAAGGGTATCTTGATACTCTTGAGAAGCTTGAGGTACAAGTGCCAAAGGAATTAGCCACTGACTTGATCTTAGGATCATTGACTGATGATTATGATCCATTTGTAATGAATTATAACATGCATGCAATGAACAAGTTAGTCATTGAGCTCCATGGGATGCTTAAGAGTGCTGAAGAGAACATTTGAAAGACCAATCCTGTATTGATGGTCTAAGGGGGCATTAAAAAGGGACTCGCGAAAGGAAAGGGAAAGGGAAAGGGAAAGGGAAAGGCAAAACCCAAGAATGACCTGGCTCGGTTCAAGTCAAGTGGAAGTGCACCTTAGGTCCAACCCAAGCCCAAGGCACAGAAGCTCAAAGAGAGTGAGAGCACTTGCTTCCATTGCAACAAGATAGGGCATTGGAGGAAGAATTGCGCTCTCTTCAAGGAAGAATAAAAGAAGAATGGAGCCAAGGCGTCCAGTTCTGGTATTTTTGTTGTTGAGATTAACCTTTCTATTTCTACCACTTAGGTATTGGATACCGATTGTGGATCTCACATTTGTTAAAATGTGCAGGGGCTAAGAAATAGACGATTACTTGGGAAGAACGAAGTGGACCTCCGTTTGGGGAATGGAGCACGAGTTGCTGCCATGGAGATAGGCGACTATCAACTCACTTTACCTTCCAGACTTTGTTTAGTTTTGAAAATTTGTTATTATGTGCCTGCTATGAGCAGAAACATTATTTCAGTTTCATGTTTGGATTTGGATGAATTTGATTTTGTTATTAAAAATGGCAATGCTCATATTCATTGCCAAGGCATTTCTTATGGCAATGCCATGTTGCAAAATGGCCTTTATATCCTTGATTTGCAAAACAAATAGTCCATATACAACATTAATACAAAGAGGGTTAAATCAAACGAATTGAACCCTACTTACTTCTGGCATTGTCATTTAGGACATGCAAACGAAAAACTCATTTCAAGACTCCATAAAACTGTAGTGCTTGGGTCATTCGACTTAGAGTCTTATGATACATGCGAGCCATGTTTGCATGAAAAAATGACAAAGAGTCCTTTTAACAAGAAAGGTGAAAGGACTAATGGCTTATTGGAACTAATACATACCGATGTATGTGGACCATTAAGTACACAAGCTAGAAGTGGTTTTAGCTACTTCGTGACATTCACAGATGACTTCAGTAGATATGGCTATATCTATCTAATGAAGTACAAATCTGAAACTTTTGAGATATTCAAAGAGTTTGAGAATGAAGTAGAAAACCAACTTGGCAAAAGTATAAAAGCCATTCGATCAGATCGAGGTGGCGAATACATAAGGCAAGAGTTTGACAGTCATCTAAAGGAGTGTTGTATTATTTCACAGCTTACTCCTCCCAGAATGCCACAATGGAATGGTGTGTTCAAAAGGAGAAATTGAACTCTGTTAGACATGGTTCGATCTATGATGAGTCAAGCTAATCTTCTTGTCTCTTTTTGGGGTTATGCATTAGAAACTGCTACATTTCTACTAAACCATACTCCAACTAAAGTAGTTAAGAAGACACCATACGAGGTATGGATTGGGAAAGAACCCAATATTTCATTTCTCAGGATTTGGGGCTATGAAGCACATGTTAAGAAATTATTATTTGACAAACTAGAGTCCAAATCCACTGTCTACTTGTTTGTGGGTTATCCCAAAGAAACAAAGGGATACTACTTTTACTCACAAACCGAGAACAAAGTATTTGTTGCTCGCAAGGCTATTTTCTTGGAAAAGGAGTTCCTTCTCAAGAAAGTCAGTGGGAGTAAAGTAGACTTGGAGAAATTCATGTTCCACAATCTCCTATAGAGGATGAGTTGGAAGTGGGATCAAGTTCACAACTAGTTGTGGAACAAGAACCCATTACACAAGAACCTAAAAGGTCTGGTAGGGTACGTCGGGAGATTGAGAGATATGGATTTCTAATCACCGATAGTGACACTATTGAGTTAGTAGATCGTGAGGATCCTACTACCTATCGAGAAGCTATTGAAAGCCGAGACTCAAAAAATTGGCTTAAAGCCATGAAATCCGAGATGCAATCAATGTACGATAACCAGGTTTGGACCTTGGTTGATCCACCGGAAGGTGCTAAGGTAATTGAATGCAAGTGGCTATTTAAACTCAAAGCTGATAAGACCTACAAAGGTAGACTAGTAGCAAAAGGTTTTCTACAAACTCATGGTGTAGACTATGACGAGACCGTTTCACCCGTAGTCATGCTCAAGTCCATTAGGATCTTGCTTGCAATAGCTCCATATCATGACTATGAGATATGGCAAATGGATGTCAAAACTAATTTCCTCAACAAAAATTTACATGACGATGTGTATATGGCACAGCCTGAGGGTTTTGTCAATCCCAAGCATCCTAAGAAGGTTTGCAAGCTTCAAAAATCCATATATGGATTAAAGCAAGCATCCCGAAGTTGGAATCTTCATTTTGATGAGGCAGTCAAAGAATTTGACTTCATCAAGAACGAAGATGAGCCTTGTGTGTACAAAAAGGTTAGTGGGAGCATAGTAGTATTTCTGGTCCTATATGTGGATGACATCCTTCTCATTGGGAATGGCATTCCAACATTGCAAAAGCTTAAGCAATGGTTAGGAAAATGTTTCTCAATGAAAGACTTAGGTGAAGCCGAGACAATACTTGGTATTCAAATCTATAGAGATAGATCGAATCGGCTTTTGGGACTAAGTCAAGAAAAGTACATAGACAAAGTACTAAAGCATTTTAGTATGGGAGACTCAAAGAAAGGGTACATACCTTTGGCTTTAGGAGTTCCTTTGACTAAAGAACAGTGCCCTAAAACCAATGAGGAAAGGGACAACATGAGTGGAATCCCATATGCATCTACTATTGAATCTATCATGTACGTTATTTTATGTACTAGGTTGGATGTTGCTCATACACTGAGTATAACTAGTAGGTTTCAGCAAGACCCTGGTGAGAAGTACTGGTCTGCTGTAAAAGGGATTATGAAGTACCTATGGAGGACTAAGGATCACTTCTTGGTGTATGGTGGTCAAGAAGAGCTCGTCATACAAGGTTATGTCGATGTCACTTTTCAGACCAGCACTCAGGATTCTAGATCGCAATCTGGGTTTGTTTTTGTTTTGAACGGTGGTGCTGTTAGCTAGAGAAGCTCGAAGCAAGAGACCATTGCCGACTCAACTACAGAATCTGAGTATATTGCAGTGAGTGAGGCTGCAAAAGAGGATGTTTGGATTAAAAATTTCATTTCTAGATTAGGAGTGGTCCCAAGCATCCTAGATCCATTAGAAATTTTCTGTAACAACAATGGGGCCATCGCACAGGCCAATGAGCCCCGGTCACACCAGAAATCCAAACATATACTCAGGAGGTACCACTTGATTAGAGAAATCACTGATTGTAGGGACATCAAGGTTAGCAAGATAGCAAGTGAAGATAATGTAGCAGATCCTTTGACGAAACAGTTGCGTCCAAATCTGCACGAAGCTTATTTGAGAGCGTTCGGTCTTAGGGCTATGCCCAATTGGGACTAGTGCTAGTGGGAGATTGTTAGTGTAAGTCCTAGCCCTAATGCATTGTAATAAAACACTTTAGTTAATAAATGAGGCATTTGTTTTATCAGTTGTATTCCTATGCATATCAATTGATAGAACTATCCAAGAATGTTGTTTCAGTTTAAGTTATCATGTGTAAGGCACATGGTTGTAAGACCTTGAAACAAATGAGACTTCATTCTAAATATCCCTAGTCAGTCATTGTTATGGGAATAACAAATGAATTAAGACTAGTATGCTCTCTCTAATAAGTTGAGTTCTGTCTTACGGATCATAAGGACAAGAGTGTCAATCAGAGATCATAGATATATGTTAAAGAACAAGGTATCTAGATTCGATTCACTCATGAGAACACTACATGGTACAAGTCATAAGTGTTTCTCATATGCAAGTTTTGTATCGAAGTTCTTAGACCTAAAATCTCTATGAAACTCTTTATGAATTACTGTGTGCTTTGACATACACCTAACGTGCTCGTAACAGAGTGACAAGTACGGGTATGCTTGGGTATGCATTGATTCATGTTAGAGAGCATGAGATAAGTGGAGGGATTACCCCTCTCTATAAGAGAGAAAATATCATCGGCCACTTGATCAGTGAACTGATAAGTGTATGGCCATACTGAGATGAAATAATGAGTAATCATTATTTATCTGAGAGTTCAGTGTCACTGGAATATCAAGAAAGGAATTAATATATATAAGGATGACTAGTTCCATGCCTTATATTAATTCTGATATTTATGGGTAAGGGACTATGCAAAATTGCATTAGGTCACTAAATGCCATATGCATTTTCATTTAATTTGGAATGCTATAATATCTTGCTAGAGAATATATATAGCCTTTGAATTAATTCATTAATTCATTGCCAACATTAAATGGACCTATAGGATCGCACACAAAGCATTGGGCTTAAAATATTTAAATAAAGTATAGGGCATTAATTTCGGCTTTTAATTAAAGTCAAATTAATGTATGTAATGGGCATTATAAATGCTACTGGACCTTGGCCCATGAGAGAGAGAAATTCAGCCCACATGTTTAATTTCAATTAATTAATTATCTTGTATTAATTAAGTTAATTGAGTATTAAAGCCTAAAAGAATTTAAATTAAATTAAATCATTTAAATACAAAATGAAGTGGCCGAAATTCCAAGATAAAAACCAAGAAATTTCGGCACATGCTTATTATTTATATTAAGTGATTTTATTTAATTAAATGTCTTGTGTTTTATTTCAAATTTGAATTTTAAATTCAAAGGAGTTTAAATCAATATATATTACTTATTTTTAGGAAATGATTGAAGTGGAATTAATTATCTTGAGATGGTAAAATTCAGATCAAACACTTGCCAAAAGATAAGGATATATATATGAAAAGAAATAAAACCCTAGTAGAATAACTAGATTTTGATGTGAAACCCTAGTTTCCTAGGTTTTGGCGTGAACTCCTCTCTCTCTCTCACAAAATTCTTTTGGCCAATTTTCCAAGGGGAAATGATTGTTCCTCATTCTCTTGTGTTCTTGGGTAGTAATAGCAACCTAAGAAAAGTACAAAATCAAATTTTGTAGCTTCAAACCATAGCTATTAAACAATACTTGTTTTGAAAGCTAGCAATCTCGATTTTAAGCCGTCAGTGCAATTGTGTGTGTGAATATAGAGAGGAGTGGTGTAAAAGGTTGTTCCTTGGCATTGGTGGTGAAGGTCTAAGGCTAAGATATCCTCCTTGTTTGTTGGTCATCATCAAAATCAAGTTTTAAAGGCATCAAAAAGTTGTAAGTTTTAAAACCCTAAAATTGCATGTTTCAATTCTTGTCATGGAATTGTATGGCATGTATGATCAAATTTTATTGTTTTTCGCTACGTGATCTTTATGTACATACCATGACATATTCCATCATACTTAATGTGTTAAATTACTATTAAATTCTTCCTTTATTTAATTTCTTCATTTAAATTTATATAATCTACTACATATGAAAAATTACCATTTAGTCCTTAAATCTTTCTTTTTGCCACTTTTTATTTCATTTAACTCAAAATTTTCGCCTTTTTGATACCTTTAGCCTTTATTTCACATTAGATGGCAATTTTTCATTTTAGTCCTCCTATTAGCATATAAGGTGACTGACCGATGTCTAGCAAGTGTACTAGATCGGCTTAGTAATATAGGAAAATAAGATTATGACCCAAAATATCGAACCCAAGGGAAAGTTGTGCTTGTATGTGCTATTTCAATTTCAAAACCAATTTTGTATGTAAAGAGAGAAGAGAAATCCCAAAGTTGTGATGAATTGAAAATAATAATTTAAACTAAATTAAAATAATTGAAAAAGCTAAAGTAAGAAGAGATTTATTGAAAGCAAGTAAATCGAATGAGTTAAAAATCAATGATAAAGACAACTTTCACTAAAGGACTATCCACCTTAACAAATATTGATATGACTTGATTAAAAGAAAACATACATGTGATTATGGAAAATTCAGTTTAATAAACCCAGATAACTTTATTCAAGATTATCATTCCAAGCATTAAAACTCTCTTATTCAGAACAATCCAATACCTGGCATAAAGAACTAAATTAAGTCTCCTAAATGTCTATTAAAACCTTTTTCAAGAGTTTTAACTTTCACCTATTCTTGGTTACACCTTTCTTAATCTTAACTTACTCAAATTAACACACAATTATAGCTTATTCAGATTATAACCATGCATTAATCCAACTAAATTAACCTAAGAGCATGCAAGTCATTCATCAACCTAAACTAATTAACTAACCAATTCTTAATCAAGTTAATAATCAACTTAAAATTGAGAAAAGACAAGACTATGTTTAAGAACCAAGAAATAATCAACTTGTGTTAAAATTTAAGAAGAAACTCAAGTCATAACAATATAAGTCAAGGATTCAAGTATCCTTTAGCAAAAGTTAAAGAAAACTACTCACAAACCATTCTTAAAATTAAAAACAACATTTGAAGAAAAACTGTAAAAACAAAGAACGTAAAAAAACTAAGAAAAGAAAGCTTAATTCTAAGGAGTAATTCTAAGGATTTATGCTTATTCTTATGTGTTTTGGACTGCTATTTATAGGCAAGAATTGTAGTAGACTCCTTGTTAAACTCCAGTCACAAAATAGGAATCAAATTCTGCTATACAGGAAGCTCATAAATCCTTTGCGATATGGGAAAGTTCATCACGTGGCCACGCCTTCAATATGCTTTCCTTCACACGTGGGCACATCCCATGTAGTTCTTCTTCCACACGTGGCCACATGTCGTCCTTCACTGGGAATCCACGTGGTCACGTGGTTACATAGTTTCCTTTAGTTTCCCATTCACGTGGCCATAGGTCTTCTTACTTCATTTCTTTAACTTTTATCACATGGCCACGGTTCCTCTTGCTTTCTTCTTCGCATGGCCACGTGTGGAATTCCTCAATTTTGCCCTTTTTCACCTATTTCATTAATTTGACTTCGTTAATCACAATTTCAAAGTCAATTTACCATTTTAAATTATCTTCCCGCGTAATCACATTTTCCCCTTTTTACCTATTTATTCCCATTTTTCATTTTTTCATTATTTTCTTACATCTTTGATATCTTTTATGTTATAATCGTCTTTTTCTTCCATTTACTTACAAAATGGGTAGTCATCCACCTAGTGGGTGTTGTATATGTGGACAATTAGGCCATGGAAGTGAGGGGTGTAATTTGGGTATGGCTAGTACTGAAGAACAAGTTAGTTTTATCCAAGGACAAGGAAGAGGAAACCCATATTCAAACACTTACAACCCCGGTTGGAGAAACCACCCAAATTTTTATTAGAGGAATAGTTGCAACCAAAATAGGACTGTGGGGTTTCATCAATCTCAAGATAGATTTGGTGCCTTGGAGGTTAAGATGGATAGGTTTTTGGAGGGCATAAATAGGAAGTTTAATGCGCAAGAGGAGGCCAAAAAGAGGATGGAATCTAAGTTTGAACAAATAACCAAGAATCAAGCTTCTTCCATTCACAATTTGGAAGTTCAATTGGGGCAAATTGCCAAGGCTCTTCCATCAAGATTACAAGGGAATTTACCAAGAAATACGGAGGACAACCCAAGGGAACATTTAAAGGCCATAAATTTGAGGTCAGGAAAGTCTTACACTAATGAATTTGTTTCCACTAACAATTTGGGTAATGTGCAAGAATGTAATAAGCAAGTTGGGCTTGGTGTCACGAGTGCGACACCTGTCACGAGCGTGACAGGAGAGGGAGTTACAACCATCGCGAGTGAGAAGGTTGTCACGAGCGCGCCAGTTACAGTGGAAAAGCCTTCTGTTGCGAGCGCGACGGATGAGGTTGCATAAGAAAAAATTTCAAGGGTTTTTCAACCACGACCACCATTTCCACAACAGTTGAAGCAAGAGAATCAAGATAAGCAATTTCAATCTTTTCTTGATAAATTGAAACATGTGCATATAAATTTAAACTTTGTTGAAGCTATAACACAAATTCCTAACTATGCAAAGTTTCTTAAAGATTTAATTGCTAAGAAGAGGAGTTGGGAAGATGTTTCAACCATTGAATTGACTGGGGCATGTCATTATTCCACCACATACCATTCGGCCACTTCACAAAGTTCCACCTACATTATGTTTTCTCCTTCAATTACATATCATTCATTTCTCTATATTCATTTCAAGTATCATCATACTCACATGCACTTGATTTACATTAAAATCATTAAAGTTACTATACGTCCATCATTATGTATACTAAACCATTATTGCATACACATAATAATTTTCATTTTAATCACATACATTATCTTCCTTATGCATTATAATGTCTAAATACACTTAAATACTTTAATAAACATAAATCTCACTTAGGTTTACCCAAAGCATACCATTCGGCCTCTTTAGGAACTACTCCCTTTAATTTGTTTTCTTTACTAATTTAAGTTCATGTTAGTCTAATTCATCATTTGATCAAGTTATATTAATTTAGTTCACTAATTTTCTCAATTATGCATAGTTACATAATGTAATTTTTGACCTAGTCTCATTGCTTCTTCTGGTTCCCAAGTCACTTTCTCCGCATTATGTCATGTCCAAAGTACTTTGACCAATGGAATTTACTTGTTCCATAGCTGTATAATTTCTCGAGGTAAAATTTGTATTGGTTCTTCATCATATGACATATCAGGTCTCAACTGAATCTCCCCTAGTGTAATGATATAGGAAGGATCCAAATGGTGTCTTCGCAACATAGAAACACGAAATGCATCATGGATCCTTTCTAACTCTAAAGGTAGTTTCAACCTATAAGCCACTGGTCCCACATGTTGTATTACCTCATAAGAGCTAATAAATCTGGGATTGAGCTTACCCTTTTTGCCAAAGCGAATAACCTTTTCTCCACAAAGAAACCTTTAAGAACACCTTTTTGCCCACATTAAATTCTATATCCTTTCTTTTTAGGTCAGCACAAGATTTCTATCTATCTGTAGCTACCTCCAAGTTATCTCGAATTAATTTCACCTTCTTCTTGGCTTCCTCGATCAAATCTAGTCCCACTAATTTGTTTTTTGTAAGCTTAGTGTCCTGTATTTCCTCCTATATAATGCTTCAAATGGTGCCATTTTGATACTGGACTAAAAGCTATTATTATATACGAATTCTGCTAATGAAAGATACTTCTTCCAATTGCTGCCAAATTCTAGTATGCAACACCTCAACATATCTTTCAATTACTGAATGACTTGCTTAGACTGTCCATCTATTTGTGGGTGAAAGGTTGTACTGTAATCTAAATGTGTTCCTAATGCTCCTTGATGATTTTGCCAAAACCTAGATGTAAACCAAGAATCTCTATCTAAAATGATGGAGATAGGAACACAATGTAGTCTCACTACTTCATTGATATAGATTTTCACCAACTTAGCTAATGAGAAATCAGTTCTTACTGGTATAAAGTGATCAGACTTTGTCAATCTATCAAATATCACCGAAATGGAATCATGTTATTTCCTGGTAAGTGGTAGTCCAAACATGAAATCCATGGTAACATGTTCCCATTTCCATTTTGGTATGGTGATAGGTTGTAGTAGTCCTAAAGGAACCTGATGCTCGACCTTTACTTATTGAAATACCAAGCATTTAACTACGAAATTTGCAATTCCCATTTTCATTCCTAGCCACTGATATGAGCTTGAAAAGCTAATAATTAGTGTGTTTTAATGTGTGGTTCTGTTTAGTATTATGTTTATTATTTAGGTATTTTATCTATATTTTATTGCTTTATGTGTTTTGTGTGTGTGTGCTTGTTTTATTTGTTTTATAGGAGAAGGGAATGAATTAAAGCTTAAAGGAGTCAAAGGGAAGAAGGAGAGGAATGAGAGTTGTAACGGTATTGTTGCGAGCGTGACAAGGATGAGAGCTCGCGACAGCAAGAAGGCAAGAGAACCAGGCCAGCAGCTAAAAGCGTGCATTGTCGCGAGGGCAACAACTGAAGAGGAGAGCTCATGACAGCCAGTGGAGCCAGCCAAGCAACAACGTGTCTTTTCGCAAGCACGACAATAGTCGCGAGGTTGCGACACAGTGCGGATGAGCAGTTGAATTTCTAAAGTGATGCAATTTTTTATGAACAATGGCAACTTGTATGAAGGGTTATATTTGAATAGCCATGTCTTTTAGGGAGGCATATATATGCCAAGTAAGCAGAGTTTGAAAAAAGGAATTTGGAGAATTTGATTTTTGTGATCCTAAGAATATTAATTTTTCTTTAGTGCTTTTGTATAACTTTTCATGACTTGAAGAGGAGACAAGTAAGCAAGGAAGAAGACATCTTGTGTGAAGGGAAAAGGGTTGAGAGATCCCCTTCTTCTTGTTCTTATGTTTTATTTTTCTTCCTTGTAATCTTTACATAAATATTATGTTTGTATTTGTTTATATATGACAATTTTCTATTTCCATTTACTTAGTTAATCTTTGAGTGCAGAATTTACTATTAAAATTATATTAGTATCTTTATAAGTTAAGGAAGACGACCTTCAATGTGCAATTCCTTCTTTGAAAATTAACAAAATGATCATAAATAAGGGAGTTAGCGAGAGCAACATCTTATTGAAAGTTAATAGGAAATTCATTATCAAAGCCTAGTTTGAGAGATCACATGTGGAGATAATTGCTATAGGTTGGCAGATAATCTTAAAATGAGTTATTAAAATTATCTGGTTCATTAACGAGAGTTGAGAATTAGTACCTTAATTACATGTTTTAGGCATTCTAATACATGTCGAGAGAGTGTATTAGAAATTTATTCCAACTTGGCTTACTAATAAGATTAAAAATTATAATTAAAATAATGGTATCAAATGCACGATTATTTAGTTTCATAATATTTATTGTCTTCTTTGATTATATTTATCTAGGATTTAATTAATTTATGCAATAGAGTAGTTAGAATTAATTTCCATTTTTGAACATCGTAAACAAGATTAAAATTGAGTAGTAATAGTGTGTGATTAAAATCAACATTTCCTCGTGGGATCGATATCTGAAGTACTATAACCGGTACACCATATACTTGCAGTATTTAAGCTTCTAAAAAAAGCATATCAAGTTTTTGGCGCCGTTGATGGGGAACATGTTTGATTTAAGTTATTACATTATGAATCTTGATTTAAGATTTTGGATTATGATATTTAATTTGTTTTTGTTTTGTTGTGAATATATTAGGATTTGACTGTTCATGCCGCGTACAAGGATTTCTCAAGAAGAACTTGAACCGTTCAATCCGAAGATAGAGAGATTTATATTGAGTAACCGCAAGTCAAATAAAAAGAAGAATCGGAAGAGGAGAATTGCTATGGCTGAAGAAGACAATCCACCGCGATTAATGGCCTTTGCCATGCTACCATTGAGTGGTGCTCAACAAGGTGTGGTAAGACCCATGGTAAACGCAAACCAATTTGAAATAAAACCATCGCTTTTACAAATGATTCAAAATAGTATATAATTCTATGGTTTGGCAAATAAGGATCCAAATGCTCATTTGGCAAATTTCTTAGAAATCTATGATACTTTTAAGATTAATGGAGTTTCGGCAGATGCAATCAAGCTTAGGCTTTTTCCTTTTACATTGAAGGACAAAGCAAAAGCTTGGTTGAATTCCCTAACTAAGGGTTCAGTCACAACTTGGGACCAATTAGCCCAAGCCTTTTTATCAAAATATTTTCCCCTAGCAAAAATGGCCAAAATTATAAAAGATATCACCACTTTTGTTCAACATGACTCTGAATCTTTGTATGAGGCATGGGAAAGGTTCAAAGAATTGCAGCAAAGTTGCCCATACCACAATCTTCCAAAGGAGTTACTGATGCAAACATTCTACAATGGTGTGAATCCAACAACGCGAGGCACCATTGATGCTGCAGCTGGGGGATCTCTTATGAGGAAAACAACGAAGGCTGCTTTTGAGTTATTGGAGGAAATGTCAATGAACAACTGCATGTAGCCAACCGAGAGAGCTAGGGAGACAAATTTCCCCAATGTAAGGGGAGTTCATGTAGTAGATTCAGTGGTAGCTTTGCAAGCTCAAGTGGAGCAGTTGACTCAGAAAATTAATAGTCTAGGTATGGGTAGTCATCCACCTAGTGGGTGTTGTATATGTGGACAATTAGGCCATGGAAGTGAGGGGTGTAATTTGGGTATGGCTAGTACTGAAGAACAAGTTAGTTTTATCCAAGGACAAGGAAGAGGAAACCCATATTCAAACACTTACAACCCCGGTTGGAGAAACCACCCAAATTTTTATTAGAGGAATAGTAGCAACCAAAATAGGACTGTGGGGTTTCATCAACCTCAAAATAGGACTGTGGGGTTTCATCACCCATATTCAAACCTCAAGGGTTTTTTTTCAACCACGACCACCATTTCCACAACAGTTGAAGCAAGAGAATCAAGATAAGCAATTTCAATCTTTTATTGATAAATTGAAACATGTGCATATAAATTTAAACTTTGTTGAAGCTATAACACAAATTCCTAACTATGCAAAGTTTCTTAAAGATTTAATTGCTAAGAAGAGGAGTTGGGAAGATGTTTCAACCATTGAATTGACTGGGGCATGTAGTTCTATTATTACAAATAATTTGCCTACTAAAATGAAAGATAATGGTAGTTTTACTATTCCATGCATTTTAGGGGATGTCGTAGTTTCCTAAGTGTTTATGCAATTTGGGGGCCAGCATTAACCTTATGCCATTATCTATTTTCAAGAAGTTGGGGTTAGATTATGTTAAACATACTTTAATGGTTTTACAATTAGCTGACACGTCCATTAAAAAGCCAATTCGTATAGTAGAGGATGTATTAGTTAAGGTTGACAAATTTATTTTGCCTGCCGATTTTGTCATTTTATATTTTACATATGATGTGAAATGCCCATTGATTTTAGGGAGACCTTTCATGAGAACAGGTAGGGCATTGGTTGATGTCTATGAGGGTTTATTAATTTTAAGAGTGGGGGATGATAGTGTAGAATATCGCATGGATAGGGCATTAAGATAACCCAATGAGGAGAATATATGCATGAGAATAGATGTTATTGATGATTGTGTTGCAACAGTATTTAATGAAACAGATATAGATGGTGAGGTCATTGAGTAAGAAACTAGTGGGAAGGAAGAGCAAGAGGGTGCAAGGCCAGAATGCTTATATCGGAATGATGCACCTATACCACCTTACATTGTAAGTCCTCCTACGGTAGAGTTGAAAGAGCTACCTAGTCATTTGAAGTATGCATTTCTTGGTTTAAATCATACTTTACCTATCATTGTGTCTAATAAACTTACTAGTCGTCAGGAATCTTTGCCAGTAGAGGTGGTTAAAAAGAGAATAAAGAGTATAGGTTGGAAAATTTTGGATTTGCAAGGAATTAGTCCTAATGTTGTTATGCATAGGATTAATATGATAGATGATTGTCAACCTAGGGCAGATAGGCAAAGGAGACTTAACCCAAATATGAAAGAGGTAGTTAAGAAAGAGGTCATCAAATTGTTAGATGCTGGGATTATCTATCCAATTTCGGATAGTTCTTAGGTGAGCCCAATACATTATGTACCTAAGAAAGGAGGTATGACAATAGTTAGGAATGAGAATGGAGAATTGATTCCTACTAGAACCACCACGGGTTTTAGGGTTTGTATTGATTATAGGAAGTTAAATTCAGCTACTAGGAAGGATCATTTCCCTTTACCCTTCATTGATCAAAATGTTAGAAAGGGTAGCTGGGCATTCTCATTATTGCTTTTTGGATGGGTATTCGGGCTATTTGCAGGTTTTTATATACCCTATTGACCAGGAGAAGACCACTTTTACTTGTCCATATGGCATTTTCGCCTATAGACGTATGCCTTTTAGGTTATGCAATGCACCTGCAACTTTTCAAAGGTGCATGACATCTATTTTTGGGGATATGATTGAGAATATCATGGAAGTTTAATGGATGATTTTTCAGTCTATGGAGACTCTTTTGAGTTATATTTAAATAATTTAGATAGAGTGTTGGCTAGGTGTGAGGAAACTAGCCTAGTGCTTAATTGGGAAATGTGTCACTTTATAGTGGAAGAGCGTATAGTTCTTAGCCATAAGATTTCCAGTAGGGGCATTGAAGTGGATAGAGCAAAGGTTGAATTGATTGAGAAATTACCTCCACCCACTACACTTAAGGGCATTAGATCATTCTTAGGACATGCTGGGTTCTATAGAAGATTCATTAAGGATTTTTCACTCATAGCTAAGCCTTTAACTAATTTATTGGTTTAGGAAGTGCCTTTTGAATTTTCTGATGATTGCATGCATGCTTTTAATTCTTTAAAGAAGTGATGGGGATTTAATTTAACCCTTAGTCTCACTAGACTGCGTATAGGATGAGTAGGGTATCGTTCCAAAGGGAACGGGGTAAATTTTGTATTGAAACTACAAAGAGAAGATGGATAGGTAACGAATAAAATAAAGATTATGCAATTAACTAAATATCTAAACTACTTTGAATATATTAAATTAATTTGGATTAAAGATAACTTAAATGATGGTATGAACATACATTATAAATTATGAAATAGTAATTCATCTAAGAATTCATCTAAGAACAAGTTCTAGTAATTGTATAAATAAAGTGACTGGAGAATTTAGCCAAGATTCTTTAAAGCAACTCTCGTTGTCAATAAAGAATGTTCTTATTTAGAGTCTATAAGCATTCTCATGTCATTATAGAGATAAATAAGAATCATGAAGCTCTATGCCAATTCTTTAACCCCTCAAAGTGAATTCCTTAAGTCACATGAAAAAAATTCAATGCTTCAAGTACATTCATTTGTTTTTCCATCAAAGAATTCCAACTCTCATTGAGAACAAATTGACTAACATGCTAAATATGGTGGCCAATCATACAAAGCAAATCAAAGCACACAAATGGATGTAAATCATAATTCATGCATAATAAGAATAATAAACATGTCTTAAATAAATACTAGTGCATATTTATAATGTACAAAGGAAACTAGCCAAATACATATTTGAATTAAAGACAAATAAGAGAAAGAAAACTATCTCATGTTCCTTTGGCTTGTCCCTTTGTAAACATCTAATAAAAACTAAGTAAAAATATTTATCCAAAATAATAACTAGAAACTAAACATTGATTGATCTCTTTTTTTCTCTTCTTTAATTAATGCCATCCATATTTATAGAGGGAAAACTCTACAAACATGTCTCTTCATAATGGTTGTGAATGTGAAAAGTTGCCATGGAGGGTCACGATGGTTGGCTGAAAAATTAGGTTCAAAAGACAAAATGTTTCGGAAACAGTTGCCTTGTCCGACTCGTGAATGACTTCACGAGTCGTGATTCACTTGAATTCTTCTGAAGTCGTGAGCCTCTTCACTACTCGTGATTTCTCTTCACTACTCGTGATCTCTCTTCACTACTCGTGATCCTCTTCACTACTCGTGATCCTCTTCACTACTCGTGAACTACTTCTTTGAAATTTCACCATCTTCTTCCTTTTCTTCACACTTCACCATGATTTGACCTAAAAACAAACATAAACACATAAATGGGACATAAACACATAAAAACACATATAATATTACATACTTAACTACATATATAAGATAAAAACACACATAAAAAGGTAGACATTTTAACATGACATCAAGAAGGCCCTTACAACTGCACCTATAATCACTTCTCCTACTTGGGAGTTACCTTTTGAAATTATGTGCGATGCAAGTGACTTAGCAGTAGGTTGTGTGTTAGGTCAAAGGATTGGTAAGCATTTGCATGCGATATACTATGGTAGTCATACTTTGTCACTGCCTCAAGTGAATTATACAACCACGAAAAAATTAAAGATAAGAAAGGCTCTAAAAATTTAGTAGCTGATCACTTATCTAGGTTAGAAAATGCTGAAGGACCACAAGGGAATGGTCATGAAATCAATGAATCTATTCCGAATGAATCTCTTATGTCAATAAATTATAAGCATGTGCCTTGGTTTGCAGATTTTGCTAACTTTCTTACTACAGGAATCATACCTTATAGATTGACATGGCAGTAGAAAAAGAAGCTTTTTAGTGATGTTAAAAACTATCTTTGGGAGGAGCCCTATTTATTTCGGATTAGTAGGGATGGTATTATAAGAAGGTGTGTGAGTGAGGAGGAAACTATGGAAATTTTAACTCATTGTCATTCCTCATTATATTCGGGCAATAATGGTGGAGCAAAAACTGCTTCTAGGGTCTTAGAGTGTGGATTTTGTTGGCCTACACTTTTTAATGATGCTAGGACTTTTGTAGCTAAATGTGATAAGTGTAAAAGGGTAGGAAACATAGGGAAGAGAGATGAAATGCCTTTGAATTATATTTTGGAGGTTGAAATTTTTTTTATGTGTGGGGAATAGACTTTATGGGTCCATTTCCAATATCTTTTGGGAAGTCTTATATATTGGTTGGGGTAGACTATGTCTCTAAATGGGTTGAAGTTGAAGCTTTACCAACCAATGATTCAAAGGTGGTGATTTCGTTTTTAAAGAAACTCTTTTCACGATTTGGAGTACCGAGGGCTATCATAAGTGATGGAGGTACGCATTTCATTAATCGCTCTTTTGCATCTTTATTGCATAAATATGGTGTCCACCATAGAGTAGCTACTCCATATCACCCTCAAACCAGTGGTCAAGTAGAGGTGTCCAATAGAGAGCTTAAATGGATTTTAGAAAAAAATGTTTCTAATTCTAGAAAAGATTGGGCGCATAAGCTTGATGATGCATTATGGGCATATAGGACTGCTTTCAAAGCACCTATTAGAATGACTCCATATAGGTTGGTGTATGGGAAAGCATGTCATCTTCCTGTTGAGTTAGAGCATAGGGCATATTGGGCGATCAAGACCTTGAATTATAATATGAAAGATGCTGGTTTTAAGCCATGCTTGCAATTAAATGAACTTGATGAATTGCGTCTTTTTGCTTATGAAAATGCACGCCTATATAAGGAAAGGTCTAAGAAATGGCATGATGCTCACATTAAGTATAAAAGCTTTAAGAGTGGGGATAAGGTTCTACTTTTCAATTCTCGCTTGAAATTATTCCCTAGAAATTTGAGGTCTAGATGGAGTGGACCTTTTGAAGTCACTCAAGTTTTTGACCATGGATATCTAGAACTAAAAATAAAAAAGGAGACTTGTTTAAAGTTAATGGGCATCGCTGTAAAATATATTTTGATAGAGCATATGAGAGTAAAGAGGTATCTTTTATCTCTTTAAAATTGGCTTAGTGTTATTCATATATTTTTACTTTCTATTGATTTTAAGTGAATAATTTTATTTTTCTTTGTTTATTACCTTATTTAGAGTACTTACACATTTTGATTTTACAGGTATTTATGTTTGCTTTATTTATGTTGTCTATTTCCATGTAAAAAAATAAAAAAAATAAAAAAAATAAAAAAATAAAAAAAATAAAAAATAAGTCATGAACATTTCATCATTGTCGCGAGCACAACAAGGATGAGTGGGACGGATCACAAGACTCTGTCGCGAGAGCGCCTTGTTCGCTCTCGCGACCATTTCATATTGATTTGGGAAATATGCCTCTATCGCGAGCACGATACCATCGTGAGTGCGACTGCTGATTTGGAGGATAAGGCATATAGTCTCTATCGCAAGCGTGACTTGCTTCGCGAGCTCGCTAATTCAAATACCGTGCCTTGTCGCGAGCGCGACAGTATAGCGAGGTCACGATAGGACACGAGATTTGAATTTATTATGGTTTTAGCTGCCTTTTCACCTTCCCCTATATATAGTTAAAACCCTATCTCAACTCTTCACCTTCCCTCATTCAACTGTTCTTGTTTCTTTTACGATTTTCTCTCAAGGCTTTGGTTTTCTTCTCCTCCTCCTTTCTTCTTTTTAATCGCTTTTGTGAAAGGTTGTAGCTGGGTTGTTTGTTTCTTTTTCTTCTTCCTTTATTTTTTGGGTTACAGCTGGTGGAACACAAGATGTTATCATGGTTCGCACAAAGTCCATTGGCCGCAAGGATAAACAACCTGTGGTAGAGCCGGTTCTCCATCATCACCACCTGTGGAGTATCTTCAAGCCAGGTTTGAATGTCCTTTTTCCATTTATTCTGAAGATGAAGGCAAAAAGTATAAGTTTTTTTTAACACAAAGTCTTATGTGGGCATGTTACATTTAGACAATGAGTTGATTACAGAATTAGGTCTAACTGTCCAATTTGATTAATATATCAAATACATGAAATGGGATAAATTTTCTGTAATGAATTTGCCTATTAGGAGGGACTGGGCTATAGAAATTTTTGTGACCTTGGAATATGTTGACAATAAGAAAACTTAATTTAAATTTAGACACCAGGGTGCTGAGTTTATATTTGGTTTTGAAGAAATGCATAATTGGTTTGGTTTTCCTTCGAAAGGACAACATTTTAATGCCAATTTGTTTGATCACAGGCCGATTTGGACAACTCTCACTGGCTTAAATGAATTTAATAACAAAAATGCCTCTAATCACCTTATTAAGGATAATGGGTTGTTTCTCTTTCATAAATATTTATGTCATGCCTTATTTGGACGAGTAGAAAGCACAAAGGTGCAAACCAAAGATTCATTTGTGCTTCATTTGTTGTTGTCCCATAAAACACCATGTTCAATAGATTTTATATTTGATGGGTTATATCATGCCTCCATTTCTAAAACAAAAATAGTAGGCATTTGTCACATTGTAACCGGCATCATTTTAGGGTGTTTAGGTGACTTAGGCAATTTTGTGTTGGATGAAAATGAGCGTGTAACTTTAATGGATATCCATTATCTGCGTAACTCCCATGTTTTAGATAGAAGAGCTTGGCCTCCGCAGTTTTTATCACGTTTTGCGTAGGAAATGGGTACTAGTCGAGCCAAAGGAAAAGGGAAAGCACCTGAAATGTCTACTGCTGCCTCCTCTAGAGATTTAGATGATGCTAATGATGACGATGAAGCTACACCAGCTAGTGATTTTGGTATGGGTGGAGATGCTAGGGATGAGCCAAGCGTCGGTGCTGAACAAGAGGAAGTTGCTGGTTTACAGTGAGTCATGGCTCGTTTGGATGGGATTAAGGCTGCAAATCAAAGCATGATAGCCCGGATGGATTCCCTTGAAGCAAATGTCAAACAAATGCACAAAATTCATAAGAGCCTCAACCGCAAGCTTATTTCCTTCTTTCGCCATCAGAATTTTCCTTTCACTCCTTCTCCACCGGGGTCTCCAAGTGGACCATCTCATTAATGTTCCTCTCTCCGATTTTAAGTTTTTCTTTTGTTTGTGTTTGTTTTTATTAAGTGTTTGTTTGTTTTGTATATGTTGTTCGTGTGGAGTCTTCCTTACACAATGAGGATATTGTGTTCTTTAAGTGTAGGGAAGCTAGTTGTTAGTTTGCATATAGGTTTAGTTTTAAATTCCTTATGTTTTATGTTAAGTTGTGTTATGGAGTTATTCCTTGTGAGGTTATTGCTTATTAACATATGTGATTAATCTTTTTATGTTAATTATGAGTCTATTGGATGCATTTACTAACTTAGAATTAAAGATCTTTAGTTTTAATATGATTATGCTTCTATGGATAGGCATGTTTAGGTAAAGTACTTTGGTATATAGTTCTTTTAAGCCAAGTTTCTTTATATATGTGCTTTAGAATAGTGAGTTTAACATGATGTAGAGTTTTTTCATAGCCAAAGTGAGCTTTTGAGCCTTAACATTGTCTTGTTGAGAGAATTCCTCTTGCATTCATTACTCTAGAACTTGTGTTAGATAATTTTTGAGATCACATTTAGTATGAGATGTGCATGAAAAATGATAAGGGCACTTAGATTACACCATTTTGGCTATCTTTAAAAATATACCCTTTTGACTTTAGGTAAGCCATTTTGAGCCTATATCCATTTTATTCATGAGCTTATGTTGAGCCTATATCCATTTTAAAGTGAATTAAAACTTTCTTTAGAACCCTTATGTGGAAGATATAGTAATGCTTTGATGAGTAGGATATAGTACTGACATTTTATAAGCATGGTATGAATCCTTTTTGATCCCTAAGTTTAAAGCCACTAGCATTTCTATGTAAAAAAAAAAGAAGAAAAAAATTAATACACTAGTTTGCTTTGAGCCTTAAAAAGAAAACAAAAGTAAGAGAAGCAACTAGTTGAAGTTGAGCTTAGGTGAATACTAGTGGAACCAATTGAAGAATCATTAAAAGGGATTATAGGAATTTCATTAGTAAGGATAGATAACATGCTTTAGTGTAATTTTTGAAATATAAAGTCTTACTTGTTTGAGTATTTGCTATGTTTTTCCACATACATGAGCTACTTATCCCAAAAGTATTCCTACCTTAAACCTAAGCCAAGCTATAACCCTTTAAAGACCCTTTTGATTTTGTGCATTATTTTATGCTAGTGATGGAGATTTTTATTTAATACAAGCCTGTGGTATGTGGTAGTACAAGAGGAAATATGAGTTAAACACTATCCACTAAACACTTGAGTAGTGTAAGGCACAAATTATGAGAGAATAACTCTACATTTTGTATCACTTGCTAGGTTAGAGTACATGTTATAAGAGATAAGGTTTTTAAGAGCTTTATATAATTGTACTTTGCATTCTCTTGTTTATCTTATTGGGTGCATGTGAGTATTAAACCTTATAGATCCAAGATTTTGTTTTGGTATTTGTTGACATTAACTCAATAATTAACATGTTAAATAAACCTTGCATGTGTTAATTTGTGAGAATCTTAAGAAGGACAACTCCATATTCTATGTTTTATGTTTTGAATGTTTGAGCTTTGATGGTTTCTAGCATTTTGAGTTTTTGCTTGAGGGCAAGCAAAAGTTCAGGTGTGGGGAATTGATATGAGCTTGAAAAGCTCATAATTAGTGTGTTTTAATGTGTGGTTTTGTTTAGTATTGTGTTTATTATTTAGGTATTTTATCTATATTTTGTTGCTTTTATGTGTTTTGTGTGTGTGTGGTTGTTTTATTTGTTTTATAGGAGAAGGGAATGACTTAAAGCTTAAAGGAGTCAAAGGGAAGAAGGAGAGGAATGAGAGTTGTAAGGGTATTATCGCGAGCACAACAAGGAGGAGAGCTCGGACAGCAAGAAGGCAAGAGAACCAGGCCAGCAGCTAGAAGCGCGCATTATCACGAGGGCGACAACTGAAGAGGAGAGCTCATGACAGCCTGTGGAGCCAGCCAAGCAAAAGCGTGTCTTGTCGCGAGCACGACAATAGTCGCAAGGTCGCAGCACAATGCAGATGAGCAGTTGAATTTCTAAAGTGATGCAATTTTTTATGAACAATGGCAACTTGTATGAAGGGTTATCTTTGAATAGCCATGTCTTTTAGGGAGGCATGTATATGTCAAGTAAGCAGAGTTTGAAAAAAGGAATTTGGAGAATTTGACTTTTGTGATCCTAAGAATATTAATTTTTCTTTAGTGCTTTTGTTTAACTTTTCATGACTTGAAGAGGAGACAAGTAAGCAAGGAAGAAGAAATCTTGTGTGAAGGGAAAAGGGTTGAGAGATCCCCTTCTTCTTGTTCTTATGTTTTATTTTTCTTCCTTGTAATCTTTACATGAATATTATGTTTGCATTTGTTTATATATGACAATTTTCTATTTCCATTTACTTAGTTAATCTTTGAGTGTAGAATTTAATATTAAAATTATATTAGTATCTTTATAAGTTAAGGAATACAACCTTCAATGTGCAATTCCTTCTCTGAAAATTAACAAAATGATCATAAATAAGGGAGTTAGCGAGAGCAACATCTTATTGAAAGTTAATAGGAAATTCATTATCAAAGCATAGTTTGAGAGATCACATGTGGAGATAATTGCTATAGGTTGGTAGATAATCTTAAAATGAGTTATTAAAATTATCTGGTTCATTAACGAGAGTTGAGAATTAGTACCTTAATTGCATGTTTTAGGCATTCTAATACATGTCGAGAGAGTGTATTATAAATTTATTCCAACTTGGCCTACTAATAAGATTAAAAATTATAATTAAAATAATGGTATCAAATGTATGATTATTTAGTTTCATAATATTTATTGTCTTCTTTGATTATATTTATCTAGGATTTAATTAATTTATGCAATAGAGTAGTTAGAATTAATTTCCATTTTTGAACATCGTAAACAAGATTAAAATTGAGTAGTAATAGAGTGTGATTAAAATCAACATTTCCTCGTGGGATCGATATCTGAAGCACTATAATCGGTACACCGTCTACTTGCGGTATTTAAGCTTCTAAAAAAAGCATATCAAGTTTTTGGCGCCGCTGCCGAGGAACATGTTTGATTTATGTTATTACATTATGAATCTTGATTTAAGATTTTGGATTATGATATTTAATTTGTTTTTGTTTTGTTGTGAATTTATTAGGATTTGACTGTTCATGCCGCGTACAAGGAGTTCTTAAGAAGAACTTGAACCGTTCAATCCAGAGATAGAGAGATTTATATTGAGTAACCGCAAGTCAAATAAAAAGAAGAATCGGAATAGGAGAAATTATATGGCTGAAGAAGACAATCCACCGCGATTAATGGACTTTACCACACTAGCATTGAGTGGTGCTCAACAAGGTGTGGTAAGACCCATGGTAAACACAAACCAATTTGAAATAAAACTA
Organism: Excoecaria agallocha; assembly: GCA_037975025.1. NCBI lineage: Eukaryota > Viridiplantae > Streptophyta > Magnoliopsida > Malpighiales > Euphorbiaceae > Excoecaria > Excoecaria agallocha. The sequence goes on from CM075818.1 coordinate 13,227,119, forward strand.
TTACAAATGATTCAAAACAGTATACAATTCTATGGTTTGGCAAATGAGGATCCAAATGCTCATTTGGCAAATTTCTTAGAAATCTATGATACTTTTAAGATTAATGGAGTTTCGGCAGATGCAATCAAGCTTAGGCTTTTTCCTTTTACATTGAAGGACAAAGCAAAAGCTTGGTTAAATTCCCTGAATAAGGATTCTATCACAACTTGGGACCAATTAGCCCAAGCCTTTTTATTAAAATATTTTCCCTTAGCAAAAACGGCCAAAATTATAAAAGATATCACCACTTTTGTTCAACATGACTCTGAATCTTTGTATGAGGCATGGGAAAGGTTCAAAGAATTGCAGCGAAGTTGCCTACACCACAATCTTCCAAAGGAGTTACTAATGCAAACATTCTACAATGGTGTGAATCCAACAACGCGAGGCACCATTGATGCTGCAGCTGGAGGATCTCTTATGAGGAAAACAACGAAGGCTGCTTTTGAGTTATTGGAGGAAATGTCAATGAACAACTGCATGTAGCCAACCGAGAGAGCTAGGGAGACAAATTTCCCCAATGTAAGGGGAGTTCACGCAGTAGATTCGGTGGTAGCTTTGCAGGCTCAAGTGGAGCAGTTGACTCAGAAAATTAATAGTCTAGGTAAGGGTAGTAATCCACCTAGTGGGTGTTGTATTTGTGGACAATTAGGCCATGGAAGTGAAGGGTGTAATTTGGGTATGGCTAGTACTGAAGAACATGTTAGTTTTATCCAAGGACAAGGAAGAGGAAACCCATATTCAAACACTTACAACCCCGGTTGAAGAAACCACCCAAATTTTTCTTAGAGGAATAGCAGCAACAAAAATAGGACTGATGGGTTTCATCAACCTCAAGATAGATTTGGTGCCTTAGAGGTTAAGATGGATAGGTTTTTAGAGGGCATAAATAGGAAGTTTAATGCGGAAAAGGAGGCCCAAAAGAGGATGGAATCTAAGTTTGAACAAATAACCAAGAATCAAGCTTCTTCCATTCACAATTTGGAAGTTCAATTGGGGCAAATTGCCAAGGCTCTTCCATCGAGATTACAAGGGAATTTACCAAGCAATACGGAGGACAACCTAAGGGAACATTTAAAGGCCATAAATTTGAGGTCAGGAAAGTCTTACACTAATGAATTTGTTTCCACTAACAATTTGGGTAATGTGCAAGAATGTAATAAGCAAGTTGGGCTTGGCGTCACGAGTGCGACACCTGTTACGAGCGCAACAGGAGAGGGAGCTACAACCATCACGAGTGAGAAGGTTGTCACGAGCGCGCCAGTTATAGTAGAAAAGCCTTCTGTTGCGAGTGCGACGGATGGGGTTGCACAAGAAAAAATTTCAAGGGTTTTTCAACCACGACCACCATTTCCACAACGGTTGAAGCAAGAGAATCAAGATAAGAAATTTCAATCTTTTCTTGATAAATTGAAACATGTGCATATAAATTTAAACTTTGTTGAAGCTATAACACAAATTCCTAACTATGCAAAGTTTCTTAAAGATTTAATTGCTAAGAAGAGGAGTTGGGAAGATGTTTCAACCATTGAATTGACTGGGGCATGTAGTTCTATTATTAAAAATAATTTGCCTACTAAAATGAAAGATAATGGTAGTTTTACTATTCCATGCATTTTAGGGGATGTTGAGTTTCCTAAGTGTTTATGCGATTTGGGGGCCAGCATTAACCTTATGCCATTATCTATTTTCAAGAAGTTGGGGTTAGATTAGGTTAAACCTACTTCAATGGTTTCAAGAAGGTGCATGACCTCTATTTTTGTAGATATGATTGAGAATATCATGGAAGTTTAATGAATGATTTTTTAGTATATGGAGACTCTTTTGAGTTATGTTTAAATAATTTAGATAGAGTGTTGGCTAGGTGTGAGGAAACTAGCCTAGTGCTTAATTGGGAAAAGTGTCACTTTATGGTGGAAGAGCGTATAGTTCTTGGCCATAAGATTTCCAGTAGGGGCATTTAAGTGGATAGAGCAAAGGTTGAATTGATTGAGAAATTACCTCCACCCATTACACTTAAGGGCATTAGATCATTCTTAGGACATGCTTGGTTCTATAGAAGATTCATTAAGGATTTTTCACTCATAGCTAAGCCTTTAACTAAATTGTTGGTTAAGGAAGTGCCTTTTGAATTTTCTGATGATTGCATGCATGCTTTTAATTCTTTAAAGAAGGCCCTTACAACTGCACCTATAATCACTTCTCCTACTTGGGAGTTACCTTTTGAAATTATGTGCGATGCAAGTGACTTAGCAGTAGGTTATGTGTTAGGTCAAAGGATTGGTAAGCATTTGCATGCGATTTACTATGCTAGTCATACTTTGTCACCGCCTCAGGTGAATTATAAAACCATGGAAAAAGAAATGTTGGCTGTTGTCTATGCATTTGATAAGTTTAGGTCTTATTTTTTAGGGTCTAAACTTATAATCTATATGGATCATTCAGCTTTGAAATATTTGTTTGCTAAAAAAGATGCTAAACCTAGGTTGATTCACTGGGTTCTTCTATTGCAAGAATTTGATCTAGAAATTAAAGATAAGAAAGGCTCTAAAAATTTAGTAGCTGATCACTTATCTAGGTTAGAAAATGCTGAAGGACCACAAGGGAATAGTCATGAAATCAATGAATCTTTTTCGAATGAATCTCTTATGTCAATAAATTATAAGCATGTGCCTTGGTTTGCAGATTTTGCTAACTTTCTTGCTACAGGAATCATACCTTATGGATTGACATGGCAGTAGAAAAAGAAGTTTTTTAGTGATGTTAAAAACTATCTTTGGGAGGAGCCCTATTTATTTTGGATTTGTAGGGATGGTATTATAAGAAGGTGTGTGAGTGAGGAGGAAACTATGGAAATTTTAACTCATTGTCATTCCTCATTATATTCAGGCCATAAGAGTGGAGCAAAAACTACTTTTAGGGTCTTAGAGTGTGGATTTTATTGGCCTACACTTTTTAATGATGCTAGGACTTTTGTAGCTAAATGTGATAAGTGTCAAAGGGTAGGAAACATAGGGAAGAGAGATGAAATGCCTTTGAATTATATTTTGGAGGTTGAAATTTTTTATGTGTGGGGAATAGACTTTATGGGTCCATTTCTAATATCTTTTGGGTAGTCTTATATATTGGTTGGGGTAGACTATGTCTCTAAATGGGTTGAAGCTGAAGCTTTACCAACCAATGATTCAAAGGTGGTGATTTCATTTTTGAAGAAACTCTTTTCACGATTTGGAGTGCTGAGGACTATCATAAGTGATGGAGGTACGCATTTCATTAATCACTCTTTTGCATCTTTATTGCATAAATATGGTGTCTACCATAGAGTAGCTACTCCATATCACCCTCAAACCAGTGGTCAAGTAGAGGTGTCCAATAGAGAACTTAAATGGATTTTAAAAAAAACTGTTTCTAATTCTAGAAAAGATTGGGCGCATAAGCTTGATGATGCATTATGGGCATATAGGACTGCTTTCAAAGAACCTATTAGAATGACTCCATATAGGTTGGTGTATGGGAAAGCATGTCATCTTCCTGTTGAGTTAGACCATAAGCCATATTGGGCGATCAAGACCTTGAATTATAATATGAAAGATGCTGGTTTTAAGCCATGCTTGCAATTAAATGAACTTGATGAATTGCATCTTTTTGCTTATGAAAATGCACGCCTATATAAGGAAAGGTCTAAGAAATGGCATGATGCTCACATTAAGTATAAAAGCTTTAAGAGTGGGGATAAGGTTCTACTTTTCAATTCTCGCTTGAAATTATTCCCTGGAAATTTGAGGTCTAGATGGAGTGGACCTTCTGAAGTCACTCAAGTTTTTGACCATGGATATCTAGAACTAAAAAATAAAAAAGGAGACTTGTTTAAAGTTAATGGCATCGCTGTAAAATATATTTTGATGGAGCATATGAGAGTAAAGAGGTATCTTTTATCTCTTTAAAATTGGCTTAGTGTTATTCATATATTTTTACTTTCTATTGTTTTTAAGTGAATAATTTTATTTTTCTTTGTTTATTACCTTATTTAGAGTACTTACACATTTTGATTTTATAGGTATTTATGTTTGCTTTATTTATGTTGTCTATTTCCATGTAAAAAAAATTAAAAAAATTAAAAAAATTAAAAAATAAGTCATGAACATTTCATCATTGTCGCGAGCGCAACAAGGATGAGTGGGACGGATCACAAGACTCTGTCGCGAGCGCGCCCTGTTCGCTCTCGCAAGCATTTCATCTTGATTTGGGAAATATGCCTCTATCGCAAGCACAATACCATCGTGAGTGCGACTGCTGATTTGGAGGATAAGGCATATAGCCTCTGTCGCAAGCGCGACTTGCTTCGCGAGCTCACTAGTTCAAATACCGTGCCTTGTCGCGAGCGCGACAGTATCGTGAGGTCACGATAGGACACAAGATTTGAATTTCTTAGGGTTTTAACTGCCTTTTCACCTTCCCCTATATATAGTTAAAACCCTATCTCAACTCTTCACCTTCCCTCATTCAGTGGTTCTTGTTTCTTTTACAATTTTCTCTCAAGGCTTTGGTTTTCTTCTCCTCCTCCTTTCTTCTTTTTACTTGCTTTTGTGAAAGGTTGTAGCTGGGTTGTTTGTTTCTTTTTCTTCTTCCTTTATTTTTTGGGTTGTAGCTAGTGGAACACAAGATGTTATCATGGTTCGTACAAAGTCCATTGGCCGCAAGGATAAACAACCTGTGGTAGAGTCGGGTTCTCCATCATCACCACCTGTGGATTATCTTCAAGCCAGGTTTGAATGTCCTTTTTCCATTTATTCTGAAGATGAAGGCAAAAGGTATAAGTTTTTAACACAAAGTCTTATGTGGGCATGTTACATTTAGACAATGCGTTGATTACAGAATTAGGTCTAACTATCCAATTTGATAAATATATCAAATACATGAAATGGGATAAATTTTCTGTAATGAATTTGCCTATTAGGAGGGACTGGGCTATAGAATTTTTTGTGACCTTGGCATATGTTGACAATAAGAAAACTCAATTTAAATTTAGACACCAGGGTGCTGAGTTTATATTTGGTTTTGAAGAAATGCATAATTTCTTTGGTTTTCCTTTGAAAGGACAACGTTTTAATGCCAATTTGTTTGATCACAGGCCGATTTGGACAACTCTCACTAGCTTAAATAAATTTAATAACAAAAATTCCTTTAATCGCCTTATTAAGGATAATGGGTTGTTTCTCTTTCATAAATATTTATGTCATGCCTTATTTAGACGAGTAGAAAGCACAAAGGTGCAAACCAATGATTTTTTTGTGCTTCATTCGTTGTTGTCCCATAAAACACTATGTTCAATAGATTTTATATTTGATGGGTTATATCATGCCTCCATTGCTAAAACAAAAATAGTAGGCATGTGTCACATGGTAACCGCTATCATTTTAGGGTGTTTAGGTGACTTAGGCAATTTTGTGTTGGATGAAAATGAGCGTGTAACTTTAATGGATATCCGTTATCTGCATAACTCCCATGTTTTAGATAGAGGAGCTTGGCCTCCACAGTTTTTATCACGTTTTGCGCAGGAAACGGGTACTAGTCGAGCCAAAGGAAAAGGGAAAGCACCTGAAACGTCTACTGCTGGTGCCTTTAGAGATTCAGATGATGCTGATGATGACGATGAAGCTGCACCAGCTAGTGATTTTGGTATGGGTGGAGATGCTAGGGATGAGCCAAGCATCGGTGCTGAACAAGAGGAAGTTACTGGTTTGCAGCGAGTCATGGCTCGTTTGGATGGGATTGAGGCTGCAAATCAAAGCATGGCAGCCCAAATGGATTCCCTTGAAGCAAATGTCAAACAAATGCACAAAAGTCATAAGAGCCTCAGCCGCAAGCTTCTTTCCTTCTTTCGCCATCAGAATATTCCTTTCACTCCTTCTCCATCGGGGTCCCCAAATGGACCATCTCAGTAATGTTCCTCTCTCCGATTTTAAGTTTTTCTTTTGTTTGTGTTTTTTTATTAAGAGTTTGTTTGTGTCGTATGTGTTGTTCTTGTGGAGTCTTCCTTACACAATGAGGACATTGTGTTCCTTAAGTGTGGGGAAGCTAGTTGTTAGTTTGCATATAGGTTTAGTTTTAAATTCCTTATGTTTTATGTTAAGTTGTGTTATGGAGTTATTCCTTGTGAGGTTATTGCTTATTAACATATGTAATTAATCTTTGCATGTTATTTATGAGTCTATTGGATGCATTTACTAACTTAGAATTAAGGATCTTTAGTTTTAATATGATTATGCTTCTATGGATAGGCATGTTTAGGTAAAATACTTTGGTATATAGTTCTTTTAAGCCAAGTTTCTTTATATATGTGCTTTAGAATAGTGAGTTTAACATGATGTAGAGTTTTGTCATAGCCATGGTGAGCTTTTGAGCCTTAACATTGTCTTGTTGAGAGAATTCCTCTTGCATTCATTACTCTAGAACTTGTGTTAGATAATTTTTGAGATCACATTTAGTATGAGATGTGCATGAAAAATGATAAGGGCACTTAGATTACACCATTTTGGCTTTCTTTAAGAACTTACCCTTTTGACTTTAGGTAGCCATTTTGAGCCTATATCCATTTTATTCATGAGCTTATGTTGAGCCTATATCCATTTTAAAGTGAATTAAAACTTTCTTTTTGAACCCTTATGTGGAAGATATAGTAATGCTTTGATGAGTAGGACATAGTATTGACATTTTATAAGCATGGTGTGAATCCTTTTTGATCCCTAAGTTTAAAGCCACTAGTATTTCTATGTAAAAAAAAGAAGAAGAAAAAAAAATAATACACTAGTTTGCTTTGAGCCTTAAAAAGAAAAAAAGTAAGAGAAGCAACTAATTGAAGTTGAGCTTAGGTGAATACTAGTGGAACCAATTGAAGAATCATTAAAAGGGATTATAGGAATTTCATTAGTAAGGATAGATATCATGCTTTAGTGCAATTTTTGCAATATAAAGTCTTACTTGTTTGAGTATTTGCTATGTTTTTCCACATACATGAGCTACTTATCCCAAAAGTATTCCTACCTTAACCTAAGCCAAGCTATAACCCTTTAAAGACCATTTTTATTTTGTACATTATTTTATGCTAGTGATGGAGATTTTTATTTAATACAAGCCTGTGCTATGTGGTAGTACAAGAGGAAATATGAGTTAAACACTATCCACTAAACACTTGAGTAGTGTAAGGCACAAATTATGAGAGAATAACTCTACATTTTGTATCACTTGCTAGGTTAGAGTACATGTTATATGAGATAAGGTTTTTAAGAGCTTTATATAATTGTACTTTGCATTCTCTTATTTATCTTATTGGGTGCATGTGAGTATTAAACCTTATAGATCCAAGATTTTGTTTTTTTATTTATTGACATTAACTCAATAATTAATATGTTCAAGAAACCTTGCATGTGTTAATTTGTGAGAATCTTAAGAAGGACAACTCCATATTCTATGTTTTATGTTTTGAATGTTTGAGCTTTGATGGTTTCTAGCATTTTGAGTTTTTGCTTGAGGACAAGCAAAAGTTCAGGTGTGGGGAATTGATATGAGCTTGAAAAGCTCATAATTAGTGTGTTTTAATGTGTGGTTTTGTTTAGTATTGTGTTTATTTTTTAGGTATTTTATCTATATTTTGTTGCTTTTATGTGTTTTGTGTGTGTGTGGTTGTTTTATTTGTTTTATAGGAGAAGGGAATGACTTAAAGCTTAAAGGAGTCAAAGGGAAGAAGGAGAAGAATGAGAGTTGTAAGGGTATTGTCACGAGCACGACAAGGAGGAGAGCTTGCAGCAGCATGAAGGCAAGAGAACCAGGCCAACAGCTAGAAGCGCGCATTGTCGCGAGGGTTACAATTGAAGAGGAGAGCTCGCAACAACTAGTGGAGCCAGCCAAGCAACAGCGTGTCTTATCGAGAGCACGACAATAGTCGCGAGGTCGCAACACAGTGCGAATGAGCAGTTGAATTTCTGAAGTGATGCAATTTTTTATGAACAATAGCAACTTGTATGAAGGATTATCTTTGAATAGCCATGTCTTTTAGGGAGGCATATATATGCCAAGTAAGCAGAGTTTGAGAAAAGGAATTTGGAGAATTTGATTTTTGTGATCCTAAGAATATTAATTTTTCTTTAGTGCTTTTGTTTAACTTTTCATGACTTGAAGAGGAGACAAGTAAGCACGGATGAAGACATCTTGTGTGAAGGGAAAAGGGTTGAGAGATCCCCTTCTTCTTGTTCTTATGTTTTATTTTTCTTCCTTGTAATCTTTACATGAATATTATGTTTGCATTTGTTTATATATGATAATTTTCTATTTCCATTTACTTAGTTAATCTTTGAGTGTAGAATTTACTATTAAAATTATATTAGTATCTTTATAAGTTAAGGAAGACGACCTTCAATGTGCAATTCCTTCTCTGAAAATTAACAAAATGATCATAAATAAAGGAGTTAGCGAGAGCAACATCTTATTGAAAGTTAATAGGAAATTCATTATCAAAGCATAGTTTGAGAGATCACAAGTGGAGATAATTGTTATAGGTTGGTAGATAATCTTAAAATGTGTTATTAAAATTATCTGGTTCATTAACGAAAGTTGAGAATTAGTACCTTAATTGCATGTTTTAGGCATTCTAATACATGTCGAGAGAGTGTATTAGAAATTTATTCCAACTTGGCTTACTAATATGATTAAAAATTATAATTAAAATAATGGTATCAAATATTTATTGTCTTCTTATGTTATACTTATCTAGGTTTTAATTAATTTATGCAATAGAGTAGTTAGAATTAATTTCGATTTTTGAACATCGTAAACAAGATTAAAATTGAGTAGTAATAGTGTGTGATTAAAATCAACATTTCCTCGTGGGATCGATATCTGAAGTACTATAATCGGTACATCTTATACTTGTGGTATTTAAGCTTCTAGAAAAAGCATATCAACCACCAATAGATTGCTTTCAAATCTTGATACATCTTGTTGCTGCCTGGATGCATAGTATATTTACTATTGTGGGCTTCTATTAAAATGTTCTTCTTCAATTCTACATCATCTGGTATGCATATCCTCCCTTGGTAGTATAAACAGTCATCAAGGCTGAGGGAGAATTCACTACCCTTTCCCAATTATACTTGAGAGACGATTGAGGCCAACTTTTCATCTTATTTCTGGGAAGCTTTTATTTGTTGTAACCAATTAGGTTTTGCTTGAATTTCACCTATTAGTGCCCCATCTTGAGACATATTTAGCTTGACCTTCGTCGCTCTTAATGTTGCTAAGTGTTTCCTGCTCAATGCATCAGCTACCACGTTAGTTTTACCAGGATGATAGTCGATTGAGCAGTCATAATCCTTAATGAGCTCCAACCAATGCCTTTGCCTTAGGTTGAGTTCTTTCTGGGTGGGCAAGTACTTTAAAATTTTGTGATCGGTGTAGATGTGGCATTTCCCCATATAAATAATGTCTCCAGATTTTCAATGCGAACACAATAGCTGCTAGCTCTAAATCAAGGGTAGGATAATTCCTTTCATGTGTTTTAAGTTGCCTAGAAGCATAGGCTACCACCTTACCTTCTTGCATAAGCACGTATCCTAACCCATTCCTGAAAGAATCACTATAAATAACATATGGCTTACCCGAGGTGGGTTGTTTAAGCACCAGTGCTTCAATCAACATAATTTTTAGCTTCTCAAAGCTTTCTTGACATCGATCTGTCCACTCAAATTTAGCATTCTTTTGTAGTAGTCTAGTGAGTAGAGTAGCTATCATAGAAAATCCCTTGATAAATTGTCTGTAGTAACGCGCCAATCCAAGGAAACTTCTGACTTCTGTAACACTTCTAAGTGGCTTCCATTCTAGAATGGCTTCAACCTTTTTAGGATCAACTTTAATACCTTTTGCTGACACCACATGGCTAAAGAAGGTAACCTGATTCAACAAGAACTCACACTTGCTAAATTTTGCATACAACTTCTTGTCCCTCAAAGTCTACAGAACAATTCTTAGGTGTTTGTCATGCTCTTTTGGAGTTCTAGAGTATACCGGTATGTCATCAGTGAACACCACCATAAACTAATCTAAATATGGGTGGAAGATGTGGTTCATTAAATCCATAAATGTTGTTGGTGCATTAGTAAGGCCAAATGGCATCACCAAGAACTCATAGTGGCCATATCTGGTGAAAAAAGCAGTCTTTGGCACATCTGCTTCCCTAACCAGAAGTTGGTGATAGCCAGATTTCAAGTCAATCTTTGAGAAAATCGCTGCACCCTTCAGTTGATCAAACAAGTCACCAATTCGGGGCAAGGGATACTTGTTATTTATGGTGACTTTATTCAGTTGCCAGTAGTCAATGCACAACTGAAGAGAACCATCCTTCTTTTTAACAAAAAATACTGGTGCTCCCCACGATGATACACTCAGGTGAATGAACCCTTTATCAAGTAATTCTTGTAGTTGAATCTTTAGTTCCTTCAACTCTTTGGGTGCCATGCGATAAGGAGTAATGGAAATAGGAACAATGCCTAGCATTACATCAATGGTAAACTTGACCTCCCTTTTTGGTGGTAATCTCGGTAAATCATCGGGGATGTTTTGAACAATAGGCACATCACTGATTTGTGTGCTTCTCTTTAGCCGAAAATAAACTATTACTTGATGTTTATGGAGCCAATCCATCCCTAAAATGACATCAAACTCATGAAAGGGGAGTTCGATCAGGTTTGCAGGGAAATTGGTATATTGGGTCTGGATGGGACAATCTCTATAAACTATATTCACCCTCACCTCATGCCCTAAAAGGTTGCTTACTAGGATGTCTTATTCTAACTATGATTTAACTAAACCCTTTCCATGTGTAATTTTGGTGCTAAGGTATGAGTGTGTGGACCCGAGATCTATCAAGCCATAAACTGAGCCATCAAATAAATAGAATTTACCTATAATGACATCAGGTACATCCTGGTCCTCTTTGGCTCTCACTGCATAGGCTTGAACAGCTGGTCGTCTATCTGAAGTATGAGGTACCTGTATACTAACACTAGTAGATGCTGCTCAACTGGGTTTACCTTTGCTATGGCCTCTAGATGCTGCAATGGTAAGTCTGTTGGCAAGAGTAGCTAATGAAGTCATTTTCCCCGAGAACAATCCTTCTATTTGTGCTCCTTTGACCTGTATCTCCATTAAACCCCAGTCAATCTCCAACATTCACCTAGATGGTGGCATCCATAATGCTCACAGGCAGGAGTGTCATATCTGTTAAAGCCTTGAGGTGTACTGGCAATGGAGGTTATAGGTGGAGCTGCTCATGTTACTAATTTTTGGCTCAGTGCTAGAAAGTCCTGTGGGGGAGCTACTGAAGTTTTAGTCTTCTTGCTAGACCTACTAGATGTCCCTATGAATTGCTTCCTTCTCTACTAGAATCAGGCCTTTCTACTGGCTTCCTCCACTTTAATTGCTTTAAGTCTCATGGCTGCATCAACCAAAGCTCTCCTATTAATGTACTCATAAACTGCTAGCGCCCTCCTAATTTCAATGTGCAGTCCCCTCTCAAATAGCTAGCACATTTTAGCTGGTGGTATGCTATAATCTTTCATGTAAGTGCTTAGCCTCTCAAACTCCCTGTCATAATCTTGAACTGTACGGGTACCCTGGCGCAATTGCCAAAAAGCTTCTTTCATAACTTTTTGATATTCTTTACCCATATATTTATCCTTGAACTACTGAAGGAGAAATTCCCAAGTCAGTTGTTCTGGTGGGGTGTAATGTCTGACTGTATCCCACTATGTGTAGGCTAGACCCTAGAACAGAGCTACTACCCCTTCTAGCTTTTCTTCTGGCAAACTGTGGATGATTTCAAAAAGCCTTTTTATCTGATCCAGCCTATAAGGCCCCAATCATGGACCTAACCAAATTATGGTTAATTGAGGAGGATTAAGGTTAAATGAGATAAAATTTGATTTCTTTGTATTGTTAAAGTTAAGTCCCATTAGGGGTATTTTGGTATGTTTACCATGAATGTAAATGAAGTGTGGTTAAAGTTAAGATGCAAGAGGGATATAGTTGAAGTAAATTAGAAGTTTAGGGTTAAATGTTAAGAAATATAAGTTGTTGGGGTTAAATTGAATAACGGTAATTTTGGAAATTCACCTAAGGAGATATTTACCCCACTAACTCCCTTTTATAGCTTCTTAAAGAAGGAACTCTTTGGGGTTGGGAGAAGTGAATATCGGCACCTGGGAGAGAAGACCCAACTCTTTCCTTTTCTCTCTATTACAAAATGAAGAAAGGGAAAGCTTGGGGTTTGTGGGTTATCATCTTGAAGGAAGAAGAAGCCAATAGTTAAAAGAGAAGAATCAGTATGTTGGAGAAGGAGTTAAAGCTTTAATTTAAGGTATGGGAATTAGAGTTTACTATGTTGTTTATGTATTAAGGGAGTTTTTCCTCTTTTCTGGTATGTGCTCTCTAGTTAAAGTTAAAGGTTAATCAAGTAACTTAAAGGAGTTTAAAATGATTTAAAGCTCAAAGGATCATGGCTATAAATGGTGAAGTGAGATATGGGAGTCTAATTTAATATAGTGCATAGTTTGGGTTTTTGTATGATCGGGGTTTGGGTGTCCATATCTGCCAAGCACCCATGCATGGCCACGCATGGGATAGTGCTCATCCATGCACGACCACGCATGGGACACTTCTCACCCATGTAAGGCCGCTCATGGTGTTTCACCTTACCATGTACGGCTATGCATAGGCATTCTCCCATGAATGGCTGTGTAACTCCTTCCCATTTCTAGTGAACGACCATGCATAGGAGGTTCCTCACCCATGCACGGCCACATATGGGATGTCTTTCACCTATGCACGGCCATGCATGGGGTGCCTCTCTCCCATGCACGGCAGCACATCTCCTCTCTTTTCCTTGCTTGGCCACGTATGCCTTTTTCCCTCTTCTTCTTCACGGCAACTTAGCCATTTAACCCATGAAAATGTATGGCCAATTGACCTTTATTTCCATGAAATGCACAGTCACTTGTACACTATTTTCATTGGTTTTTCTTATCCCCAAAATTATAGCTCATTCATAAATTATGAACCAGTATTTTATAGCCTATGCATATGAAGATATTGATATGAATAGACTGAAATAAGCTAGCAATAAGAAATGTTGATGATGGTTGGGTATACAAGTGGTGAGTATTATGTTAATTGATTAGGGATGAATTATTATAGTTCTAAAATTCTTTCCAATGCTAAGGTTTAAAATAAGATATAGTTTAGCAAGGATGTGGCTATAAGAAGAGTTATTATCTAAATTTGAGCAACAAGAATGTATTCAAGTGAGGGAATGGATTAACTAGGTTGTAAGTCATAAGTTATTAATACATGACTGGTGGCATCATCCTTTTATGGGGAGAAATTTTATGTATGTATGTATCTATGTATATGTAGATATATTAAGAGTGAGGAATTTTAGAGTAACAAGGCTTACTAAGGTAAGGTGGGGTTTCACCTTGAATTTGTTGAGAGTGAGACTTGCTTAGGGCAATGCAAATAGGAATCATTTTGTTAGAATGTATTTTGTGTATTGACTTAGACATATAGCTAACAAGGGTAGAGAAATATAATGATCTAAAGATTGTATGTTAGTTATTATGCCATATAAGGTCGCATTAGGTATTAACCTGCTAAATTTAATTGTCTTACCTAATGTTATGCATTGGTGTGTCTTTAAATGGTATGAAAATACCATGATATGGTCTAGTGACATTGAGATGATGGTTGCAAGGTTATAAATCTACGTTAATAGAGATCGGACATTGCCATTTTATGCTTAGTCATGAGACCACAAAAGTGAAGTTATACTTTAAGTTATAATGGGAGGTATTGGCTAGCCCTGATATAAAGAAATATGCTTATTTGTTTGCCTATTCCATGTGTTTTATTATGAAAAACTCATACCTATAAGTAGTGTGATAGCATATATGATGGAATAATCTTGCATAAACATACTTGAGGGTAAAATATTATAAGATAAAAAGTACAATTAAAATAAATTGATACATACATGATCTCATCGAGATTTTATAACCTGTTGTCTTTGATCTAATAGACTATAAAAGTGAACTAAAGAGTTAATTAAGAATGAGTGTTGACCTTAAGATGAAAATAATTGTTCATCTTATTATATTGATCATAGATGTTTAAGTGTTGTTTAAGTAATTATGTAATGATATGAATATCTATGATATTGTATTGAAGCCATTTCTAGCAAATAGCAACAAGGTACGTGTTTGAGAACAGTTAATGAAATATGTAAGAGCAATGCCTATTGTTGATGTATCTATGCGATAATAAGTAGTCTGACTCAGTATGTGAGCATCTATGAATAACAAAGCATGTATTGCTATGATTCAAGTTGCATTAACATGTACATATATATATATATATACAGATATGCATATAATCTTATAAAGACTATTAATTGTAAGAACTATACTTTTATAGTTCTCTCATTAGCTTCATGCATAATACTAAGTAAGATGAGATTGTTCAATAAAGGTAATACTTTATTGTGTTTGCATTATCATGTAACTACTATGACATAGTTGACCCCATTTGGGTCTTGTTCCTTAAAGGAACCATTGTTCGATCCCGTTTGGGTCCATAGTTTGTTCCTTGCTGGAACCATCGTTTGACCCCATTTAGATCCATTGTTTGATATCTTTGGATATACATAGGTTGATACCTTCGGGTATCTATTGCTCCCGTTATCCACCCTTTGAACTAGTACTTAGGTAGGCTATTAAATATGATAAAAAGTACAAGAAATAAAGTAATATATATACATATATATGCATTGATTGCTTTACTTATTTAACATAAGCATGATGAATGACTTATTGTATTGCATTGCTTTATCTTAAATTCCTTTTGGCTATGACTATCTTGATGAAATGAGATGATATGTTCAGTATATCCTAATTGTGAGATATATATCATGCCAACTATGAGGAATGTTCCCGTGTGAGTGCCGGTGTGAGTTGAATTCCACCGGTGGGTTTCATAGAGAATATATGGACCCTAAAGTACACAATATTGTACTATAACTTATATGGACTTTAACATGTACACTAAGTTTCATGTACTTTGAATTTATGAAATGCATGCTTGCGACATAAAGACTTTGTCTAATAATTATGATACGTAATGTTTGTTCTTCATAATCACATGGAACTCTGTAGTCTATTGTTATATATATATATATATATATATATATATATATATATATATATATATATAAAGGTTTATACACACATGCATAATTATAACATTGATCTAACTAAGTGTAAAGTATGATATAAAATGGTATTATAAGAGATTTAAGTTACCATGTTATGATAACATTAAGGAATGCATATGTATGAAATAAGTTGAGAATTATGTTATTACAAGAAGAAATCATGCCTAATAATAATAATATGTCATTATTTAGGGGTGTTGAATGACATAAGCACTCCCTTAAGCATGCCATACCAATTAAATCAATCAAGTGGAGTTCGTACAGTTAATAATCTTGATAGTTTGAGTTGTAAGAAGAGATAATTATGAAATGTACGAATGATACTAGTTTAACACGATAAGAAAGCTATGATGATGATAGTGAATTAATAAGTCTAGTAGGTAACAAAATGAGTTAGGTAATACTCTAGATTATGATAAATAGGGTATTTATTGATAAGGTTAAGAACCTCGATGGTCTATTGTGATATGATCAATATGGTAAAATCTTATGTTGTTATGTTATTATGAAAGTATGTATAATTATGGGCAATTACAAGTGGTTTTATGTAGAGTTTCATTCCCCACTAAGCTTTATAGCTTAGCACGGGTTTATTTATCCGTGTAGGTTTCAGGATAAGCTCCAGTGGATCAGCGGCTAGTGTCTATTCAACCAATGAAGAGAAGATCGGGTAGACTGCAGATGCCTATGAGGATGTCATTATGTATTGTTGGCATTATGTTAGGCCTTCTATTTATAAGTTTGATTTAAGTTATTGTGGTGTGTAATTATTATGACATGTGTTATTTATTATTATTCATGCTTGATCTTTAATAGGTTTATAATGATGATTGATGATTATTCATGTTTAGTGGATTAAGGTGTGACAGTTAGTGGTATTAGAGCCCAGGTTTAGTCTTTTCTGGGCAATAAAAAATTAAGAAATTGTTCCTGGAGGTTGAGATGATATTGGACTAGACCAAATAGCCATATTTGGTGTTATTGTTATCGGAATATAGATTTTGTTGATTGTGAGAGATGATTAACTTACCATTGATAGGTATTACAGTCTTAGTAGGATTTTGATTCAGAAACTATGAGATGACATCTAAGGAATCATCGGTATCTCTCACTTCTTGATATTGGAAGTGCTTAAAAAGTCTTGATATTCCATGATTGAAGTATAGCATAAGGTTGATTATAAGTATATATAGATTGTTATTAAGATGTTTGAGGAAAAGTTTATATGACTATAAGAGAACTTGATCTTTGGCATTGATGATGATGCGAGATGTCGAGGTTATTAAGATGCTCTATATAGGATTGTCAGGATTTTCCTAATCAGTATGGGCAACGAAACATATGTCATTGTATTAGGATGGTATAAAACATGTCCAATTCATGAGAATACATATTGATATTCTATTGCATACATAAAGTCATAAATGCATTGCATAGCATCCCATATCACATAAATAATAATAATAATAATAATAATAATAATAATAATAATAATAATAATAATAATAATAATAATAATAATAATAATAATAAGCATTACATCACTTATCTGGTCCAGCTGAAAGGGAAAAACTGATAGGAAGTATAATGAGCATGAGAGTATCTGGAGATTAAAAGCAGGTACTAATGTTATTGATGGATGAGGTTGTTATGGTTATAGTTGCTTATAGCTAAGATAGAGTTTGGGAATCAATAGTAATGAAGACAAAGATTACCAGTTTGAATTTCGAGGATGAAATTCTTTTAAGGGGGAGAGAATTGTAAGGCCCCAATTATGGCACTAAATGGATTATGGTTAATTGAGGAGGATTATTGTTAAATGAGATAAAATTTGATTTCTTTGTATTGTTAAAGTTAAGTGCCATTAGGGGTATTTTGGTAATTTTATCGTGAATGTAAATGGAGTGTGGTTAAAGTTAAGATGCAAAAGGGATATAGTTGAAGTAAATTATAAGTTTAAGGTTAAATGTTAAGAAATATAAGTTGTTGGGGTTAAATTGAATAAGGGTAATTTTGGAAATTCACCTAAGGAGATATTTACCCCACTAACTCCCTTTTAAAGCTTCCTAGAGAAGGAACTTTTTGGAATTGGGAGAAGTGAAATCGGCACCTGGGAGAGGAGACCCAACTTCTTCCTTTTCTCTCTGTTACAAAATGAAGAAAGGAAAAGCTTAAGGTTTGTGGGTTATCATCTTGAAGGAAGAAGAATCAGTATGTTGGAGAAGGAGTTAAAGCTTCAATTTTAGGTATGGGAATTAAGGTTCACTATGCTATTTATATATGTATTATGGGAGTCTTTCCTCTTTTTTGGTATGTGCTCTCTAGTTGAAGTTAAAGGTTAATCCAGTAACTTAAAGGAATTTAGAATGATTTAAAGCTCAAAGTGATGGAATATGACATGGTATGATAATCATGATAGCACAGCGGAAAAACAAAAATTTTATCATGCATACCATACATATCCAAAACTAGGAACGAAAACATGCAATTTTAGGGTTTTTGAAACTTACAATAGATGATGCCTTTATTCTTTGATTTTGTGATGTCCAGCAACTAAGATCTCTTTATCCTCCTTAGTTCTCAATCACCAATGCCAAGGAACAGCCTTTTACGCCACTCCCTCTATTCTCACACACACAATTACACCGTCGGCTTAAAAACGATATTGCTAGATCTCTTTTTCGGTATTGTGTAATGGTTATAGTTTGAAGCTACAAAACTTGATTTTGTACTTCTTTAGATTGCTATTACTGCTCAATAACACAAGAGAATGAGGAACAATCCTTTCTCCTTGTGAAAAATTGAACCAAAAGAATTAAGAGAGAGAGAGTCACTATTCACGAGTTACTATTCACGAGTTACTATTCATCCCACAAAAAAAATTAGGTTTAGGGTTTTATTTCTTTTAATATATATGCTTATCCTTTGGCAAGTCATTAATCTGAATTCAACTATCCTAAGATAATTAATTCAAACTCTATCACTTCCTAAAGATAAGTAATATATTTTGAATTAAACTCCTTTGAATTTAAATTCAAATTTGAAATAAATCATAAGACATTTAAATAAATAAAATCACTTAATTTAAATAAATGCCATGTGCCGAAATTCCTTGAATTATCTCTTGGAATTTCGGCTACTTCATTAAATAAATAAGTGATTTAATTTAATTTAAATTCCTTTAGACTTTAATACTCAATTAACTTAATTAATGTAACATAATTAATTAATTGAAATTAAACCTTATGGGCTGAATTTTTCTCTCTCATGGACCAAAGCCCAATAGCAATTTTATAACCCATTACATACATTAATTTGACTTTAATTAAAAGCCCAAATTAATGCCCAATACTTAATTAATCATTTTAAGCCCAATGCTTTGTGTGCGATCCTATAGGTCCATTTAATGTTGGCAATGAATTAATAAATTAATTCAAAGGCTATATATATTCTCTAGCAAGATATTATAGCATTCCAAATTAAATGAAAATGCATATGGCATTTGGTGACCTAATGCAATTTTGCATAGTCCCTTACCCTTAAATATCAGAATTAATATAAGGCATGGAACTAGTCATCCTTATATATATTAATTCCTTTCTTGATATTCCAGTGACACTGAACTCTCAGATAAATAATGATTACTCATTATTTCATCTCGGTATGGCCATACACTTCTCAGTTCACTGATCAAGTGGTCGGTGATATTTTCTCTCCTATCGAGAGGGGTAATCCCTTACTTCTCTCATGCTCTCTAACATGAATCAATGTATACCCAATCATACCCGTACTTGTCACTCTGTTACGAGCACCTTAGGTGTTTGTCAAAGTACACAGTAATTCATAAAGAGTTTCATAGAGATTTCAGGTCTAAGAACTCCGATACAAAACTTGCATATGAGAAACACTTATGACTTGTACCATGTAGTGTTCTCATGAGCGGATCGAATCCAGATACCATGTTCTTTAACATGTATCTTTGATCTCTGATTGACACTCTTGTCCTATTGATCCGTAAGACAGAACTCATAAGATCAGAGAGAGCATACTAGTCTTAATTCATTTGTTATTCCCATAACAATGACTGACTAGGGATATTTAGAATGATGTCTCATTTGTTTCAAGGTCTTACAATCCATGTGCCTCACACATGATAACTTAAACCGAAACAACACTCTTGGATAGTTTTATCAATTGATATGCACAGGAATACAAAGGATAAAACAAATGCCTCATTTTATTAATTTCAAGTGTTTCGTTACAATGTATTGGGGCTAGGGCTTACACTAACAATCTCCCACTAGCACTAGTCCCAATTGGGCATAGCCCTAAGAACCGAACGCTCTCAAATGAGCTTCGTGCAGATTTGGACGTAACTGTTTTGTCAAAGGATCTGCTACATTGTCTTCACTTGATATCTTGCTAACCTTGACGTCCCCACGATCAATGATTTCTCTGATCAGGTGGTACCTCCTGAGTATGTGTTTGGATTTCTGGTGTGACCGGGACTCCTTTGCCTGTGCTATGGCCCCGTTATTGTCACATAAAATTTCTAATGGATCTAGGATGCTTGGGACCACTCCTAATCCATTAATGAAATTTTTAATCCAAACAGCCTCTTTTGCAGCCTCACTTGCTGCAATATACTCAGATTCTGTAGTTGAGTCGGCAATGGTTTCTTGCTTTGAGCTTCTCCAGCTGACAGCACCACCGTTTAAAAGAAAAATAAACCCAGATTGCGATCTAGAATCCTGAGTGCTGGTCTGAAAAGCAGCATCGGCATAACCTTATATGACGAGCTCTTCTTGACCACCATACACCAAGAAGTGATCCATAGTCCTTCGTAGGTACTTAAGGATCCCTTTTACAGCAGACCAGTGCTTCTCACCAGGGTCTTGCTGAAACCTACTAGTTATACTCAGTGCATGAGCAACATCCAACCTAGTACATAACATAGCGTACATGATAGATCCAATAGCAGATGCATATGGGATTCTACTCATGTTGTCCCTTTCCTCTTTGGTTTTAGGGAACTGTTCTTTAGTCAAAGGAACTCCCAAAGCCAAAGGTATGTACCCTTTCTTTGAGTCTCCCATACTAAAATGCTTTAGTACTTTGTCTATGTACTTTTCTTGACTTAGTCCCAAAAGCCGATTCGATCTATCTCTATAGATTCTAATACCAAGTATTGTCTCGGCTTCACCTAAGTCTTTCATTGAGAAACATTTTCCCAACCATTGCTTAACCTTTTGCAATGTTGGAATGTCATTCCCAATGAGAAGGATGTCGTCCACATATAGGACTAGAAACACTACTATGCTCCCACTAACCTTCTTGTACACACAAGGCTCATCTTCGTTCTTGATGAAGTCAAAATCTTTGACAGCTTCATCAAAACGAAGATTCCAACTTCGGGATGCTTGCTTTAATCCATAAATGAATTTTTGAAGCTTGCATACCTTCTTAGGATGCTTAGGATTGACAAAACCTTCAGGCTGTGTCATATACACATCCTCAAGTAAATTTCCGTTGAGGAAAGCAATTTTGACATCCATTTGCCATATCTCATAATCATGATATGCAGCTATGGCAAGCAAGATCCTAATGGACTTGAGCATGACTACAGGCGAAAAGGTCTCGTCATAGTCTATACCATGAGTTTGTCGAAAACCTTTTGCTACTAGTCTACCTTTGTAGGTCTTATCAGCTTTTAGTTTGAATAACCACTTGTATTCAATTACCTTAGCACCTTCCGGTGGATCAACCAAGGTCCAAACCTGGTTATCGTACATTGATTGCATCTCAGATTTCATGGCTTCAAGCCAATTTTCCGAGTCTGGGCTTTCAATAGCTTCTCGGTAGGTAGTAGGATCCTCACGATCTACTAACTCAATAGTGTCACTGTCAGTGATTAGAAATCCATATCTCTCAATCTCCTGACGTACCCTACCAGACCTTCTAGGTACTTGTGTAATGGGTTCTTGTTCCACAACTGGTTGTGAACTTGATCCCATTTCCAACTCATCCTCTATAGGAGCTTGTGGCACTTGAATTTCTCCAAGTTCTACTTTACTCCCACTGTCTTTCTTGAGAAGGAACTCCTTTTCCAAGAAAACAGCCTTGCGAGCAACAAATACTTTGTTCTCGGCTTGTGAGTAAAAGTAGTATCCCTTTGTTTCTTTGGGATAACCCACAAACAAGCAGACAGTCGATTTGGACTCTAGTTTGTCAGATGTTAATTTCTTAACATGTGCTTCACAGCCCCAAATCTTGAGAAAAGACATATTGGGTTCTTTCCCAGTCCATACCTCGTATGGTGTCTTCTCAACTGCTTTAGTTGGAGTATGGTTCAATAGAAACGCAGCAGTTTCTAATGCATAACCCCAAAAAGAGATAGGAAGATTTGCTTGACTCATCATAGATCGAACCATGTCCAACAGAGTTTGATTTCTCCTTTCAGACACACCATTCCATTGAGGTGTTCCAGGAGGAGTGAGCTGTGAAATAATACCACACTCCTTTAGATAACTGTCAAACTCTTGGCTTAAGTATTCGCCACCTCGATCTGATCGAATGGCTTTTATACTTTTGCCAAGTTGGTTTTCTACTTCATTCTTAAACTCTTTGAATTTCTCAAAAGTTTCAGACTTATACTTCATTAGATAGACATAGCCATATCTACTGAAGTCATCTGTGAATGTCACGAAGTAGCTAAAACCACTTCTAGCTTGTGTACTTAATGGTCCACATACATCGGTATGTATTAGTTCCAATAAGCCATTAGTCCTTTCACCTTTCTTGTTAAAAGGACTCTTTGTCATTTTTCCATGCAAACATGGCTCGCATGTGTCATAAGACTCTAAGTCAAATGACCCAAGCACTCCAGTTTTGTGGAGTCTTGAAATACGTTTTTCGTTTGCATGTCCTAAACGACAATGCCGGAAGTAAGTAGGGTTCAATTCGTTTGATTTAACCCTCTTTGTATTAATGTTGTATATCGACTATTTGTTTTGTAAATCAAGGATATAAAGGCCATTTTGCAACATGGCATTGCCATAATAAATGCCTTGGCGACGAATATGAGCATTGCCATTTTTAATAACAAAATCAAATTCATCATTATCCAAACATGAAACTGAAATAATGTTTCTGCTCATAGCAGGCACATAATAACAATTATTCAAAACAATACAAAGTCCGGAAGGTAAAGTGAGGTGATAGTCGCCTATCTCCATGGTAGCAACTCATGCTCCATTCCCCACACGGAGGTCCACTTCATTCTTCCCAAGTAACCGCTTATTTCTTAGCCCCTGCACATTTGAACAAATGTGAGAACCACAACCGGTATCCAATACCCAAGTGGTAGAAATAGAAAGGTTAATTTCAACAACAAAAATACCAGAACTGGATGCCTTGGCTCCATTCTTCTTTTGTTCTTCCTTGAAGAGAGCGCAATTCTTCGTCCAATGCCCCAACTTGTTGCAATGGAAGCAAATGCTCTCACTCTCTTTGAGTTTTGGCGCCTTGGGCTTGGATTGGGCCTAAGGTGCACTCCCACTTGACTTGGGTTTTGCCTTTCCCTTTCCCTTTCCCTTAGCGGGTCCCTTCTTAATTCCCTTTTAAACCATTAGAATGGGATTGGTCTTTCGAATGTTCTCTTCAGCATTCTTAAGCATCCCATGAAGCTCAGTGACTGACTTGTTCATTGCATACATGTTATAATTCATCACAAATGGATCATAAGCAGTAGGCAATGATCCTAAGATCAAGTCAGTGGCCAATTCCTTTGGCACTAGTACCTCAAGCTTCTCAAGAGTATCAAGATACCCTTTCATCTTGAGTACATGGGTACTAACAGGTGTACCCTCAGCCATCTTGCAAGAAATTAATGCCTTTGTTGTCACGAACCTCTCGTGACGAGCTTGCTCTTGGAACATCTCCTTGAGGTGCACCATGATCGCATAAGCCTCTTGGTCCATAAATTGCTTTTGCAAGTCAGGCACCATAGTGGCCAGCATCAGACAGGTCACATCGTTGGAGTCGCTCTTCTTGGTCTCAAAAGTTTCCTTTTGAACCGCAGAGGCGTTCCTTCCTGGTTCTTCAGGCAAGGGTGCATCCAAAACATACGACTTCTTCTCTTGCTTAAGAACTATTCTTAAGTTTCGAGAGCATTCTATGAAATTGGTGCCATTCAATTTTTCCTTTTCAAGGACTGATCGCAATGAGAAATTGTTGTTTGAAGATGCCATTTTCAATCTACAATAAAATTTAGCAAGATTAAATGAGGTCTTATTTATGATCCCACAAACCGAATTAATATCCCCTTAAATAATTCGTGTTAGTGATTTAATGTGGGCCAAGATCCACTTTTCACAACAACTTATTAGTCAAGCTGAGCCTGTACACCTAATAAGTTAAGTTACTTAGGTAGGAAAACTCCAATCATGTCTCGTACATGACTCTTGGATCAAATGGGCTAACATCTTTAAGATGTTATAGCACAACCCATTTATTAGTTGCCTAGGTCCGGGCATCCCTTTCCATAATAAGTCCAACCTACATTCACAACCCATGCCTCACAAAGATAATCGGGCGCATCTAGGACTCCTAGTCTACGTGACCGATGATCGATGCCTTGACATGTTTCGAATTAGGAAGGCAACTTTGTGACTTACTATTTTTAGGGATTCATTTTATTACGGCTTACATGGCATACGCTTTGTCATCCATACATAGCATGCATATATATATAATTGCATAAAGTAAAGCGTGACAAACATGGGCCCAAAAACCTACAACTAAGATTCTATACTATTACATAAGAATCTTCGAGTTGGGTTTGTAACACCCTTACCCTGTACTTAGCTATAACACTGTGATTAATATTAATCAAGCATGCTTATCAACATTTCATCTGATAATCCACTAAACAGATATCCAAAAGTTAACTATTAGAAGCTTCACTTACAGGTGCAACTTACTAACATCAAATATTACATATACAAAGCATCTGTAGTAAATACAAAATTTCCAACATATTTAGAGTTTCCACAACTACAAATCATAAGGACAAAAAGAAGACTCTAACATCAATCTTCTAAGACTTGTGTTGGCCAACCTGCTGCAGAAAACAGACCTGGAAGAAAGTCTTGTTCTCCCAACCTACACGGATAAACAAAAATCCGTGCTAAGCTATAAAGCTTAGTGGGGAATACTATAAATGATAATGACTACTCACAGTGGTCGTCAACAAGCATACATTAAAAACTATAAAGTATAACTTATACTCAACATTTAACCATATAAGCATATTGTCCTTTAATCTTGCGATTCATTCATTGATTATTTTACCACAGTTTATACTTAGTCATTCCTTCCACTTTTTCATATACTAGGAATATATGCATATACATATTCACATATGAGCTATGATCAACTTTCACATATAAGCTATGATCATCATTCACATATAAGCTATGATCAACTTTCACATATAAGCTATGATCAATATTCACATATAAGCGGTGATCAACTTTCACATATGCATAATCGTAAGTAAAACAAGGCATTAGTACTATGAAAGTTCATCATTTATCAATCTAGAATTATATTCGAAATGCTTATTGTACCAATGCATACATAGAATTTCTAGCTTGCTTTTATATCCAATACCATTTTCATGTGAACTTTATCTCTTGTAAATCTATAAATGCTTTATGTGTATGCACAAGACAATATACATCATTTCTTAATCAAGAGCAAGAACGAGTAAATATAGGGAAAACATATAACTCAACTGTATTAATTTGAAAAGCAATCACCAACATGAATACCCATTCATAAACTCTTATATTCATTTGCTTTAGAGAACATACTATCTCTAATATAGTTCATAATTATATATTAGTGATGCACTAGTTCATTTATATAACTCTGTACGTACTGTTTCTATATGCGATAATCATGCATAAGTGTATATTGTAACATCTTTTAATACCATAATTTCCATTTGTGCTGTAAAGGAATTTCACATATAAATTAGATTCTGAAATCAATTTATGAATTGTTATGCTTTATAAAGCTTTAAATTAACATCAAACTATTCTTAACTTTGGTATAAGGCCTGCACTATTCTAAAGAGGTGGATAACGGGTTAAACGATGGTACCCGAAGGCACAAGCTGTTTAGTCACCCAAACGGGGCTGACTACAACCCAAACGGGGTTGAATGATGGTACCCGAAGGCACAAATTGGTTTAGCCACCCAAACGGGGTGACCACAACCCAGACGGGGTTGAACGATGGTACCCGAAGGCACAAGTTTTGGTGTATCTATGGTACTCGAAGGTACGGGGCTTAACGATGGTACCCGAAGGCACAAGCTGTTTAGTCACCCAAACGGGGCTGACTACAACCCAAACGGGGTTGAACGATGGTACCCGAAGGCACAAGTTTTTCTGCAGCTGCAAGGTACCCTTATAGGCATGCCTATCTATCCACTTCCTAGACTCAACGCAGGCAATAAAATCTATTTACTTTATCTTTCATTTATTCATTCAAATTCTTATATGCACATGTATACTCTTGTATAACTATGAACAATGTACTCATACTCATGTTCATGTATAACTTTCTGTAAACCGGTGAACATTTCACTGTTGGGTAATACTATTCTGTTCTTGTAATCATATTCACTTATGTGGCTAGTTCGTATGTCAAGATTATACTTATATAATGCCATTTGTACCCATACATGATCATGTAAAATATATATATACATCTTCTTTAGTACATATACATATATGCACTAATCATAAACAATTATACACTTTTCTCATATAATAATCACATGACAAGATACTCCTTCTGTGATGCATACACTTGTATACATAGTCTTGTATGACATTACCATTATATACTTTAATAAAATTTCTATAATGGTGTCTATAGCACTATAGATCTGTATTTTAGCATGCTATCATGTGACCACACATATACTTAATCATATCATTTCAATTAAGTAAAGACGTATTCATACGTTTCACTTTACTCATTTTCTTTGAATCATTACTCTCAAACTTCTTTCAACAGTCAAACCCAATCATGTAAGATCATATTATATTTATAGACATATGTTTATATGTTCACATAATCCATAAATCACATTAAACATCTCACATATTCACAGTCATGCTAAAACATTTTCTATCTCACAGTACAAATTCATGCTCATACACTCATGTTCATAATCATAGATGTACGTACCTGTGGGTACATTCACATATAGTAAACTTATTCATATAAGCATATTTACCAATATATAAATATATATCTTTATCATCATTAAAATCATGTGCTATACAGAATGTCAACATGTTTCCATAAGGGCATATACACATGCCAAGGTCATACTATTGCAATCCTTATTTCATAGCATAGATACATGTCAAAACGTGCTCTTTCAATTAAGTAAAGACGTATTCATACATTTCACTTTACACATATTCTTTGAATCATCACTCTAAAACATCTTTCACCAATCAAACCTAGTCATGTAAGATCGTATTATATATTTATATGTTCATATATAATCTACAATTCAAATTACTTCTTTCTACAAGTAAAGTTGACATTTACTCCATCATTAAATAATATGTACATGTAAGCATAATTGCACACAACAGCCATGTACATAAGTTTGATCATATTCACATTAAGCATCTCACATGTTCATAGTCATGCTAAAATATCTCTCTCAATTTATTAAAGAAATCATATTATCAAGTGTAGCAACAATATGCACATAATAGTAAATTCTGTTTCTATGAGCAGTTTAGGAAACTAGTCCGAATTCAACCCTAAATTCCATATACTTAGAGAACGATTTAAGTTTAGGTTTCTTCATATGAAATATAGGTATGGAAGTCTAGTTTCCAACGCAAAAAGAATCACTCAATTTGCTGTTCTGTAGCTCAACTTATGAGTAAAACAATCCAGATAGGTCAATCAGTCGTGAAGAAACGTTCTACTCGTGAAGAGGCTCACGAGTGAAGTAAAAGGGCAACATTTCATGACTCGAGAAAGGGGCTCACGAGTAGAGAAAAAAGGCAGCATTTCACTACTCGTGAAGGGGCTCACGAGTAGAGAAAAAAGGCAGCATTTCACTACTCGTGAAGGGGCTCACGAGTGGTGAAAAAGGGCAGAATTTCACGACACGTGAAGAGCTTCACGAGTCGGACAAAAGTTCACGACTCGTGAAGTGCTTCACGACTCGGCACTGACTCTCACAACTGATGAAATCCGTTCTTCCAAAATCAACCCGAAAACCCAGCAAAAACCAGAAAAAATGTAACTTCAATTTCTGTAAATTACATCCAAATTCAGCAACCAATTCCACATGCAATATGAATAACCTACATTCTCATACCTTAGCTGAAAATTCCTTTGTCTTAAACCCCTTACAAGCCCTTTTCCTTGCTTCTTCCACCTTCTCTCTCTCCTTTACATCATTTCATACATACAACAACAATCATCCATCATCAATCAAATTAAGAAAGAGATGAAGATGAAGAGATGAACTAACAAGTTAGGATATTACCTTATAGTTATACTAATGATCTAGATTGAACAACATGCAACAATTCCTCTTTAACAAGACCTTGAGAATTCATCTATGGCTTTAAGAAATATGAAGAAGAAAATGAAGTTGCTGTAACTCTCTCTAAGATTTCGTTCACCACCATTTCAAAGAGTTTTCCTTTCATTCCACTAGCAAAAGACTTTATATAATAGCTAGGAAAATTCCCTCTTTGATCCTTCAACAAAATGCATGTCCATTAATCAACCCACATCTTTTTGCATGTTATAAATCAACCTAATCACTTATTCTTCCTCTTAAATTAACCTCTCAAATATTCATTTATTCACCTTTGACCTTTAAGATGCTGAATTTACAAATTAACCCTTAAACTAATACTTTGAACTTCAATTACACCCTTGAATGTTATTAAACCAACAATAATAATTTAATTATGACCTTATAAAATTCATACCATATATCTTACACATTTATCACAATTATCGAACTTAATAACACTTATATCCCAATTGATCCTTGAAATAAAAATATTATTTCAATTACACATAGATATAAACAACTAGTTTATCCTTCAATATATAAGCTTATAATAATTCATCTAATTAAGCTTGATTAAACATTAATAATTGGGATTATGTCCTTGAATTCTACTAAGGCCTAATTTGAGTCCTTACAGGGTTTCTCCACTCTGGTGGGCTTCGTCTTGATTTACAAAGTCTTCAAATAAATTCTCTTCTAAGAAATAATTGAAACTTTTACAATAAAATATAATGGCACGCAGGCCATATTTAATTACAAAAACCCAGGGCCCATGAATGCACCATGCATATCCATTCATCACACCAAACAAGCAAATAAATATACATAGCATTCATGGATCAAACAAAGTCCAATTTTAATTAATTTAGCCAAGCCCATTAATGGAAATTGTGTACTTGAACCTTTAAGAGATGACCCCATGATGGGCCTGGGCCGTAGCCCAATGGACTAAATCCTCTTATTGAATAAGTTCTCTTAAAAGCCCAAAACACAAACTAGTTAGATTTGTGCCATAAATCAACTCTAGTATAATTTCCAATTTTGCCATTTTTAATTTTATGTCATACAGCCCATAAACATTAAAAATGCATATAATATGTGCTAACATGAATTAAAAATATAAAATCATGATAAACACATATATAGTACATGACATACATGGAAAAACAAACAAACAACAAAAACTAGTTGTTTAATGCTTTATGTAATGCCATGAAATGCACAAACATTTAAATCAATTTTATGAGTCATTTAAAAATCTAAATAAGTCAATAAACATTGATTTAATATTCTGTATCATTTAAATCTAAATGTGTTTTTACCATTTTAATCAAAACAAAACAAACAATCTTGATTAAACATGTAATAAACACAAACTAGTCATAGTTATAAGTGATTTTAAAATTAATCAATTAAATTGTCATGGACCAGAATTAAAACCAAATTTAAAACATATCTAGACTTGATATTTAATCTTTAAAAATCACTTACAAACATGCCAAAATCAATTTTACATTTAATTTTGAAAACTAGTTGATAAACTAGCAATTTACATGCTAACTAGCACCTAGTTTCATAATTAACATGTACCATTAGGTATAAATAATTAAATCCGACCATTACCAGCCCTAATAATATCTTAGGACAGTATATTAACATGTAATATTAATTATAATACCTATCTAATCAATTAAAATCATTTTTACACCAAAACAATGCAAAAAACTCAAAATAGAAAATTTCAGATTTGCATGTTTTCATAATGACGATTTTTAATTAATTTTTTCATGCATCTAAAGCACTAAAATAAGCATGTCTAGGCTCTGATACCACTGATGGAATATGACATGGTATGATAATCATGATAGCATAGTGGAAAAACAAAAATTTTATCATGCATACCATACATATCCAAAACTAGGAACGAAAACATGCAATTTTAGGGTTTTTGAAACTTACAATAGATGATGCCTTTATTCTTTGATTTTGTGATGTCCAACAACTAAGATGCCTTTATCCTCCTTAGTTCTCAATCACCAATGCCAAGGAACAGCCTTTTACGCCACTCCCTCTATTCTCACACACACAATTACACCGTCGGCTTAAAAACGAGATTGCTAGATCTCTTTTTCGGTATTGTGTAATGGTTATAGTTTGAAGCTACAAAACTTGATTTTGTACTTCTTTAGATTGCTATTACTGCTCAATAACACAAGAGAATGAGGAACAATCCTTTCTCCTTGTGAAAAATTGAACCAAAAGAATTAAGAGAGAGAGAGTCACTATTCACGAGTTACTATTCACGAGTTACTATTCATCCCACAAAAAAAATTAGGTTTAGGGTTTTATTTCTTTTAATATATATGCTTATCCTTTGGCAAGTCATTAATCTGAATTCAACTATCCTAAGATAATTAATTCAAACTCTATCACTTCCTAAAGATAAGTAATATATTTTGAATTAAACTCCTTTGAATTTAAATTCAAATTTGAAATAAATCATAAGACATTTAAATAAATGAAATCACTTAATTTAAATAAATGCCATGTGCCGAAATTCCTTGAATTATCTCTTGGAATTTCGGCTACTTCATTAAATAAATAAGTGATTTAATTTAATTTAAATTCCTTTAGACTTTAATACTCAATTAACTTAATTAATGTAACATAATTAATTAATTGAAATTAAACCTTGTGGGCTGAATTTTTCTCTCTCATGGACCAAAGCCCAATAGCAATTTTATAACCCATTACATACATTAATTTAACTTTAATTAAAAGCCCAAATTAATGCCCAATACTTAATTAGTCATTTTAAGCCCAATGCTTTGTGTGCGATCCTATAGGTCCATTTAATGTTGGCAATGAATTAATAAATTAATTCAAAGGCTATATATATTCTCTAGCAAGATATTATAGCATTCCAAATTAAATGAAAATGCATATGGCATTTGGTGACCTAATGCAATTTTGCATAGTCCCTTACCCTTAAATATCAGAATTAATATAAGGCATGGAATTAGTCATCCTTATATATATTAATTCCTTTATTGATATTCCAGTGACACTGAACTCTCAGATAAATAATGATTACTCATTATTTCATCTCGGTATGGCCATACACTTCTCAGTTCACTGATCAAGTGGCCGGTGATATTTTCTCTCCTATCGAGAGGGGTAATCCCTTCACTTCTCTCATGCTCTCTAACATGAATCAATGTATACCCAATCATACCCGTACTTGTCACTCTGTTACGAGCACGTTAGGTGTATGTCAAAGTACACAGTAATTCATAAAGAGTTTCATAGAGATTTCAGGTCTAAGAACTCTGATACAAAACTTGCATATGAGAAACACTTATGACTTGTACCATGTAGTGTTCTCATGAGCGGATCGAATCCAGATACCATGTTCTTTAACATGTATCTATGATCTCTGATTGACACTCTTGTCCTAATGATCCATAAGACAGAACTCATAAGATCAGAGAGAGCGTACTAGTCTTAATTCATTTGTTATTCCCAT
Organism: Excoecaria agallocha; assembly: GCA_037975025.1. Taxonomy (NCBI): domain Eukaryota; kingdom Viridiplantae; phylum Streptophyta; class Magnoliopsida; order Malpighiales; family Euphorbiaceae; genus Excoecaria; species Excoecaria agallocha. The sequence goes on from CM075818.1 coordinate 13,258,636, forward strand.
AACAATGACTGACTAGGGATATTTAGAATGATGTCTCATTTGTTTCAAGGTCTTACAATCCATGTGCCTCACACATGATAACTTAAACCGAAACAACACTCTTGGATAGTTTTATCAATTGATATGCACAGGAATACAAAGGATAAAACAAATGCCTCATTTTATTAATTTCAAGTGTTTCGTTACAATGTATTGGGGCTAGGGCTTACACTAACACAAAGGATCCTGGTTATAAGTGGTGAAGTGAGTTATAGGAGTCTAATTTAATACAGTGCATAGTTTGGGTTTCTTTATGATCGGGCTTTAGGTGTCCATATCTGTTGAGCACCCATGCACAACCATGCATGGGACACTTCTCACCCATGCACGGCCGTGCATGGTGTTTCACCTTACCATACACAGCCACGCATAGGCATTCTCCCATTAACTCCTGCATAACTCCTTCCCATTTCTAGTTAACGACCATGCATGGGAGGTTCCTCACCCATACACCGCCACGCATGGGATGTCTTTCACCCATGCACCACCATGCATAGGGTGCCTCTCTCCTATGCATAGTAGTGCATCTCCTCTCTTTTCCTTACTTGGCTGCATATGCCTTTTCCCTCTTCTTCTTCACGGCCACTTGGCCATTTAACCCATGAAAATGCATGGCCACTTGACCTTTATTTCCATGAAATGCACAGTCACTTATACATTATTTTCATTGGTTTTTCTTCTCCCCAAAACTATAGCTCATTCATAAATTGTGAACCAGTTTATAGCCTATGCATATGAAGATATTGATATGAGGTTTTTATTATTAGAACACTACCTCCCTTCTCATAGGATGCATTGTATAAAATAAATAAAACCATCAATCAAATAAAAAATAAGTGATAAATAAATAAAGAGATAAATCAACTACTTAAGCTATTTCAAAAGTAAATCGTGCAAAAAGAAAATGAAATGATATACATAAATCGGGGAATTTATTTGAATTTTGGAACATTGGTTCCCACCTACATATTTACAAAAAAGGGTTCTTTTCCCTCATTTTGTGGTTTTTTAGGTGAAAATTGGCCATTGATCCATTTTTATTTAAGAAATCCAATTAATAATAAAATAATTTTAAGTGAATTTTCCATCAATGTTTCAAAAATCATTCTTTACTAACTATTACATCCCTAAAAAGTTAGATACATCTAAAATTAAATAATAAAGTGTAAAAGGTTAATAAATAAAATGAACCAAATAAATCACCACAAAAATAAACTATAAATTTGTTTGAAGAGTGGCCTCCAAAATATACTAGTCTCCCAAAATAAACTACACAAGACATAGGAAATAATTGCTTAAAGAAACACACAAAGAAAGCAAAATAATTAGTGCATAAAAAGCATCGTAAATCAAATAATAAAATTAAAATAACAAAAAACTCATTCGAGAACAAAATAACAAATGAACAAAATGTTAATCGTGTGAAAATAGAGATGAAAATCCCTCTTTTGAAAACCCTAATTTTTGTTTAAATACCTAATAAAAAGTTTGAGATTGCTCCCAACTCTAATCCCTCCAAATCTAGGAGTTAGAATCCCTAAAATTTGAATAGGATCTAATTCCCCAAAGATCTAATTCTTATCTACAATTTTGAATGCTGGAAAATGCACAAAAATCTAAAACAACCCCATAGTGTTAGAGTAATATGCCCTAGAGCCCATGTAATAGGGATGTTTTTCATATGTATGAAATTTATATTCTTAATAAAAGGCATCATTCATTTATTAATGCTGTGTTTGAATACATGAGTTTGTAAATCTTAAATTAATAAATGAAGTCCTAGATATTATAAACACAGTGCAAAGGCAATCATGAAGGTGTTCATGATGTGAGATGTCTATCGCATGCAAATGTGTTAATGTCTAAATATCCCTAGTCATAGAATTAACAAGATAGGACATTGTTAATTCGGACAGACTAGCACATGTTATGCTTCTTGAATGGTTCAAGCAATGGTTCTCATAATTGTGATTATGGATGATAATCAAAGCTAACATGTGGATGCTTGTTAGAGAAACAAGTTCATTGGAGACCTACAAAGGGAATCCTCATATGGATATTGAATCTATGTCAGTGAGGAATCTCTTCATAGCGGTTGTGCAAGTATCCTTAGACTTGAGATCACCAAAGTTATCTTAAGTAGCAAGTGGTATACTTTGACTCCATAACTGATTACTTCCAACTGGGAGTGAACATAGTTAGGAGATTGGGTATATCATGACCTACTTGAAGATAGTTGAGTGATTGACAAAGGATTCACCATCCCAGATTTAACAAGGGAAGTTATCTCGCATGATTCTATAATTGCCTTGTTTAGAGAATCTCTGGCCAGAGTAATATGCCGAGATGGATGGAGATCCATGAAGGGCATTTTGGGAACAATGGTTAAATTAATAGAACATACATAATTAGATTTATATGAGTTGACAGAAATCCATACTCAGAATCTAATTGAGATAAGAGTGGTGAAAGGAGTAATTGCACGGTAACTGTTTCTATGGAAGGGTACAGTCAAACCACATGACTTTCCTGACATTTGGGTAGTCATGATGCCTAGCTAGAGGCCAATCATGACCTGTATAATGATGTATCAAAATATCAATAGAGATTGATAAAATGATTTAAAGGAGTTTAAATCATGTGAGTTTTGAATATAACTCACAATTACATATTATACTGCCAACATGGACAGGAACCCAATAGGTCACACACATATAGAGAAAAGGGTAAAATGGTAAAATGATAAGGATAATAATATTTGATATTATTATAAATATAGAGAGGAGAATATGATAATAATTAATTAAAGAGTTTAATTAATTATGATCAAATAAAATTATCCGCAAAACTTTTGAGAAATGTTCAGTAAATTGGACCTAAATGAAATAATGTATTTCATGATTAATTATTATTGTCTTATAAGTGTTATAAGACTACTATAAGTGTTATAGGACTGATATAATAATTAATAGGACCATTGGAGAAATTATAAAGGGCCAAAGGAATGAAGAAGTTGGAGGAAGCCCTCCAGAAGAGGGCTACACGCCAACTCCATACAGAAGGGCTTAGAGTGCTTTTTCTTGGACCAAATAAATTTATATATGTTAAATAAGTGTTATGGAACTCACATATTTAATTTGGTTGGATTTGGAATCCATTTGGATATTTAAATCCAATTAGATGCACAAAGGGCCTAGTTTGTGGATTTTGTGCATGGTCTTTTATGAAAAGATTTAATTTGGATTTAATTAAGCCCAAATGATTATAATTAATTCCAGAAGCCCAATTAATAATTCTCCAGCAATTTTAAAGAGCCCAATCTCATTAAGGAGTTGGAATTTTAACCTAACTATAAAAGGCCAACTAATGAGAATTAGGGTTAAGTGATTAAAACAAAAGGAAAGTCTTTTTCTCTTAATTCTCTCTCCCTTTTGTGCCACTTCCTAAGCTAGCTCTTGGGAATTTCGGCCAGCCCTAGTTGAACACCAATTTTTTGGTTCAATTTACCCCTCTCTAGTGTGGATTACTCATTGGAGGTGTTCGATTTTGGACACTGTGGTTTGCGACAACCCGGTGCGAAGTAAAATCAACTGTTCAACAAAAATCAAAGGTGATTTTTCTTATTCTCATATAGTTATATTGTGTATTCATGGCAAGATCAGATCTAATGGTTAAAAAAATTTAAAATTTCGCTCATGTATGTGATGCATGTAACCGTTAAAATCCAACATGGTATCAGAGCCACGGTTTTGCCATGGATATACAATTCTATATTTTTCTGCGGAATAAGTTTTGTTTTGTTTTGAGTTATTTATTTCATGAACTTTAAAATATTAGATTTGATTGTTCATGAATGAGAAATATTGATTTCTGGTTGTATGTGTGATCAAATAAATTTGGTGGAAACAAAAACGAATTTTTTGAAGCATTATGATTTGGGTTTGGCGTGAAACCCTAGGTAATGTAGGGGCTGTTCTAATTTAATTTCTTATGGATCCATTTAAAAATCATTTAGATGATATTTTATGTATTTAATATGTGATATTAAGCCGTAGGATCGAACGGAATTAAAATCGAACAAGTTTTGCATGAAAACTAGTTTTGTCGAAAAGTTCGATAAATTTGGTGTTCTTCGTGTGTTCTTGATGTGTTCTTGGTTAGAACGACTTTTGATCTTCTAAATATGATATATATGATATATTAAAGTGTTTTTAATTAATTGGATTAATTAAAATGGGCCTTAAATTAATTTGATTAATTTTAATTCATTAAAACCACTTAATGGGCTTAATTATGTTTACGGACTTGGTTTAAATTAGTAAATGACTTGGTAGGCCCAAGGAGCTGATTTAAATTAACTATTATAAAAATTAATTAAGTTTATTAATGGGTTTTAAGGGCTGGAGTGGGCTTAGCTCATTCCAAAAGCCCAAATGGTCCAAATGACACAAAACTGGTTTGTGTGTGAACACACTTGGGGTTTTTCTTCTATGGGTTTCGGCCTACACTTGTTTTAAGCCCAAAATTGATTCTTTTAATTATTTAATATGATTAATTAATTAAATAATCAATTTATAATTAATTAATAATCAATTTGATTGATTATTAAGGCAAGAACACATTCATGCAAAAGGTTTCCTAAAATGAAAGTTTCCAAAATGGAAAAAGTTTCCTAATTTGATCACATCATTAAAATAACTCAAAATATAGTTTCAAAGGTTGAAACAAAGTTAGTAATCCATTTCTTTATGCATTAGAAAGGCATATAAGGGTGTATGATTGGCATGATGGATAGTTATGGACAAAGCCCAATGTGATTGAGCATTATGCATGTTTTGGCCCAATGAGGACTTTCATGTCCCGGCCACTTGTTTTTGGTTTGTATTTCATTTCAAATTGTAATATGTAATTAGATTACTTAGATTAAAATTATAAATAGAGATGGAGACCAATATCAAGGAGCAAAATGGGCCGGATGGAGATCCAACAAGCTTGAAGATAATGTAATTATTTTCTTGTTTGAATCATGCATACTACCTAGGTGTGACCTTTTGATTTCCCTCTTGGCTCGGGGAAATCAATGTAGTGAAGTCCATAACTATACCATATTTGTATGCTTATATTTATGTGATAGATATAGGATGCATACAAATGTATGCCAACCATGTATGATGAGACTTAATTAACTAAAACCCTCAAAAAAATACTAAGGTATATAAGCCTTCCATTAATTTGAGGAGAACCAGAGTTCTTTATAGTGTGGGTTGTTGACCACAGTCAAGCTCACATTATATCGAATATGTTCAAATCTAATTAAATGGGTCATCTTAGCTAGCCCATTAGTTTGTTGACCACAGTCAAGGCTAATGGTTCTAGAGGCAAGATTAGGGAATGCATATATGATATGCATGCATCAATAGTTGATAACCTAATGATCCAATAGTTGTGTAGAGACACAATTGGTATATGGATACCTACCTTTCAAGGGTATGGAATTTGACTTGTTGACCACAGTCAAGGTCAAATTACATATCAAGGATTGGATATTGGCCCACTAAGAAAACCATCGGGTTTTCTCGGATTATATAGTGAGGGCTATTAATTCGCAATAAAATAGTGGGAGTAAATGGATTAATTAAAGACCTTATTAATGCATACATATATATGAACATAATCTCATATCTTTTCTTTTTCACATCTATGTCATCATCATGAGCACATCAAATATACGATCAATCTTGGATAATAAACTGGTTGGCAGCAACTATTCTAATTGGATCAAGCAAGTGAGAATTGTTCTTAGAGCTAAAAAGATCCATTATGTCTTGGATAAAGATCTTCCACCACTTCCATCAGATGATGCCATTGATGAGATCAAAGGCACTTATCGAAAATACATAGAGGATAGTGAAGCAGCAACATGTCTGATGTTGGGTGCTATGTCCTCAAAGCTTCAGAAGCAATATGAGATAAAGGATGGTGGGGTTTCCAAGAAGAGGGTTGCCAAGAAAGAGAATCCCAAAGGAACTTGCTTCCATTGTGAAAGGATGGTCATTGAAAGCATAACTGCAAGGCCTATCTGTATTCTCTCAAGGAGAAAAAGCATGCTGATGCTTTTACCTCAGGTATTCATATGATTGAAATTAATACTTATTCTATTGCTTCAAAACAATCTTGGGTATTAGATACCGGATGTGGATCACATTTGTGTAAAGATCTACTTGGGCTTAGAAGCTTTAGAAGAGTTGGAAAGGCAGAGATATGTTTGCAGTCAGCTACTGGACAGAACATCTCTACAACAGTTGTGGGGACTTACTATTTGCCTCTTCCTAGTGGATTAGTACTGGAATTAAATAATTGTTATTATGTTCCAGCCTTATCCAAAAGTATTATTTCTTTCAGTCGTTTGATGAACGATTATGATATTTCTTTAAAGGACAAATGTTGTTACATTTTAAGAACAATATATTTTATGCAAAAGCTATCATTGAAAATGGTATATTTGTTCTTGATTTAATTAAAGAAGTACATAATGTGGATACCAAGAGAATGAAACATGATAATCTAAATACCTCATACTTATGGCATTGTCGTTTAGGCCACATAAATGAAAAATGCATGACCAAATTGCACAAGTCAGGTGATTTGGGATCATTTGATTATGAATCATTTGATACATGCGAATCTTGTTTATTGGGAAAAATGACAAAAGCTCCCTTTATTGGTAAAGGAGAACGAGCTAAAATGGTTTTGGACTTAATACATTCAGATGTATGTGGTCCAATGACTACACATGCTAGAGGAGGTTACACCTACTTCATTACTTTCATAGACGATTATTCCAGGTTTGGATACATCTATCTAATGAAATATAAGTCTGATGCATTTGAAAAGTTCAAAGAATTCAGAAATGAAGTAGAGAAACAACTTGGCAAAAGTATTAAAACACTTAGATCAGATCGAGGTGCAGAATACTTAAGTCAAGAGTTTCAGGATTATCTTAGAGATAATGGGATTTTATCTCAATGGACTCCTCCATATACACCACAACACAATGGTGTATCCGAAAGGAGGAATCGAACACTATTAGATATGGTTCGATCAATGATGAGCCGAGCGGACTTGCCTAAGTCCTTTTGGGGATATGCACTAGAAACTGCTGTTTATGTGTTAAATAGAGTTCCTAGTAAATCGGTTGATGTTACTCCATATGAGATGTGGAATAACAAGAAACCCACGCTTTCTCATATGAAAGTATGGGGTTGTCCTGCTTATGTGAAGAGGACAATATCAGACAAACTGGATGTTAAGTCTGACAAATGTTTATTTGTGGGATATCCAAAAGAAACGTTTGGATATTATTTCTATCATCCCTTAGAACAAAAGGTGTTTGTTTCAAGGCATGCTATCTTTTTGGAAAGAGAATTTCTCCTACGAGAGGACAGTGGGAGTAAAATTGAGCTTGGTGAAGTTCAAGACCCACAAATAGAAGATGATCAATCGATTGAACCCGAAACTGAATTTCATAATGATGAAATCACAGTTGAACCTGATTATACACAAAATCCTAGAAGATCTACTAGGATACGTTCTATCCCTGTGAGATATGGATTTCACATTGATTCGGATAGAGGTATAACTGTAGTAGAGGACAATGAGCCTACAAGCTATCAAGAAGTTTTGAACAGTTCAGAACGTGATTTATGGCTTAAGGCTATGCAGTCCGAAATGGACTCCATGTATAAGAATAAAGTATGGACTTTAACTCAACCACCTGAAGGGATAAAACCCATAGGGTGCAAATGGGTCTTCAAAAAGAAGACTGACATGGAAGGTAATATAGTTACCTATAAAGCTCGCTTAGTAGCAAAAGGTTATCGTCAAAAAGAAGGTATTGACTATGACGAAACTTTTTCTCCTGTAGCGATGCTTAAGTCTATAAGAATACTTTTAGCCATTGCAGCTCATTATGATTATGAGATTTGGCAGATGGATGTGAAGACAGCTTTCCTTAATGGAAATCTTACCGAGGATGTGTATATGACACAGCCAGAAGGATTCACATCAGGAAATGGCGAAAAGGTATGCAAGCTTCAAAGATCCATTTATGGATTGAAGGAAGCCTCTAGGAGTTGGAACATACGATTCAATGAGACAATCAAAGAGTTTGGTTTCTCACAGAATGAAGATGAACCTTGTGTGTATAAAAGGGTCAGTGGGAGTGCAATTGTCTTCCTAGTTCTATATGTAGTTGGCATATTGATCATGGGAAATGACATTTCTCTTCTCCAATCTGTTAAAATATGGTTATCCAAGCAATTCTCCATGAAAGACCTTGGAGAAGCATCCTATATTCTGGAATAAGGATCTATAGAGATAGATCCAATAGGTTGCTAGGTCTTTCTCAGAGTACATATATAGATAAAGTATTGAAGAGGTTCAATATGGATCTCTCTAAGAAAGGGTTTATACCCATGGTGCATGGGAAACACCTTTCTAAGTCTATGTGTCCACAGACACTGGAGGATAGAGAGAGCATGAATAGAATACCATATGCATCTGCAATTGGTTCTATCATGTTGGCTATGTTATGTACACGTCCAGATGTAGCATTTGCTTTGAGTGTCACAAGCAGATTCCAATCTAATTTTGGAGAGGAACATTGGGCAGACTGTCAAGAATATACTTAAGTACTTGAGAAGGACTAAGGATATATTCTTGGTATATGGAGAGGGCAGTATGGAAGCAAACGGGTATACAGATGCCAGCTTCCAATCTGACAAAGATGATTGTAAATCACAATCTGGTTATGTGTTCATAATGGGAGGAGGAGCAGTTAGTTGGAAAAGTTCCAAACAAGAAAACAACTGCTGATTCCACGCGAAAGCTGAGTACATTGCTGCTTCAGAAGCAGCCAAAGCAGCAGTCTGGATCAAAAAGTTCATAACCGAACTAGGAGTGTGCCTAGCATTGTTGATCTGATTCCTTATATTGTGACAACAATGGAGCCATTGCGCAAGCAAATGAACCATGGTCTCATCAGCGATCCAATCATGTTCTCAGACGCTACCATCTCATAAGGGAAATAGTAGCTAGAATGATGTGAAAATAGAAAGGGTTCCCACAGATGACAATGTGGCGGATCCCTCACTAAAGCACTTTCCCAGATAAAGCATGATCACCATATAAATAGCATGGGTCTGAGACATATGAGTGATTGGCTCTAGTGCAAGTGGGAGATTGTTAGAGTAATATGCCCTAGAGCCCATGTAATAGGGATGTTTTTCATATGTATGAAATTTATATTCTTAATAAAAGGCATCATTCATTTATTAATGCTGTGTTTGAATACATGAGTTTGTAAATCTTAAATTAATAAATGAAGTCCTAGATATTATAAACATAGTGCAAAGGCAATCATGAAGGTGTTCATGATGTGAGATGTCTATCGCATGCAAATGTGTTAATGTCTAAATATCCCTAGTCATAGAATTAACAAGATAGGACATTGTTAATTCGGACAGACTAGCACATGTTATGGTTCTTGAATGGTTCAAGCAATGGTTCTCATAATTGTGCTTATGGATGATAATCAAAGCTAACATGTGGATGCTTCTTAGAGAAACAAGTTCATTGGAGACCTGCAAAGGGAATCCTCATATGGATATTGAATCTATGTCAGTGAGGAATCTCTTCATAGCGGTTGTGCAAGTATCCTTAGACTTGAGATCACCAAAGTTATCTTAAGTAGCAAGTGGTATACTTTGACTCCATAACTGATTACTTCCAACTGGGAGTGAACATAGTTAGGAGATTAGGTATATCATGACCTACTTGAAGATAGTTGAGTGATTGACAAAGGATTCACCATCCCAGATTTAACAAGGGAAGTTATCTCGCATGATTCTATAATTGCCTTGTTCAGAGAATCTCTGGCCAGAATAATATGCCGAGATGGATGGAGATCCATGAAGGGCATTTTGGGAACAATGGTTAAATTAATAGAACATACATAATTAGATTTATATGAGTTGACAGAAATCCATACTCAGAATCTAATTGAGATAAGAGTGGTGAAAGGAGTAATTGCACGGTAACTGTTTCTATGGAAGGGTACAGTCAAACCACATGACTTTCCTGACATTTGGGTAGTCATGATGCCTAGCTAGAGGCCAATCATGACTTGTATAATGATGTATCAAAATATCAATAGAGATTGATAAAATGATTTAAAGGAGTTTAAATCATGTGAGTTTTGAATATAACTCACAATTACATATTATACTGCCAACATGGACAGGAACCCAATAGGTCACACACATATAGAGAAAAGGGTAAAATGGTAAAATGACAAGGATAATAATATTTGATATTATTATAAAGGTAGAGAGGAGAATATGATAATATGATAATAAACTCAAATAAAATTATCTGCGAAACTTTTGAGAAATGTTCAGTAAATTGGACCTAAATGAAATAATGTATTTCATGATTAATTATTATTGTCTTATAAGTGTTATAAGACTACTATAAGTGTTATAGGACTGATATAATAATTAATAGGAGCATTGGAGAAATTATAAAGGGCCAAAGGAATGAAGAAGTTGGAGGAAGCCCTCCAGAAGAGGGCTACACGCCAACTCCATACAGAAGGGCTTAGAGTGCTTTTTCTTGGACCAAATTAATTTATATATGTTACATAAGTGTTATGGAACTCACATATTTAATTTGGTTGGATTTGGAATCCATTTGGATATTTAAATCCAATTAGATGCACAAAGGGCCTAGTTTGTGGATTTTGTGCATGGTCTTTTATGAAAAGATTTAATTTGGATTTAATTAAGCCCAAATGATTATAATTAATTCCAGAAGCCCAATTAATAATTCTCCAGCAATTTTAAAGAGCCCAATCTCATTAAGGAGTTGGAATTTTAACCTAACTATAAAAGGCCAACTAATGAGAATTAGGGTTAAGTGATTAAAACAAAAGGAAAGTCTTTTTCTCTTAATTCTCTCTCCCTTTTGTGCCACTTCCTAAGCTAGCTCTTGGGAATTTCGGCCAGCCCTAGTTGAACACCAATTTTTTGGTTCAATTTACCCCTCTCTAGTGTGGATTACTCATTGGAGGTGTTCGATTTTGGACACTGTGGTTTGCGACAACCCGGTGCGAAGTAAAATCAACTTTTCAACAAAAATCAAAGGTGATTTTTCTTATTCTCATATAGTTATATTGTGTATTCATGGCAAGATCAGATCTAATGGTTAAAAAAATTTAAAATTCCGCTCATGTATGTGATGCATGTAACCGTTAAAATCCAACACATAGATGGGCATTTGTCACTGACAGATGGCCATCACTCAAATGAAATTTTAAAATTCACAAAAATTTTCTTAAATCTAATATAGATATTTGTGGCCATGACTTAGTGACAAATGGCCGTGACTCAGTGATGGACGGCCATCTGTCACTAAGCCATAGGCAATCCTAAATAGTCTAGACAAGTTATCTACCAAGAGATGCCCTTGAAGGAAACAGACGGCCAGCCCTCCATAATAGATTTTGTCACGGAGAGAGGCTAGAAATTAGGGTTTTTTCTAAATTATTTTCAAAACTAAGAGAAATATGGTTAACACCCATAAAAATATTTTATAAAAATGTTGAAACTAAGGAAAAAAAACTTGAGATTTGCACATTTTGTCAGAAATATGAGTGATTCCTCATTATTAAGTAACCATAATTTGGGTTACCTTGAATCACGATGTTTATAGAATAAAACTAGTTTTTCTTTAATTTCTTCTTCTTCTTCACATATGATTATGAGAACAATGTGAAATTGTGGCATGTTAGATTAAACTATATCGAGAATGAGTTGTTTAGCCAAAGAAGATTTGTTAGGTGACTTAAATAATGTTGAATTATCTACAAGTGAGCATTGCATAAAAGAAAAACTAATTAGAAAACCATTCAAAAAAGGAACTAAAGTTGAATTTCCATTATAGTTAATTCATTTTAACATATATGCTCCAATGAATGTGAGCATAATGCATGGCACTTACCATTTTATCCTTTTCTCTATATGTGTGTGATCTATTGGGTTTCTGTCCATTTTGGCAGTATAATATGTAATTGTGAGTTCTATTCAAAACTCACATGATTTAAACTTATTTAAATCATTTTATCAATCCCTATTTATATTTATGATACACTATTATACAAGTTATGCTTGGCCTCTAGCTAGGCATCATGACTACCCAAATGTCAGGAAAGTCAAGTGGTTTGACTATACCCTTCCATAGAAACAGTTACCGTGCAATTACTCCATTCACAACTCTTATCTCAATTAGATTCTGAGTATGGATTTTTGTCAACTCATATAAATCTAATTATGTATGTTCTATTAATTTAACCATTGTTTCAAAATGCCCTTTATGGATCCCTATCCATCTTGTCATATTACTTTGGCTAGAGATTCTCTAAACAAGGCAATTATAGAATCATGCGAGATAACTTCCCTTAATGAATCTGGGATGGTGAATCCTTTGTTAATCACTGAACTATCTTCAAGTAGGTCATAATATATCCAACCTCCTAACTATGTTCACCCTAGTTGGAAGTAATCAGTTATGGAGTCAAAGTATACCAATTGCTACTTAAGACAACTTTGGTGATCTCAAGTCTAAGGATACTTGCACAACCACTATGAAGAGATTCATCACTGATATAGATTTAATATCCATATGTGGATTCTCTTTGTAGATCTCCAATGAACTTGTTCTTCTAATAATCATCCACATGTTAGCTTTGATTATCTTCTATAATCACAGTTATGAGAACCACTGCTTGAACCATTCAAGAAGCATAACATGTGCTAGTCTGTCCGAATTAACAATGTCCTATCTTGTTAATTTTATGATTAGGGATATTTAGATATTAACACATTTGCATGCAATAGATATCTCATATCATGAACACTTTCATGATTGCCTTTATACTGTGTTTATAATATCTAGGACTTCATTTATTAATTAAAGTTTTACAAACTCATGTATTTAAACATAGCATTAATAAATGAATTATGCTTTTTATTAAGAATATGAGTTCATACATATGAAATACATCCCTATTACATGAGCTCTAAGGCATACTCTCTAACAATCTCCCACTTACACTAGAGCCAATCACTCATATGTCTCAGACCTATGCTATTTATATGGTGATCGTGCTTAATCTGGGAAAGCGCTTTAGTGAGGGGATCCGCCATATTATCATCTATAGGGACCCTTTCTATTTTCACATCATTTCTAGCTACTATTTTCCTTATGAGATGGTAGCATCTGAGAACATGCTCGGATCGCTGATGAGACCGTGGTTCCTTTGCTTGCGCAATGGCTCCATTGTTGTCACAATATAAAGGAATTGGATCAACAATGCTAGGCACCACTCCTAGTTCAAATATGAACTTTTTGATCCAGACTGCTTCTTTGGCTGCTTTCGAAGTAGTAATGTACTCAGCTTCTATCATGGAATCAGCAGTTGTTTCTTGTTTGGAACTCTTCCAACTAACTGCCCCTTCTCCCATTATAAGCACAAAACCAAACTGTGATTTACAATCATCTTTGTCAGATTGGAAGTTGTCATCTGTATACCCATTTACTTCCAAGCTACCCTCCCCATATACCAAGAATATATCCTTAGTCATTCTCAAGTACTTAAGAATATTCTTGACAGCTACCCAAAGTTCCTCTCTAAAATTGGATTGGAATCTGCTTGTGACACTCAAAGCAAATACTACAAATAGACGTGTACATAACATAGCATACATAATAGAACCAATTGCAGATACATATGGTATTTTATTCATGCTCTCTCTATCCTCTAGTGTCTACGAACACATAGACTTAGAAAGGTATTTTCCATGCACCATGGGTATAAACCCTTTCTTAGAGAGATCCATATTGAACCTTTTCAATACTTTATCTATAAATGTACTTTGAGAAAGACCTAGTAACCTATTGTATCTATCTTTATAGATCCTTATTCCAAAAATATAAGATGCTTCTCCAAGGTCTTTCATGGAGAATTGCTTAGATAACCATATTTTAACATATTGGAGAAGAGAAATGTGATTTCTCATGATCAATATGTCATCCACATATAGAACTAGGAAGACAACTGCACTTCCACTGACCCTTTTATATACACAAGGTTCATCTTCACTCTGTGAGAAACCAAACTCTTTGATTGTCTCATTGAATCGTATGTTCCAGCTCCTAGAGGCTTGCTTCAATCCATAAATGGATCTTTGAAGCTTGCATACCTTTTCACCATTTCCTGATGTAAACCCTTATGGTTGTGTCATATACACATGCTCAATCAAATTTCCATTTAGGAAAGATGTTTTCACATCCATTTGCCAAATCACTTAATCATAATGAGCTGTAATGGCTAAAAGTATTATTATATAATTAAGCATCACTACAAAAGAAAAGGTTTCATCATAGTCTATTCCTTCTTTTTGACGATAGCCTTTTGCTACAAAGCGAGGTTTATAGGTAACTATATTACCTTCCATGTCGGTCTTCTTTTTGAAGACCCATTTGCACCCTATGGGTTTTATCCCTTCAGGTGGTTGAGTTAAAGTCCATACTTTATTCTTATACATGGAGTTCATTTCATACTGCATAGCCTTAAGCCATAAATCACGTTCTGAACTGTTCAAAACTTCTTGATAGCTTGTAGGCTCATTGTCCTCTACTATAGTTATGCCTCTATCCGAATCAATGTGAAATCCATATCTCACAGGGATCAAATGCATCCTATTAGATCTTCTAGGATTTTGTGTATAATCAGGTTTAACTATAATCTCATCATTATGAAATTCAGTCGCGGGTTCAATCGGTTGATTTACTTCTATTTGTGGGTCTTGAACTTTACCAAGTTTAATTTTACTCTCATTGTCCTCTCGTAGGAGAAATTCTCTTTCCAAAAAGATAGCATGCCTTGAAATAAATAACTTTTGTTCTAAGGGATGGTAGAAATAATATCCAAATATTTCTTTTGGATATCCCACAAAAAAACATTTGTTAGACTTATCATCTAGTTTATTTGACATTGTCCTCTTCACATAAGCAAGACAACCCCATACTTTCATATGAGAAAGTGTGGGTTTATTTTTATTCCATATGTCATATGGAGTAACATCAACCGATTTACTAGGAACTCTGTTTAACACATAAACAACAATTTCTAGTGCATATCCCCAAAAGGATTTAGGCAAGTCTGCTCGGCTCATTATAGATCGAACCATATCTAATAGTGTTCGATTTCTCCTCTCAGATACACCATTGTGTTGTGGTGTATATGGTTGAGTCCATTGAGATAAAATCCCATTATCTCTTAGATAATCTTGAAATTCTTGGCTTAAGTATTCTCCACCTCGAACTAATCTAAGTGTCTTAATACTCTTGCCAAGTTGCTTCTCTACTTCATTTCTCAATTCTTTAAACTTTTCAAATGCTTCTGATTTATATTTCATTAGATAGATATATCCAAACATAGAATAATCATCTATGAAAGTAATGAAGTAGGAGTAACCTCCTCTAGCATGTGTAGTCATTGGACCACATACATCTGAATGTATTAAGTCTAAAACCATTTTAGCTCATTCTCCTTTACCAATGAAGGGAGTTTTTGTCATTTTTCCCAATAAACAAGATTCACATGTATCAAATAATTCATAATCAAATGACCCTAAATCACCTGACTTGTGTAATTTGGTCATGCATTTCTTCTTTATATGGCCTAAACAATAATGCCATAAATATGAGGTATTTAGATTATCTTGTTTCATTCTCTTGGTATCCACATTATGCACTTCTTTATTTAAATTAAGAACAAATATACTATTCTCAATGATAGCTTTTGCATAAAACATATTGTTCTTAAAAATTTAACAATATTTGTCCTTTAAAGAAATGTCATAATCATTCAATAAACAACTGAAAAAAATAATACTTTTGGATAAAGCTAGAATATAATAAAAATTATTTAATTCCAATATTATTCCACTTGGAAGAGGCAAACGGTAAGTCCCCATAACTGTTGTAGAGATGTTTTGCCCAGTAGCTGACTGTAGACATAATTCTGCCTTTCCAACTCTTCTACTGCTTCTAAGTCCCTGTAGATCATTACATAAATGAGATCCACATCCGGTATCTAATACCTAAGATTATTTTGAAGCAATAGAATAAGTATTAATTTAATCATATGAATACCTGAAGTTGAAGCATCATCTTACTTTTTCTCCTTGAGAGAATCTAGATAGGCCTTGCAGTTATGCTTTTAATGACCATCTTTTCCACAATGGAAGCAAGTTCCTTTGGGATTCTCTTTCTTGGCAACCTTCTTTTTAGAGATCCCACCATTCTTTGGCTATGCCTTGGTTATCTTCTTCTTCTTCTACTTCTTGCCTTTAGCAGAAGTGACAACCATGACACTTTTTGGATCCTTCTTGAAGGATCCATCAACTGTTTTGAGCAAGTTGATTAACTCAAGAATGGTCACTTGGATCTTGTTCATGTTAAAGTTAAGCACGAAAGGTGCAAAACTTGGTGCCAACGAGTACAAGATTAAATCTATGTATAAATCATTATCCATTACACAGCCAAGTCTACTCAAATTTTCAATATACCCATACATCTTCAATGCATGAGTAGCAGCTGAAGTGCCATTTTATAGCTAAATAAAGTTCGAGCAATCTCATATTGTTCAGTTCTAGCCTGAGAAGAATAAAACTCATCTAGATGCAAAATGATGGTTCTAGCATCCATCATCTCATGTTGCTTCTGAAGCTCTAAGGACATAGCACCCAGCAGCAGACATGTTGCTGCTTCACTATCCTCTATGTATTTTCGATAAGTGCCCTTGATCTCATCAATGGCATCATCTGATGGAAGTGGTGGTGGATCTTTATCCAAGAATGGATCTTTTTAGCTTTGAGAACAATTCTCACTTACCCAATCTAGTCAGAATAGTTGCTGCCAACCAGCTTGTTATCCAAGATTGATCATATATTTTATGTTTGATGTGTTTATGATGATGACCTAGATGTGAAAAAGAAAATATATGAGAGTATGTTCATATATATGTATGTATTAATTAGGTCTTTAATTAATCCATTTATTCCCACTATTTTATTGTGAATCAATAGCCCTCACTATTTAATCCGAGAAAGCCCGATGGTTTTCTTAATGGGCCAATATCTAATCCTTTATATGAAATTGGACCTTGATTGTGGTCAATAAATCAAACTCCATACCCTTGAAAGGAAGGTATCTCTATACCAATTATGTCTCTACACAACTATTGGATCATTTGGTTATTAACTCTTGATACATGCATATCATATATGCATTCCCTAATCTTGCCTCTAAAACCATTAGCCTTGACTGTGGTCAACAAGCTAATAGGCTAGCTAAGATGACCCATTTAATTAGATTCAAACATATTCGATATAATGTGAGTTCTATTCAAAACTCACATGATTTAAACTTCTTTAAATTATTTTATCAATCCCTATTGATATTTATGATACACTATTATACAAGTTATGATTGGCCTCTACCTAGGCATCATGACTACCCAAATGTTAAGAAAGTCAATTGGTTTGACTATACCCTTCCAAAGAAACAGTTTCCATACAATTACTCCTTTCACCACTCTTATCTCAACTAGATTCTAAGTATGGATTTTTGTTAGCTCATATAAATCTAATTATATATGTTGTATTAATTTAACCATTTTTCCAAAATGCCCTTCATGGATCCCTATCCATCTTGGCATATTACTCTGACCAGAGATTCTTTGACCAAGTCAATTTTAGAATCATGCAAGATAACTTCTCTTAATAAATCTGGGATGGTGAATCCTTTATTAATCACTCAACTATCTTCAAGTAGGTCATGATATACCCAACCTCCTAACTATGTTCACCCCTAGTTGGAAGTAATCAATTATGAAGTCAAAGTATAACACTTGCTACTTAAGATAACTTTGGTGATCTCAAGTCTAAGGATACTTATACAACTGCTATGAAGAGATTTCTCACTGACATAGATTTAATATCCATGTGAGGATTCTCTTTGTAGGTCTCCAATAAACTTGTTCTTCTAATAAGCATCCACATGTTAGCTTTGATTATCTTTCATAATCACAGTTGTGAGAACCACTGCTTGAACTATTCAAGAAGTATAACATATGCTAGTATGTCCGAATTAACAATATCCTATCTTGTTAATTCAATGACTAGAGATATTTAGATATTAACACATTTGCATACAATAGACGTCTCATATCATGAACACTTTCATGATTGCCTTTGCACTGTGTTAATAATATCTAGGACTTCATTTATTAATTTATGATTTACAAACTCATGTATTTAAACATAGCATTAATAAATGAATGATAACTTTTATTAAGAATATGAGTTTATACATATGAAATACATCCCTATTACATGGGCTCTAGGGCATACTCTTTAACATAGTTGTCTATTCTTAGAACTCCATAACAAAATTATGTTGTGAAAAGGAAAAATAAAACTCTCATAGATATGGTAAGATTTAAAATTGAAAAAGCAAATTTGTCCATCTCATATTAGGGAGATGTTTTATTGATTACCACATTTATTCTAAATCGTGTGTCCTTTAAGTTTATCATAACCACTCCTTATAATTTGTAGACTAGTCAACAACCTAACCTAAGACATTTAAGACCTTAGGGTTGTGTTGCTTACATTCACAACAACTATAGTAAATTTGGTAAATTGGGACTAAAAGGTAAAAAGAGCATCTTTGTGAGATATTCTAAAGTATTACAAGGATACATTTTCATGGGTGGGTAAGAGAATGGCATAATGAATGAATTTGAATCATGAGACATCATATTCTTAAAGAATAAATTTCCAAAGTTGGGAAAAGTGAATCAAGATTTCACTTTTTATGAAACTTAAAAAGATAAACCATCTGGATCACTCCATTTGAGTGGGACGGAGTTAGAGGAAAAAAGTCAATACTTCCTCCACCAAATAATCCAAATATTTGAGATCTTTATTTCAGTAGGAGTGTTCCTAAATCCAATAGGAATATGGAGCTTGATCTCAGTGGGAGTATTCCAAATTATAATAAATATATGAGATATGTTTATCAAGAGTTAGAACTATAAAAATCTAAAAGGATAAGTGTTCTATGCCAATGATTTGAGATCAAAGGCTTAAATGAGGCCTTTTTAGTTACCCCATAAGATGAATAAGAGCTCAAAAATGTTCAAGAGGATCTTTCATTCCTAGCTAAGAAAAAATGGATTAAAGCAATGAAAGAAAAAAATGGCATCAATGAGATCAAACCAAGTTTAAGAACTAGTTAATAAATTGAAAGGACAGAAACCAATTAGGAATAAGTTAGTTCTCAAAATTAATATGAAAGGATAATGGAAATATCAAAATATACAAGGCTTAACTAGTAACGAAGGGGTTCACACAATAGGAAGAGATTGACTATAAAGAGTATTTCTCACTTGTTGTTAGATTTATATCCATAAGGTTGATTCTAGCCATAGTGGCAAGTTTGGACCTAAAACTACATCAAATTGATGTACAGACTACTTTTCTTAATGGAAGCTTATAAGAAGAAATCTATATGGAACAACCCATAGGTTTCATCAAAAAAGGCAACAAACATAAGGTTTACCAATTGTTGAGATCAATCTGTGGCTTAAATAGTCTTCAAGACAATGTTATTTAAGATTTTATATACAATCATATCGAATGGGTTCAACATGATTGATGAAGACTATTGTATTTATTATAAAATCTCTGAGAGTAAATTTATCATTTTGACATTTTATGTAGATGATATACTCATAGCTAGAAATGACAAAGAGTACGTAAATGAAATTAAAGATTGGTTATTATCTAACTTTGACATAAAAGATATGGGTTAAGCAGATTATATCTTTGGAATTAAGATTTTACAAGATTTTTCAAGAAGATTGTTGTCTCTTTGACAAAAGGTATATATTAACAAAGTCCTTAAATGATTTAATATGCAAAACTTCAAACTTATAGATAACCCCATTACCAAGAATCTGTTTCTTAGCAAAAGTATGTGTCTTAAGATTTTAGAAGAAATTGAACGTATAAGGAACGTTATATATGCCAATGTTCTAGGTAGTCTAATATATGCAATATTATGTACATGACTTGGTATATGTTATGTAGTAGACATGGTCAATAGATATCAATCTAACACAGGTGAAGCATATTGGATAGCAGTCAAAAGGATACTTTGATGCTTCAAAGGTGTAAGGTCTCAAATAATACCCTGGTAGGATTAGAATATGGTTATAAATGTGTTTTGGCATGAGAATTAGTGAATTAGAGCATTGACTACTTAATTGGGACATAATCAGTATTAAAACATAAGTTAAAGGTAAATTGGTAAATTGCATAAATCATGATTTGCATGTATGTTTAAATATGTAGCTAAGTTTAAATTGATGAATGAAATTACATTTCATGTAAATGGTAATTAGAATTAAAAAAGGGGATTAATTAAGAATTAACCAAGGATTAATAAAGTTTGACCAATAGGGAGTTGACATTGGTCTTCTAGAATTTTGTATGATTAAGGAAGCAGAAAAATCTTTTAAGAGAAGGAGATAAAGAAGCCAATCCCTTTTAGGTGCAATTGTACAGATTTTTCTTCCTTTTTTCTCCTTTTCTTTAACAAAAAAAAACCCATTTAAGCCATTGATTGGGGGTATTGAGTAAGGATAGTTAGAAATTAAGTTATTGAGGTGAATATTTATGAATTTAAGGAGGAATTCACTCTTCTCCTTCTCTACTCAATCGAAAAATATAAGAATGAATATATGTATGATGTTAAAGACTTATTTAGGACATGTCTTGTGTTATAATGGAAGAGAAGGCTATAGAGAAAGGCAAAAGGAAAGCTTAAAGGAAAGAAGAGAAGTTTTGGGCTATATATATTAAGGTATGGGAGCAATTGGTTAGAATAAAACCTGGAGGCGCTCCTTAAAATCCACTGCAACTTATCTTCCATCTTTCAGTTTCTCCCAATTTTCTCTATCCCATTCTTCATATCTGACAAGAAAAGCAAGAAGATCTTCTCTATTTTTTAGCAGAACCAGAAACATGAACACACATATATACATAAGGAAAGAAAAATAATAAATGTAAATAAATCTAACCTTAATTAGTTAAAAAAAGATCTAGATTAACAGGAAATCAAAGCGAAGAACTTCAAGAACAAATCGAAGGGAATGAAATTAAATACATACCTTGAGTCACAAAGAGAGTGAAATGTGAGTGAAGCAGAACGAAAATCGTTGGCCGGCAACTGCTGCTATGAAGATCGGAGGCAGAGTGCACATTGACGGTGGAGAGAAAATAGGGTACTTCGTTTGTGGGCTAGGGTAAAAAATGAAAACTGAACGTGAAAGAGAACTAGAGAAGGGTTACATAGTCGTGCTCATACACTAAACCTAACTGGACCTAAGTTTATTAAACATTTTAATACCTTGTATTTTATTTTATATCCAATTTTCTCACAAAAAATAGGCCAGTGAACCATTTTTTGGACGGTGATTTAGAAAAAAAAATTAAAGACAGAGAAAGATTCCGATTAGAGATAGCATAAATGAAAAGAGGACAAAAAAACAATAGAATAATAGTTTGAACAATTAAATGCAGATAAATTTAAAAAAGATATTTTTACTTAAAATAATTAGTGCCCCAATTACCGAAGTCTAAGAATGAAAGAGGTATGTGGGCACAATTAAACCAAAAGAGTTGAATTTCGTAGGGAACAAAACATAGGAGTACTTAAATAAATAAATCATACTACTATTATGATGGAATATGACATGGTATGAATGTGATGATAGCACAGCAAAAAAACAAAAATTTTTATCATACATACCATACAATTCCAAAGCAAGAAACGAAACATGCAATTTTAGGGTTGTATAACTTACAACTTATGATGCCTTTTGAAAATTGAATTTGATGATGCTCAACAACTAAGGTAACTTTATCCGCCTTAGGTCTCGATCACCAATGGCAAGGAACAGCCTTTAACGCCACTCCCTCTATTCTCACACACACACTTGCAAAGATGGCTTTAAAATAGAGATTGCTAGCTCTCTTTTAAGTATTGTGTAATGACAATTGTTTGAAGCTACAAGACTTGATCTTGTACTTCTTTTAGGTGCTATTAATGCCTAAGAATACAAGAAAGCAAGGAAGAATCCTTCTCCTTGTATATTTCGGCCAAGAGAGAATTTTTGAGAGAGAGAATGATTTCACGCCAAAAGCAAGGTGGCTAGGGTTTTTTTCACGCCAACTTCTATATCTTCTAGGGTTTTATTTCTTTTAATATATATGTTTATCCTTTGCCAAGTCTTTGATCTGAATTCAACTATCCTAAGATAATTAATTCAAACTCTTTCACTTCCTAAAGATAAGTAATATATTTTGAATTAAACTCCTTTGAATTTAAATTCAAATTTGAAATAAAACATAAGACATTTAATTAAATGAAAACACTTAATATAAATAATAAACATGTGCCGAAATTCCTTGATTTTCCTCTTGGAATTTCGGCCACTTCATCAATTATATAAGTGATTTAATTTAATTTAAATTCCTTTAGGCTTTAATACTCAATTAACTTAATTAATGTAACATGATTTAATTAATTGAAATTAAACCTTGTGGGCTGAATTTCTCTCTCTCATGGACCAAAGTCCAATAGCAATTTTATAACCCATTACATACATTAATTTGACTTTAATTAAAAGCTCAAATTAATGCCCAATACTTAATTTAAGTATTTTAAGCCCAATGCTTTGTGTGCGATCCTATAGGTCCATTTAATGTTGGCAATGAATTAATAAATTAATTCAAAGGCTATATATATACTCTAGCAAGATATTATAGCATTCCAAATTAAATGAAAATGCATATGGCATTTAGTGACCTAATGCAATTTTGTATAGTCCCTTACCCAAAAATATCAGAATTAATATAAGGCATGGAACTAGTCATCCTTATATATATTAATTCCTTTCTTGATATTCCAGTGACACTGAACTTCAGATAAATAATGATTACTCATTATTTCATCTCGGTTTGGCCATACACTTCTCAGTTCACTGATTAAGTGGTCGATGATATTTTCTCTCTTATTGAGAGGGGTAATCCCTTCACTTCTCTCATGCTCTCTAACATGAATTAATGTATACCCAATCATACCCGTACTTGTCACTCTGTTACGAGCACGTTAGGTGTATGTCAAAGTACACAGTAATTCATAAAGAGTTTCATAGAGATTTCAGGTCTAAGAACTCCGATACAAAACTTGCATATGAGAAACACTTATGACTTGTACCATGTAGTGTTCTCATGAGCGGATCGAATCCAGATACCATGTTCTTTAACATGTATCTATGATCTTTGATTGACACTCTTGTCCTAATGATCCGTAAGAGAAACTCATAATATCAGAGAGAGCATACTAGTCTTAATTCATTATTATTCCCATAACAATGACTGACTAGGGATATTTAGAATGATGTCTCATTTGTTTCAAGGTCTTACAACCATGTGCCTCACACATGATAACTTAAACCGAAACAACACTCTTGGATAGTTTTATCAATTGATATGCACAGGAATACAAAGGATAAAACAAATGCCTCATTTTATTAATTCCAAGTGCTTTATTACAATGCATTGGGGCTAGGGCTTACACTAACAATCTCCCACTAGCACTAGTCCCAATTGGGCATAGCCCTAAGACCGAACGCTCTCAAATGAGCTTCGTACAAATTTGGACGCAATTGTTTCGTCAAAGGATCTGCTACATTGTATTCACTTGCTATCTTGCTAACCTTGATGTCCCTACGATCAATGATTTCTCTGATCAGGTTGTACCTCCCGAGTATGTGTTTGGATTTCTGGTGTGACCGGGGCTCCTTGGCCTGTGCTATGGCCCCGTTGTTGTCACAAAAAATTTCTAATGGATCTAGGATGCTTGGGACCACTCCTAATCCAGAAATGAAATTTTTAATCCAAACAGCCTCTTTTGCAACCTCACTTGCTGCAATATACTCAGATTCTGTAGTTGAGTCGGCAACGGTTTCTTGCTTCGAGCTTCTCCGGCTAACAGCACCACCATTCAAAACAAAAACAAACCCACATTACGATGTAGAATCCTGAGTGCTGGTCTGAAAAGCAGCATCGGCATAACCTTGTATGAAGAGCTCTTCTTGACCACCATACACCAAGAAGTGATCCTTAGTCCTTCACAGGTACTTCAGAATCCCTTTTACAGCAGACCAGTGCTTCTCACCAGGGTCTTGCTGAAACCTACTGGTTATACTCAGTTCATGAGCAACATCCAATCTAGTACATAACATAGCGTACATGATAGATCCAATAGCAGATGAATATGGGATTTTACTCATGTTGTCCCTTTCCTCTTTGGTTTTAGGGCACTGTTCTTTAGTCAAAGGAACTCAAAAAGCCAAAGGTATGTACCCTTTCTTTGAGTCTCCCATACTAAAATGCTTTAGTACTTTATCTATGTACTTTTCTTGACTTAGTCCTAAGAGCCAATTCGATCTATCTCTATAGATTCGAATACCAAGTATTGTCTCGGCTTCACCTAAGTCTTTCATTGAGAAATATTTTCCCAACCATTGCTTAACTTTTTGCAATGTTGGAATGTCATTCCCAATGAGAAGGATGCCGTCTACATATAGGACCAGAAATACTACTATGCTCCCACTAACCTTCTTGTACACACAAGGCTCATCTTCGTTCTTGATGAAGTCAAATTCTTTGACTGCCTTATCAAAACGAAGATTCCAACTTCGGGATGCTTACTTTAATCCATAAATGGATTTTTGAAGCTTGCAAACCATCTTAGGATGCTTGGAATTGACAAAACCTTCAGGCTGTGTCATATACGTATCCTCAAGTAAATTTTCGTTGAGGAAAGCAGTTTTGACATCCATTTGCCATATCTCATAATCATGATATGCAGCTATGGCAAGCAAGATCCTAATGGATTTGAGCATGACTACAGGCAAAAAGGTCTCGTCATAGTTTACACCATGAGTTTGTCGAAAATCTTTTGCTACTAGTCTACCTTTATAGGTCTTATTAGCTTTGAGTTTGAATAGACACTTGCATTCAACTACCTTAGCACCTTCCGGTGGATCAACCAAGGTCCAAACCTGGTTATCGTACATTGATTGCATCTCGAATTTCATGGCTTCAAGCCAATTTTTTGAGTCTAGGCTTTCAATAGCTTCTCGGTAGGTAGTAGGATCCTCACGATCTACTAACTCAATAGTGTCACTGTCAGTGATTAGAAATCCATATCTCTCAATCTCCTGACGTACCCTACCGGACCTTCTAGGTTCTTGTGTAATGGGTTCTTGTTCCACAACTGGTTGTGAACTTGATCCCATTTCCAAACCATCCTCTATAGGAGTTTGTGGTACTTGAATTTCTCCAAGTTCTACTTTACTCCCACTGTCTTTCTTGAGAATGAACTCCTTTTCCAAGAAAATAGCCTTGCGAGCAATAAATACTTTGTTCTCGGCTTGTGAGTAAAAGTAGTATCCCTTTGTTTCTTTAGGATACCCCACAAACAAGCAGACACTGGATTTGGACTCTAGTTTGTCAGATGTTAATTTCTTAACATGTGCTTCACAACCCCAAATCCTAAGAAAAGACATATTGGGTTCTTTCCCAGTCCATACGTCATATGGTGTCTTCTCAACTACTTTAGTTGGAGTACGGTTCAATAGAAACGCAGTAGTTTCTAATGCATAACCCCAAAAAGAGATAGGAAGATTAGCTTGACTCATCATAGATCGAACCATGTCCAACAGTGTTCGATTTCTCCTTTCGGACACACCATTCCATTGAGGTGTTCCAGGAGGAGTGAGCTATGAAATAATACCACACTCCTTTAGATGACTATCAAACTCTTGGCTTAAGTATTCGCCACCTCGATCTGATCGAAGGGCTTTTATACTTTTTCCAAGTTGGTTTTCTACTTCGTTCTTAAACTCTTTGAATTTCCCAAAAGTTTCAGACTTGTACTTCATTAGATAGACATAGCCATATCTACTGAAGTCATCTATGAATGTCACGAAGTAGCTAAAACCACCTCTGGCATGCGTACTTAAAGGTCCACATACATCGGTATGTATTAGTTCCAATAAGCCATTAGTCCTCTCACCTTTTTTATTAAAAGGACTCTTTGTCATTTTTCCATGCAAACATGGCTCGCATGTGTCATAAGACTCT
Organism: Excoecaria agallocha; assembly: GCA_037975025.1. Classification (NCBI taxonomy): domain Eukaryota; kingdom Viridiplantae; phylum Streptophyta; class Magnoliopsida; order Malpighiales; family Euphorbiaceae; genus Excoecaria; species Excoecaria agallocha. The sequence continues at coordinate 13,285,083 of CM075818.1, forward strand.
AAGTCGAATGACCCAAGCACTCCAGTTTTGTGGAGTCTTGAAATGCGTTTTTCGTTTGCATGTCCTAAACGACAATGCCAAAAGTAAGTAGGGTTCAATTCGTTTGATTTAACCCTCTTTGTATTAATGTTGTATATTGACTCTTTGTTTTGTAAATCAAGGATATAAAGGCCATTTTGCAACATGGCATTGCCATAAGAAATGCCTTGGCGACGAATATGAGCATTGCCATTTTTAATAACAAAATCAAATTCATCATTATCCAAACATGAAACTGAAATAATGTTTCTGCTCATAGCAGGCACATAATAACAATTATTCAAAACAATACAAAGTTCGGAAGGTAAAGTGAGGTGATAGTCGCCTATCTCCATGGCAGCAACTCGTGCTCCATTCCCCACACGGAGGTCCACTTCATTCATCCCATGTAACTGCCTATTTCTTAGCCCCTGCACATTTGAACAAATGTGAGAACCACAACCGGTATCCAATACCCAAGTGGTAGAAATAGAAAGGTTAATTTCAACAACAAAAATACCAGAACTGGACGCCTTGGCTCCATTCTTCTTTTGTTCTTCCTTGAAGAGAGCGCAATTCTTCCTCCAATGCCCTATCTTGTTGCAATGGAAGCAAGTGCTCTCACTCTTTTTGAGTTTTGGCGCCTTGGGCTTGGATTGGGCCTGAGGTGCACTCCCAACTAACTTGGGTTTTCCTTTTCCCTTTCCCTTTCCCTTAGCAATTCCCTTCTTAATTCCCTTTTGAACCATTAATATGGGATTGGTCTTTCGAATGTTCTCTTCAGCATTTTTAAGCATCCCATGAAGCTCAGTGACTGACTTGTTCATTGCATGCATGTTATAATTCATCACAAATGGATCATAAGCAGCAGGCAATGATCCTAAGATCAAGTCAGTGGCCAATTCCTTTGGCACTAGTACCTCAAGCTTCTCAAGACTATCAAGATACCCTTTCATCTTGAGTGCATGGGTACTAACAGGAGTACCCTCAACCATCTTGCAAGAAATTAAGGCCTTTGTTGTCACGAACCTCTCGTGACGAGCTTGCTCTTGGAACATCTCCTTGAGGTGCACCATGATTGCATAGGCCTCTTGGTCCATAAATTGTTTTTGCAATTCAGGCACCATAGTGGCTAGCATCAAACAGGTCACATCATTATAGTCACTTTTCTTGGTCTCAAAAGTTTCCTTTTGAACCACAGAAGCGTTCCTAGCAGGTTCCTCAGGTAAGGGTGCATCCAAAACATACGACTTCTTCTCTTGCTTAAGAACTATTCTTAAGTTTCGAGACCAGTCTATGAAATTGGTGCCATTCAATTTGTCCTTTTCAAAGACCGATCGCAATGAGAAATTGTTGTTTGAAGATGCCATTTTTAATCTACAATAAAATTTAGCAAGATTAAATGAGGTCTTATTTATGATCCCACAAACCGAATTAATATCCCTTTAAATAATTCGCGTTAGTGATTTAATGTGGGCCAAGATCCACTTTTCACAACAACTTATTAGTCAAGCTGAGCTTGTACACCTAATAAGTTAAGTTACTTAGGTAGGAAGTCTCCAATCATGTCTCGTACATAACTCTTGGATCAAATGGGCTAACATCTTCAGATGTTATAGCACAACCCATTTATTAGTTGCCTAGGTCCGGGCATTCCTTTCCATGTTAAGTCCAACCTACATTCACAACCCATGCCTCACAAAGATAATCAGGCGCATCTAGGACTCTTAGTCTACGTGACCGATGATCGATGCCTTGACATGTTTCGAATTAGGAAGGCAACTTTGTGACTTACTATTTTAGGGATTCATTTTATTACGGCTTACATGGCATACGCTTTGTCATCCATACATAGTATGCATATATAAATAATTGCATAAAGTAAAGCGTGACAAATATGGGCCCAAAAACCTACAATTAAGATTCTATACTATTACATAAGAATCTTCGAGTTGGGCTTCTCCACTCCGGTGGGCTTCATCTTGATTTACAAAGTCTTCAAGTATATTCTATTCTAAGAAATAAATGAAAAACTTTTACAACAAAATATAATGACTCACAAACTATATTTAATTACAAAACCCAGGGCCCATGAATGCACCATGCATATCCATTCATCACACCAAAATAGCAAATAAATATACATAGCATTCATGGATAAAACAAAGTCTAATTTTAATTAATTTAGCCAAGCCCATTAATGGAAATTGTGTACTTGAACCTTTAAGAGATGACCCCGTGATGGGCCTGGGCCGAAGCCCAATGGACTAAATCCTCTTATTGAATAAGTTCTCTTAAAAGCCAAAAACACAAACTAGTTAGATTTGTGCCATAAATCAACTCTAGTATAATTTCCAATTTTGCCATTTTTAATTTTATGTCATCAAGCCCATAAACATTAAAAATACATATAATATGTACCAACATGAATTAAAACACAAAATCATGAAGAACATATATATATGGTACACGGCATGCATATAAAACAAACAAACAACAAAACTAGTTGTTTAATGCTTATGTAATGCCATAAAATGCACAAACATTTAAATCAATTTTATGAGTCATTTAATAATCTAAATAAGTCCATAAATATTGATTTAATATTCTGTACCAATCTGATCTAAATGCGTTTTTACCATTTTAATCAAAACAAAACAAACAATCTTGATTAAACATGTAACAAACACAAACTAGTCATAGTTTTAAGTGATTTTAAAATTAATCAATTAAATTGTCATGGACCAGAATTAAAACCAAATTTAAAATATGTCCAGACCTGATATTTAATCTTTAAAAATCACTTACAAACATGCCAAAAATGTTTTTACATTTAATTTTGAAAACTAGTTGTTAAAATAGCAATTTACATGCCAACAAGCACCTAGTTTCATAATTAACATGTACCATCAGGTATAAATAATTAAATCCGACCATTACCAGCCCTAATAACATCTTAGGACAGTATATTAACATTTCATATTAATTATAATACCTATCTAATCAATTAAAATCGTTTTTACACAAAAACAATGCAAAAAACTCAAAACAGAAAATTTCAGATTTGCATGTTTTCATAATGATGATTTTTAATTAATTTTTTCATGCATCTAAAGCACTAAAATAAGCATGTTTAGGCTCTGATACCACTTATAGAATATGACATGGTATGAATGTGATGATAGCACAGCGGAAAAACAAAAATTTTTATCATACATACCATACAATTCCAAAGCAAGAAACGAAACATGCAATTTTAGGGTTGTATAACTTACAACTTATGATGCCTTTTGAAAATTGAATTTGATGATGCTCAGCAACTAAGGTGAATTTATCCGCCTTAGGTCTCAATCACCAATGCCAAGGAACAGCCTTTAACACCACTCCCTCTATTCTCACACACACACACTTGCAAAGATAGCTTTAAAATAGAGATTGCTAGCTCTCTTTTAAGCATTGTGTAATGGCAATTGTTTGAAGCTACAAGACTTGATCTTGTACTTTTTTTAGGTGCTATTAATGCCTAAGAACACAAGAAAGCAAGGAAGAATCCTTCTCCTTGTATATTTCGGCCAAGAGAGAATTTTTGAGGTAGAGAATGATTTCACACCAAAAGCAAGGTGGCTAGGCTTTTTTTCACGCCAACTCTATATCTTCTAGGGTTTTATTTCTTTTAATATATGTGCTTATCCATTGGCAATTCTTTGATATGAATTCAACTATCCTAAGATAATTAATTCAAACTCTTTCACTTCCTAAAGATAAGTAATATATTTTGAATTAAACTCCTTTGAATTTAAATTCAAATTTGAAATAAAACATAAGACATTTAATTAAATGAAAACACTTAATATAAATAATAACATGTGCCAAAATTCCTTGATTTCCCTCTTGGAATTTCGGCCACTTCATCAATTATATAAGTGATTTAATTTAATTAAAATTCCTTTAGGCTTTAATACTCAATTAACTTAATTAATGTAACATAATTAATTAATTGAAATTAAACCTTGTGGGCTGAATTTCTCTCTCTCATGGACCAAAGTCCAATAGCAATTTTATAACCCATTACATACATTAATTTGACTTTAATTAAAAGCCCAAATTAATGCCCAATACTTAATTTAAGTATTTTAAGCCCAATGCTTTGTGTGCGATCCTTAGGTCCATTTAATGTTGGCAATGAATTAATAAATTAATTCAAAGGCTATATATATACTCTAGCAAGATATTATAGCATTCCAAATTAAATGAAAATGCATATGACATTTAGTGACCTAATGCAATTTTGTATAGTCCCTTACCCATAAATATCAGAATTAATATAAGGCATGGAACTAGTCATCGTTATATATATTAATTCCTTTCTTGATATTCCAGTGACACTGAACTCTTAGATAAATAATGATTACTCATTATTTCATCTCGGTATGGCCATACACTTCTCAGTTCACTGATCAAGTGGCCGATGATATTTTCTCTCTTATTGAGAGGGGCAATCCCTTCACTTCTCTCATGCTCTCTAACATGAATTAATGCATACCCAATCATACCCGTACTTGTCACTCTGTTACGAGCACGTTAGGTGTATGTCAAAGTACACAGTAATTCATAAAGAGTTTCATAGAGATTTCAGGTCTAAGAACCCTGATACAAAACTTGCATATGAGAAACACTTATGACTTGTACCATGTAATGTTCTCATGAGCGGATCGTATCCAGATACCATGTTCTTTAACATGTATCTATGATCTCTGATTGACACTCTTGTCCTAATGATTCGTAAGACAGAACTCATAATATCAGAGAGAGCATACTAGTCTTAATTCATTGTTATTCCCATAACAATGACTGACTAGGGATATTTAGAATGATGTCTCATTTGTTTCAAGGTCTTACAACCATGTGCCTCACACATGATAACTTAAACCGAAACAACACTCTTGGATAGTTTTATCAATTGATATGCACAGGAATACAAAGGATAAAACAAATGCCTCATTTTATTAATTTCAAGTGCTTTATTACAATGCATTGGGGCTAGGGCTAACAATAACATATTATGCAGACGATTTATTGAATTAACATATGCAATATGCTAAGCTATCATTAGATCTTTGATAGTTGAAGTTGACTTTTGGATCTTTTGTCTTTTTTTATTTATCCAATTTTATTCTTCATTAATTAGGAAAGGCATCTATCTATATGTGTGTGTGTGTGATTGTTGTGCTTTAAATGTAACTAGTGGACAAATTTACTGAAATGTAATATTTAGTTTGTTGAAAATTCATCATTTAAGGGAAAAACCACTAAGGCTACTTTCTCACTTGGACTTGAGAATAACTTGTGTTAATAAATCAATCAGTATATTTCAAATTAGAAAAACAAACTAATTTTATTCAATTATTTTCTTCAATTTTTAGTTGGAAAGTATATATTATATAATTTACAAAAGAAAAGAGTTGAATTTCTTGATAGAAGAATAGGTATCAGCTAGATAATATTAAATAAAATATTAAGACATGGTATTAATTTAAAAAAAAAGAAATTACCAGTGAAAATATTGAGTAGGAAGCAGCAGAAATTATTCCATAAACAATAAAAATAAAATTATTGCAAAATCAAGCACATATATACAACAACCCCGCTACATTAGCAATGAAATATAATTTGGTTGCTATTCTAATAACTGGATTTTTTAGGAATGCTATTAGCAACGGAATTTATTTTTCGCTACTATTTTGGCAACAGAATTCATTTTTCATTGCTATTGTAGCAACGGAATAGGTTTCGATTGTTACTTTCACTACTGAAAATTTTAAAGATTCCTAAAATAGCAACCAAATTTTATTTCTGTTGCTATTTTAGCAACGAAAAAAATATTTGGTTGCTATTTAGGGGACCTTAAAAATTGTCAGTTCCGAATTAACAACGAAAAACCTTTTCGTTGCTAAAATAGAAAAGAAATTTATTTTTCGTTCCTATTTTAGCAACATAATAGGTTTTGGTTGCTATTTTCACTACTATAAAATTTAAAGGTTCCTAAAATAGCAACCAAATTTTATTTTCTTTGCTATTTTAGCAAAGGAAAAAAATATTCGATTGCTATTTAAGGGATCTTAAAAACTTTCAGTTCCAAATTATCAACGGAAAGCCCTTCCATTGCTAAAATTGCAATAAAATTTATTTTTCATTGCTATTTTAGCAACTGAATATATTTTTGTTGCTATTTTTGCTACTGAAAATTTTAAAGGTTCCTAAAATAGCAACCGAATTTTATTTCCGTTGCTATTTTAGCAATGAAAAAAATATTTGGTTGCTATTTAGGGGACCTTTAAAATTTTCAGTTTCGAATTAGCAACAAAAGGGTAAAATAGCAACATAATTTATTTTTCGTTGCTATTTTAGCAACGGAATAGGTTTCCATTCCTATTTTAGAAATGAAATTTATTTTTCGTTGCTATATTAGCAACGAAATAGGCTTTCGTTGCTATTTTTGCTACTGAAAATTTTTAGCGCCATCTGCTGGCGCCTTATTTACCAAAGGAATAAGCATTCCATTGCAAAATTACATTGCTATATTTTGGCACTAAAACTTTCCTCCATATTTAGCAACGAAAAATAACCATTTTTATTTCTGTTGTTAAATAGAAAAATTTTAACAAATTTTAGCAACGAAATTAGATTTTCGTTGCTAATTGGAATTTTGTTGCTAATTTAGCAACGAAAATATTTTCGTTGCTATTTCAACACTTTCTTGAAGTGAAAAAAATTGAAGCAAAAATACAAGCCAAACTTAATGCATCTGAAAGAAACAACACACATTCACCGATCTCCTAGGATCCCAACTAAAATCTACTCTTAAATAATAATTGACCAAAATCACCATCAAATCATGCAAGAAAGACATAAAAATGAAAAAAAAAACAAAACAAAAAAGAAATCTTTAAAGATGAAGAAAAGATAGAGAAAGAGAGAAACTCACAAAGTAAAGGAAAATGAGAGAAATCGATCAAATTGACTAGCTACCTAGTAAACAAGTTATACAAGTTAAACTACTCTTCTCGTTCTCTCTCTATCTGTGTGGTTTGTTTTAGTGTATGCATTTAATATATTTACAAAACAAAAAAAGAAAGACATAGAGAGATAGATCGATTGAGAAATTATCCAAAATAAAGACGAATTAGGCAGAAATACATACCTTTAGTGAGCTTAAAGTGTGAGAGAAAGAGAGAGACAAATTGGGTAAGGGCGAGAGAGAAAGAGACAGATTAGGTGAGGACGAGAGATACAGAGAGACGGTTCGAGGTTGAAGGATGTTATTTTTAGTTCTAATCAATCATATTATGTTCACTCATTATTATTTTATGCATTTCATGTTTAACATACAAATAATAATCAAATTATCACATGTTACATCATAGGTTACGATTCGGTCACTATTTAAACATGTGCGTATAAATTTATATAATTCATATAACACATTCTCAACATGTTTTCCATGCATATTAAGCATAAATCTAAACTTGATTTAATTTATTTCTTCAGTAAAATTTAATTTCATTTTCTTACATAATATGTGTCATGACTAACTTATCTTTTCTAATCATATTCTCATATATTTAACATCATATATCTTATTGTTTCCTTTCAATTACATTAATCTAACATTAATTTGAATTTAAACTAACATTTACTTAATTAATCCCTAAAGGACATATTAGGTTGTACAACTAACATGTGATCCCTAATTATGTTTTCATGTATTTGACATCAAATATTCTATACTCCATCATTTAATTTCATTAATTTACCATTTTTTTAATTTAATACTCACATTATACAATTTTTAGTGAAGTGACATAATGCTTTCCTACACCATTTTCTTACCTTTAATCATAATTTCAAGCAATTTCTCATACTAATTGATAACTGCAGAAATTACATCTTTAAAGGCCCAGTCATTTCAGCCCAACGATATTTGGGATGGCCTAAATCTGCTAAAGAGTAACGTGAGATAGAAGATAACATAGGAAAATGTGATGTCCGACCGGATCGATGGGACGTCTTATCCTGTCAGCCCACTGGCACGAAACGCCTACACTCTCACCTACTCCTAGTCACATCTCCGCTCACCTACTCTGACTGACGGCTATCATCTCCCCAAGGCACTCAAGTACCCCTTCCCCAAAAGATCTCCTATAAATAGCCAAAAACACAATGGCACCAGGTATTGAACTCCTAAAAAACTCTCTCTTTTTTCAGCACTTACTCTCAAGTTACTAACTTAGGAGTGCTTACGCCCGAGTTCGATCGGGCACCCTCCCTTTTTTTTGCAGGTTCAGTTGCTCGATCGATCACATCACCACTAACTCTTCTTCTTAACAGGATAAAGGCATTTTGAGCTTTATCATTTGGTGCTTTCGTTGAGAGTAAATGGCGAGTTCGAGATCTAAAGAGCTTGAAACTTTAGGGAAGCATAATCGTCATAGCCAGGGCAGATCTAGGCCCTCGAAGAGAAGAGAAGGGTCTCTCAGGTACCCTATTAGAGGCGACCTTCTCCCAAAATTCAATAATTTAGCCATGTGGCAGCCAGAAGATACCCCCGTCACCATCAGGGGCATGCGCGCCATCCTCGGTGGCTTCACTAAAAGTATAGTCCAAACTTTAAAAAAGGGAAAGATGCCCAGGACTTACAAAAGAAGCCACGAAATGGATTTTATGACTGAAGAACTCTGGAGAAGGAAGAACAAGAGGATCTCCCTTAACGAACCAAGAACCCACGATAGCAAGAGAGCAAGAGCCAGCACTCCGGAAAGATATGACAAAGGAAAAGGTGCAGGGTCCTCAAGCAGGGATTCCTCCTACATCACCAACAGACGATCCACTTCGTCCATTGAAGATGATGTGTCTTTCATGTGCACCCCCAATTGTAGTCGTACGAGGGGACGAAGAGATGAATTTGTCCCAGCTGCCGTGAGCAAAGAGGATAGGTGGTTCAAATAAAAACTCAAGCATTTCGAGCTGACAAGCTCCAAGAAGGGAATATTCAAGGACCACACCTACGGCGATACGGCCTCGCCATTTTACAGGGAAATCATTGAATCGGAGCTACCTCCCAGATGGCGGGACGTGATAATAGATCAGTATACAAGTAAAACAGACCCCTCTACACATCTTGCAGAATATCTAACAAAAGTGCAGGTATACACCTACGATGAAAGGATCGCCTACAGGATATTCCCTACCACATTAGGAGGAGATGCCCTCACTTGGTTCCACGAGCTCCCACAGGGGTCAATTACTTCTTTCAGACAGTTGAGGGAGTTGTTCATCACCCGATTCATTGTGCAGACAAGGGCCCCGAAATTCATGAGTGATCTGTGTAATCTCTATCAGAGGACAGATGAAAGCCTCCAAGACTACATCGATAGATTCCAAGCCACAATGTCAGAGGTAAGAAATGTAAGCGTGGAAATGGCATCCACCACTCTGGCCAATGGCACCGCTGATAGGCAATTATTTAAATCAATCACAACAAGGCCGCCGACCAACTTCTCCGACCTGATGGAAAGGGCAAGACAACACATTCAGCTAGATGATGCCTTGAGGTCCAACCGGGGCAGGAGAAGTAATATTTTGGATAGGCTGCAGCACCAGGATGATGGACGGGCGTTCAACTGGGCTCTGACTTCAGAACGGTTAGCAAGAAGTCCCGGACGGAGCATCCTAGTCTTGACTTCTTCTGCAGGATCCATTCTTGGCTCTTCCGCCTACTCAAATTGTTCTACGCCTGGTTCTACCAGCATAACCTCTTTATGATGCTTGATCATGGCTATATAAGCTTCCCTTGATGCTTTTTGGTCGCCTCTCAAGATGGCGACGCCGCCTCTGGTCGGAATTTTCATTACCATATAGCGGATGCTGGTGATCGCCCCTATTTGAAACAATAGAGGTCTACCAAAAATGGCATTGTAAGCAAAAACCATATCGATAACCATAAATGTTACCTTACAAGTGTGGGCAAGAGCTTCCTGACCGAGCTTAACAAACAACTTGACCGACCCCTGCTACCGGCACCGTGGCGTTACCCAGGCCGATCAATGGTGTGGCATTCGATTTGAGTTCCTCAACCGATAACCCCATTGCTCTATAAGCTTGCAATGTAAGTACGTTCACTGCACTCCCATTATCTACCAATATCCTTTTTACATCAAAATTATTGGTTCGTGCCCTGACAACAAGGGCATCTTCATGAGGGAACATTACATCCCGAGTATATTCACAAGATATGGTGACTGGAGCCGATCGTTTTGAAGTTTGGGAGAAACATACGCTTCTGCCCTTTTCTTTCCTGGAGATATCTTCCCCATAGGACGATCCGCCGGTGATCATATTTATAACACCAGCATAAGGCCGATGGGGATCTGCATTTTTCAGCTTTTGCCGTCCATCATCGTCGTCATTGTCGGAGTCGTCCCTCCTACGGTCTGTTTGTTTACATGGACTTACTTTTCGAGCTGGACCCACAAACCTCTTGAGGGAACCCCTTTGCACCTGCCATTCAATTTCTTCCTTCAGCTGGTGACACTCGTCGATTGTATGACCAACGTCACTGTGAAACTTGTAATATTTACTATGATTTCGGGTTTGTCTGGTCTTCTCATCCATCCTTTTGGGCCAATTCACCCTTTGGTGGTTTTCCTTAATCCACATCAATAATTGTACGGGATTGGCATTGAGCGGAGTAAAGGGTCGAGGGTGCAAACTAGCCCCCCAATTAGACCTTGACCGGTCTGTCTCTTTTCTTTTCTATATTCCAATACAAATGCTCATGTTTTGTGTTGGCACCAGCATTAGAGCCTTCGAGCTCAGTCTGAGTTCCTACAAGGTAACTAGAGTCATAAGGCTCGCCGTTTCTCTCCACGGCTTCTAACAATTTTTTAATGTCGGCTTCAAACATTAACCCACCAACAGCACAATCTTTCAGAGCGGTGGCCTCATTTGATTGGATTAACGATACCCCAAAACCACTAGCCATACCAACTAAAAAATATTTATCCCTAAAGTGTTTCATGGAAGAAGGAACATCAAAAAGCTTTTGACCCCGCCGGTTGGTAAAATAGTATTCTAACGCACTGGTTCGACTGAAAATATAAAAAAAGTGTGTGAAAAGATCCAAGGTAGGAGGTACCGACTCTTTTTGGCACAAAATCTTAAAACAAGACACCATCCTCCACCCGTTCGGAGTCAATTGATTGGGGGTGATCCCATAGCCTTGGAGTAACATTGATTCAAACGCCCCGAAGGGGAGCCTTAAGCCTGCATCCAAACTCCATAAAGGGCAGATAAACCATTTGTTCCTTTCACAGCCAAATAGACCCTCCGTGATTGCCATGGAGGCAGGGTAAGCCACCACCGACACATTAGCCGGAAAGTAGTACAGAGAGGGAAACTCCGCTACATTCACTTCCGTCAGAAGCGAGGGCTGAGCAAGTGGCTCACGATTCCTATAATCCTCCAAGAAACTTTTGTTTATCTATGGGCTACTGCTTGAAGCCATTCTCTTTTGGCGAAGAGAGGGAAATAAAAAATGTATATGAAAAATTAAGTCAAAAGGGAGGATCACTTACTTGGTTAATCCCACCGACACTCCTAGGCCACGGTGAAATTTTGGTAGAACTTCATTAGGAATTGTTGAAAAAGCTTGCCTCAAGCTCCATCTCTCTTGTACGAGTGAAAAGCTTCCAGAATGCTCCAAAGCCTCTCCATCTGATAAACACCATTTATTCTAAACTCGTCGACATGATTGTAAATAACGAAGTGTTGTTCTAAAAATACGTGCGGTATTGAATGCAAGACAATTGTTCGAAGTAAACAGGCGCATCGAGCGGCCCCCTTTCTAAACTTTGCAATCCCGCCAATATAACCGAATATGTACTTCGCCCGATCGAACCTGTTTTGGGGGAGGGACAAGTGATAACCGCAGAAATTACATCTTTAAAGGCCCCATCATTTTGGCCCAACGGTATTTGGGATGGCCCAAATTTGCTAAAGAGTAGTGTGAGCTAGAAGATAACACAGTGAAATGTGATGTTCGACCGGATCGATGGGACGTCATGTCCTGTCAGCCCACTGGCATGAGCCAATGCCTACACTCTCACCAACTCCTAGTCACATCGCCACTCACCTACTCTGACTAACGGCTATCATCTCCCCAAGGCACTCAAGTACCCCTTTCCCAAAAGATCTCCTATAAATAGCCAAAAACACAATGGCACCAGGTATTAAACTCCTAAAAAAATCTCTCTCTTTTCAGCACTTACTCCCAAGTTACTAACTTAAGCTTTAAAGTGCTTACGCCCGGGTCCGACCGGGCACCCTCCCTTTTTTTTACAGCTTCAGTTGCTCAATCGATCACATCACCACTAACTCTTCTTCTTAACAGGATAAAGGCATTTTGAGCTTTATCACTAATCTAATTAATTCACATCTAATTTCGTCTATGTACTATTAATTAAATTTTTATTCAACTCATTGCAAAAGTTCCTAACTTACATAATCTTAAACACATGAAATAAATTAGTTTGGGTATCCACATACCTATTTTTTTCAAATTCTCTCCATGATTTCTCTTCCTTTTCCATCTTTTCCTTCCAATCCCTTTTGGTTCCACTTGATTTCCTTTGAAGATCCATTTTAGCCAAATCCCCCTTTAATTATTTCCTCCATTTTTCTTCATCCATAATTCAAAATATACTCAAAATATAAATTTCTATATCAAAATCCACCTAAAAAATCAATTTATTTCAATAAAATTTCACTAAATTAACTTACTTGATTTTTTAGTCCAACCTTTCTCTTGACAATTTCTTTCACTTCCTCCACTCTAAATGAACTCTAGAGATGAATTTAGGGATTTAGAATTGTAGGGGACATGAAATTTGGAAGGTTTTTGGTAGAATTATGTTAGAGAAAATGGAAGAAAAGATGGACATATGGAGGAAGAAGAACAGACTGCTGGAATGGGGAAGAAGAGAAGTGATTTTTTTAGCAAAATCTGATTTTTCTCCCTTATATACTCATGTCAATTGGGCCAAATCGGGTCCAACCAATTGGCCCAATTTTACTTAAATAACTCACTTTTTTGTCCAATTAATTCCTCCACTATTTCCCTTGCTCCATTTCAAGTTTTAAGTGATCCTAACCCATTTCTTATGACATTTATGCCCTTAAAAAATTAAAAATTCTCTTTAACTCTATTAATTAAATTAACCTCCTTTTTTCACCTTTTTTTAGAAACTAATGTTTCCCTTACCAGAATACTTTGAAAATTTTCCCCACGTGCAAAAACATATTCAACAAGATGTGTCTAAAATTTCAAGTCATTCTAAAATCATTTCGATATACTTTCAGCTCCGGAGGCAAAGTCAGCCGGTCCGAAAATCCAAAAATCTGAAACTATCAGAAAAATTATTTTTTTTTTACTTCAAATGGCTCATTTATGCTATTTCTAATATATCTATATAATCAGAATAATTTTTGGAGGTCCATGAAATATTTAGAGTCCAGTCAAACTTATGGTCAATTGTATTACGGTACTCGGGAGATTCTTTGCTGTCTATTTTGGAGACCTATTTAGGCTTAAATTCTTCTTAAATTGTACCAATGGACTCCATTTAACACCTATTTTCTCGTCTAGTGGTTAAGTGCAACTTCCAACCAGGTCACCCATCCTAGTACTATCTTTGGTTGCACATGTTTAATACTTAAGCACTTATCAATTTTATTGTACTATACTCCTATAATCATATCAAAAATTGTCCCAGGGTTAAATCTTTATGCTTTACAATGTGCTAATAATGTTAGATAAAATAGTGCTTTAATTCCTCTTTACCAAAATATATTTTCCTAATAACATTAATGATAACTATGGAAAATACATTCTTAAAGGCCCAATTAGTGTGGCCCAATAATATTTGGGACGGCCTAAGTCCACTAGCAAAAGGGTAAAACGTGAGCTGGAAGATAACACAGGAAAGTGTGGTGTCCGACCAGACTGATGGGACAACCTATCCTATCAACCCACTAGCACAAGTCAACGCCTATACTCTCCATCTACTTCCTGTCACATTGTCACTCACCTACTCTGAATGCCGGTTATCATTCCCCAAGATACTCAAGTACCCCTCCAAATAACTCCTATAAATAGCCTAAAACACGATGGCTCCAGGTATTGAAATCCTGAGACTTTCTCTCTCCTTTTAAACATTCTCACTCTAAAGCTACTAACTTAAGCTTTGGAGTGCTAACGCCTAGGTCCGCCCGGGCACTCCCTTATGCAGATCCTACAGTTCGATCGGCTTTTTGACTGTTAGCTCTTCTTCTCACAAGATAAAGATATTTTAAGCTTTATCATTTGGTGCTTTCTTTAAGAGCTATGGCGGATTCAAGATCTTACAAACATGTAGCTCATGGAGAGCATAGTCGCAATAACTAGGACAGATCTGAACCTTCAAGGCTAAGAGAAAGATCTTTCAGATCACCAGTCAGAGGTGACCTCCTCCTAAATCTCGATGATTTGGTTGCAGGACAACAGGAGAACGTACCTATTACTGTAGGTGACATGCGCGTTGTACTTGGTCACCTCACTAAAAGTGTAGTCCAAGCCTTAGAAATGGAAAAAATGCCCAAAACTTTCAAAGGCGATCAAGAAATGGATTTAATGGATGAAGACTTCGGAAGAAGAAGGAATAGGAGGATTTTTTTGAGAGAGCCAAATGCTCATAATGGGAGAAATATAGGTACTAGAATCACAAACAGACATGATAAGGGGAAGGAAGCGATGTTTTCAAATAGAGATGCTACTCATATCCCCAGTAGATTGTATGCTTCGTCTTTTGATGAGCGAGGAAGATGTGTGCCTAGTAAACATTGTTTCCAAAGATCAAAAGAAGAGTTCACTCTAGTGGCAATGAGCAGCGAGGATGAATGGTTTAAACAAAAGCTTGAAAGGTTTGGATTGGCAGAGCTAATGAGAGGGATGTCTGAGGGGAATGCTTGCAGTGGCACCTCCCCTTTCTACAGGGAAATTATGGAGTCTGAGCTGCCTCTCAGATGGAGAGTATGGGCACTGACTTGTGCTAGTGGATTGATAGGATAGGCTGTCCCATCAGTCCGATCGGACACCACGTTTCCTTGTGTTATCTTTTAGCTCACGCTTTGCCCTTTTGCTAATGGACTTGGGCCATCCCAAATGTTATTGGGCCACACTAATTGGGCCATTAAGAATGTATTTTTCATAGTTATCACTTGTCCCCCACTCTAACAAGTCTGATCAAGAGAGGTTCTATTCGATTCTTTTGGCGGGATTTTTGAATTTTTGGGAAGTGCCCAATTTGAAGAGTTACATCCGTCAATTTTTGATAACCGTTACGCATTTAATTCCTACACATGTGCCAAGGGCGATGCTTCATTTTCTGTCGTGCATTTAACACTGGCTCATGCATTGAGGGCGGCCAGTCACCATTGCTTCCAAAGGATAAAAGAAGAGTTCACTCCAGCAGGGATGAGCAGCGAGGATGAATGGTTTAAACAAAAGTTTGAAAGGTTTGGATTGGCAGAGCCAATGAGAGGGATGTCTAAGGGGAACGCTTGCATCGGTACCTCCCCTTTCTGCAGGGAAATTATGGAGTCTGAGCTGCCTTCCAGATAGAGAGATATGGCGATGGGCAAATATACAGGTAAAACTGATCCTGCCATTCACCTTACGAAATTTTTAACTAACGTGCAGGTCTACACCTTTGATGAAAGGATTACCTGTAGAGTTTTCCCAACTACCTTGTGAGGAGACACTTTGAAATGGTTCTTCATACTCCCTTGTGCATCAATCACCTCCTTCAAGCAACTCAAAGAATTGTTCTTGACGCGATTCCATACACGAACACGTGCATCAAAGTCAGTTAGTGACCTATGCAACCTTTACCAAAGAACAAATAAAAGTCTTAGAGATTATATCGTTTGCTTCCAAGCTGCAATGTCGGAAATAGGGGATTTAAGCATGGAGCTGGCATTAAATGCTTTGGCAAAAGGCATCGCGGATCATCCATTTACCGAATCACTGACGACAAGGTCACCAAGTAGTTTTTCCAACCTAATGGATAGGGTCAAGCAATGCATCCAGCTAAATGATGCTCTCAGATCCAACAGAATCGGAAAAACTAATGTAATGGACAGATTGTGATATCTAGATGGTCGGCCATTCAATAGAACCCCTGCTTCCGATCAAACAGAAGGGAAGCTGAAATGGTGGTCTTTCAGTGCTGATTGCTCATTTCAAAGAGGGGAAATGAGGACTAACAAAACAAACCTGATTGCTGTAATAGTCGATCGGCTGGGACTTTCACCCCTATCAGTGCTGATTCCTTCCAAATGCCATTAAGTACCAAGAGTAAACATGGGAAAACTAATCGACTCAAAATGGCCAAGCAGGAGGAGAAGCAGTGGAGGCCACAACAAAAGTCATGAGCTATGTCACGCAGACTGGATGCTTGAAATGATGAGCAAAAAAGCTCATGTATGTCGTCCAGCAAGAGAAAGGAGGTGACTGGTTCAAACAAAACTACCAGCATGAAAAACCATATCAACATGGATGAATTGAAGAGATCAGCAAGTAACGACAAATCAGGTGCAATTGTTACAATTTGAGTTTTTAAAAGGCATTTGTATTAAATTTGAATGTTCTCTCATTCCCCTGTAGTAAGTGCTGGAATACTAGTTTATCTTAGTATTACTTGTTTTGCCATTTAAAGATATATTTTCAAGTGAAGCAATAAAAAAGGGGGGAGGCTACAACATGTAAAACGTTGTTGAAAATGTCAACATCATGACGCAGGAAAAATAAGTGTCTCTACAAAGTAAAAATAACTTTAAAAAAGCAGGTATGTGTCCAAGATTCACAAATTTAATACTTATCATTTGAACAAACTTATTAATTCTCCAGCAAACCAGTTTTTCAAATTGAATCATTTTGCTATCGGAAGCTCGAGATAAAGGCCTTGAAGGCCCATAGACCTCACCCCGATCAGCTGTTATTTTGCCACTGCCAAGAGTAGATCAGAAGAACATCCATCCCTAGGAGCGAATCGGATGGAATTAATGCCACTGCCAAGAGCGAATTGGAAGAACATCCATCCCCAGGAGCGGATTGGATGATTATTAGTGCCACCGCCAAGAGCGGATCGATGTTATGGTCGCCACCATCAAGAACGGATCGGATTGAAAAGGTGTGAAAATGCCTCGAGAAATTCTCATTCATTGCCAACGACGACTTTGAAAATCTCACAGACAATGTAAGTAGCCGTAAAATGAATTGGTAAGTATTTATAAAGTTATTTGTAGGATAATATTGTAAAATTTCTATTTTTGATCATGTCCGGATCAATAAATTTAGATCGGTGACTTTCTCGACACTCTCGAGCCCTCGATCTCAAAGATCAAATTGCGTCAAGGGAGACTAACGATAATACCCAAAATAAAATTGACCATAGGGCCAACTCATTAAAAGCCCACAAAAGAGGCCTAAGGGGATGAGGGATGAAGGCCATGGCGCCTATAAACCCCCCCGAGCAGTCATAACTCCATCACTAGGCTCAAAACCCATCCCGAGCGTGAAATAAGAAAGCTCCCCCTTATCATAAAATTCATCTGCTACGTTGGACACTATTCTTGAATCCAAGTTACAGGATGCCTCAATTTGATCTCCATTGACCTGGTTACCAGGTTCGACGTCCATCCTTATGATCACATCGCCATTTTAATTTCAGTTGGGTAAAAATAACTCGATCCAAATAGGTAACTCCCTGCAAGCAGATTACTCCCTTGAATTTTTAGAATGAAAATTTCCTGTTTGGCACAACCTATCTATGATGGTTTGATGCTTATCCCGAGCTCGGGATGGGAGGACATTTGCATCCGTTCAGTCTCCATCAATTAACTTGCTAGATTCCATGCCTATCCTGAATCCAAGATGCGAAAAGCTGAAATGATGGAACGCCATCTATTGCGCCTGATGTAATAAGTCTGGGTCACAATTATCGACTAAACAGTTCATTTGAACATTCAATTGTACTGAGCAACTGTTGATAGAATTGTATACCGCAATGATTGAAAAGGCAAACCGACGTTTAGGGAGTATTTTTCCTTAGATGATTTCATACATTCTTCATGAATGACTTACACGATTTTTCCCTATCAATTTAATATTTTCCTCTCAGCTGATCTTATGATGAATATTGATTAAAATTAGAATTGCAGTCTACAGATACGATCGAGAGGAAGTTCCACTATTATATATGAATAATTCTTATAAAGTGGGGATAAAATCATTACAGCAAAAAGTTATGCTTCTATATTTACTATTTCTACACCAAAAGAGGGCCATGCAGTAGCTTTAGCGAGATATTAAGAAGATTTCGCTATTTCCCCGGAGGCATTCTCTGTCAGAAGGAAGGTTGCAACATCAGAACTAATCTTCACATCGGTGTTCGGTCAAGAAGATGCAGATTTTTAAGGGATTCTGTAACTATCTTAGTTGATCCATGATATCTCCCTTTTAGGCAAAAAGTCCTTCCTTAAGCTTTTTTCTTTGTGCCACCTCTTTTTCCAGGGCAGCCTGCAATGAATCCTGCTCCCCTTATAGAACATCACGCTCGGATTTAGCCTTGGAATATTCAACATATAGACGAGCCATGTCACATTTGAGATGATCCACTTCTTTTTGTCGAGCTTTCAGATCCTGAGAAAGACAAGTAGACTCCTCTATCAGTTTTTCAACTTCTGATCAGGCAAGCAGAGACTCCTTTCTCGCCAAATCGTATTTAGCCTCTGCTTCCCTCCTAGCCCGATCGAAATCTTTCCATTTCTTTTTACAAAGGTCAGTTATGCCGTGCAAGCGCAAACCCCTTTTTATCAACTGAAAATTAGATAAGTGAGAGAAGAAAGGTTGGGCAATCAAGAGGATAATGGACCGAACATTTTGAAAAAATACCTCCAGGCTTTTCCATTGAAAAAGGTTGCGTTCTCGGGGCAGTATGTTGGGATCTCCCATTGCCTTAAAATCATCCTCTTGGAGCATGCCTCGGCACAAAAAGCTTACGACTGCCCTATTTTCAACGGATCAACCATCGCCAAACTGACCTTTTAGAATTTCTCCCAATGATGCGGCATGCCTTTCAGTAATTCTTACAGTAACGCTCCTAATGGACTCGTCTTGAAGTGGCTCCTTGCCTTTGGCAGCAACCCTAACGCCTGCAACAACCACTAACTTAATAGTTTCTCCCTTAGCTCCCTCTTCAGCTCTCCTTTGTGCAGTTTCACCTCCTGAGGGCCCATTAATTTTAACTAATCCCATTTGAGGTAGTACGGGATGCTCCTCTTCTACATTAATTTTGTCCTTTGATAAAAGATGCGATAAGGGGTGCTGACCCACTGATAAAGGCTGATCAATGGTAGGCATCGAAAAAGGCTAAGGGGGACGGGAGACCGAAGTGCTGGCAAAAAGCATGGAAGCCTATGCTTCTGAAGAGGACACAAGTCTTCTTTTTTTCGATTTCCTCTCTTCCCTAGCTGCATGTTCTGCTTTCATTTTTGCCTTAACTCAGTCAGACAGTTGTTTAACAATATCGTCTCCCTTAGCCATCACACCTGCAGCTGCGTCGTAAAAGTAAAAGATAAGTACTCTCTCCAATTAATGTAAACTTCATAAACATGCAATGCATGATGTTCAATATGCATTTAGCTTTAACGTTCATGATCTGAGTCAATGTCGATGTCAGAGTCTGAGGATCCGATCAAAGTACCAGGAAGATGGTTAGAATTATATGGTTTCCCATGTCTTCAACATCGATCTCCATGTAATGTAATGATGCTACGAAAGATGAAGAAAATTAAACGGTAGGAATTGCCCACTTACTTGGGTAATTTGATATCCTTGTGAGAAATGTTGAAATCTTCAGATCCTAGGAGTACGAAGCCTGAAATTTTTTTGCATAGAAATGATAAAAAAACGGACTTTGCAAAGAGAATTCGGCAGAGTTCTGTTAAGAATCATGAAAAAAGGCATATAAAAATTGCCTATTTATAGCCATGAAAACTTCTAGAACCCTCTAAATGCCTCAAAAATTGAATAACCGCCATGCATCTCTGAGCCATCATGATGGTTCTGGAAAAAGAGGCATCGCCCTTGACATGCGCATCGGTAATAAATACATAACAGTTGATATGAACAGTCGCGATTTATCGGATTCAGGCCAATTTCAAAACTCCCGCCAAAAAGACCTTCTAACATGGTTAATCTAATGTTCAGAAAAGACAGGTGTAGGCACAGGAAACACCAAAAATGGGAAGCCTACATCAAATTAGGAAAACCCCCTACGAAGTCTCCAAAGTACTTGTAAACTCGAAACCCTCGCAGGGCCAGTCATTCCAAGAAGTTGGAATATCGAAATGCCTAAGAATTATTGAGTATAATCATGAAATGATTGACATCCAACAAAGAGAATATTTCCTATTTTTTCTTCATCTCTGGAAAAAAGGTACGTTTTGTTTATTTGTTTTTAGACTTTGTTTTTGTTTGCAGGTTGTTTATCTTACTCAAATCGACTAAAATCCCGAATGATGAGTAATCCAAGTCCGATCGAACCTCCTAGTGTCGGGAATACGAGATAAGATCTCATACCGATCGGCTGGAGAGTAATCCATCGCCTATAATCGACTAAAATATCTCATGAAAAGACAATCTCCACAAACAACTAAGGGCTTTGACCGATTGGCCTGTGTTGTTGAAGTCCGCTAGGCTTGA
Organism: Excoecaria agallocha; assembly: GCA_037975025.1. Lineage (NCBI taxonomy): Eukaryota > Viridiplantae > Streptophyta > Magnoliopsida > Malpighiales > Euphorbiaceae > Excoecaria > Excoecaria agallocha. The sequence continues at coordinate 13,305,961 of CM075818.1, forward strand.
CATAGCTGAAAATGTGAGAGTTGGAACCCATTTGCTTGCGAGATAAGTTCTCCTTTTAGGCTCGACGTTCATTTCAGGCTAAAGGCATGAGTCGTCGAATCTTCAGAGTAATATAAAGATCGAAAGGTCATTTTCCATGTGTGATTCTCCAACAAATGATCGATCGGATAGTATTTCAATCAAAATTAAAAGATTGAAAAGTGGTCCATTGCGTTTGACGTGATAAATCTAAGATACAACTTTTGCTTGAATGGAAAGCATGTTCTTTAAAAAAAAACTTCGGTCGGATTAAGCAATCACCGACCCAAGATGGTTGGGCACTAGAATGCTCGAAAAGCACATTAAAATTTAGGAAGTATTCTCCTTAATCAAATTTACGCATTCTCTACATGGGATCTTCATATATTGTCAGTAATGTTTTTCTCATCAGTTATTTTCATGACAAATTTCGGTTAAAATGAGAATTGTAGTACAAATACGTAATCAAAAGACAAATCGACTTTCATATATAAAGAGTTCTTACAAAAAAAAATTATGTTTCGAAAACTTTGTTGGAGCCCGATCAGTTAGAGGCAACAATCGACAATAATGTAGATTTTGAGGCTAATACTGAACAAAATCAGATGTGTAGACAACCTTGATGATGATGGTTTTCCTTACATTGGTGCCAATTGGCTGATTGGCGACGAAGTAATAGGAAAGTGCACAGAATCTGACCAAGATCATAGTATAAAATTGAAGTGCGCTGAAAGAGGCATGGCCTAGAAAGTTGTTTTGACTTTCCATAACAAAGGACAAACTCATGATATACTGCCACTGCAACCATGCCCGTAAATGGCGAGCAAATGGTTTACTACTCTCACCTCCAAGCATTCCCCTATTTTTCACCATGGAATTTGGACGAACCATTGCAGACACCTTTACGGAAAGATCATATTGTAAAGGGATTTCAATCACTTTCTCCTTCGTGAGTTTTGAAGGACGAGCCATGATCCTATGGTCTTTATAAGCCTCAAGAAAACACCAATCTATAGACTTTATGTCACTTGAAGCCATCTCTGATAAAAAAGGAAGAAGAGGCAGGAGATATTATAGATAATGAATTACTTGGTTAATCTCACTGAAAAAGCATAATAAGAGTTTTGCGCTTTTCCCAATGATGGCTGAAAAATAAGACAAAATCGCCCCAGAAGCCATCTATTTATAGGCTCCAAGCTTCTAGAATTCTCCAATCACTTCTTTGCTGAATAATCGCCACATGTCTCCAATCAACAAAATTCATAGCGAAGAGTGAAGCGCTGCCCTCGATGCATGAGCCAGTGTTAAATGCACGACGAAAAATGAAGCACCGCCCTTGGCTCATGTGCAGGCATTAAATGCGTAACGGTTATCCAAAATTGATGGATGTAACTCCTCAAATTGGGCACTTCCTGAAAATTCAAAAATCCCGCCAAAAGAATCGAATAGCACCTCGCCCGATCGGTCCTATTGGAGGTGGGACAAGTGATAACTATAAAAAATACATTCTTAAAGGCCCAATTAGTGTGGCTCAAGAACATTTGGGATGGCCCAAGTCCACTAGCAAAAGGACAAAGCGTGAGCTGGAATATAATACAGGAAAGCGTGGTGTCCGATCGGACTGATGGGACAGCTTGTCCTATCAACCCACCGGCACAAGTCAGCGCACATACTCTCCATCTACTTCCTGTTAAATCGCCGCTCACCTACTCTGACTGCTGGTTATCACCCCTCAAGGTACTCAAGTACCCCTTCAAATAACTCATATAAATAGCCTAAAATACGATGGCTCCAGGTATTGAAATCCTGATACTTTCTCACTCCTTTTAAACATTCTCACTCTAAAGCTACTAACTTAAGTTTCGAAGTGGTAACGTCTGGATCCGACCGGGCATTCCATTTTGCAGGTCCAATCGTCCAACCGACCTTTCGACTGGTAGCTCTTCTTTTCACAAGATAAAGATATTTTAAGCTTTATCAATTAAGATCCATAGTAACTCCTAATTTTTGCCTAAATTAAATCTTTTTGTGTTTATTATATTTATTTTTCTTATTCATTATTTTAAATTGATCCGGTAAGAAGTGGATAGGAATAAAATAGTATACCAGTCTTATGTGATGTTATTTATATTAAAAAAATTTGTCCTCAAAAGATTAATTTTAAGGTAAAAAGATATAATTTTCAAAATTTAAGAGAATATGCGATGATTTAAAATTAAAACTCAAAAAGTTCATAAGGTTGAGGATGCATTTTACCTTAAATTACAAGTGTAGTTGTGGTAAGTTATGGAAGTAGTGATTAGATCCGCTTCCATCAAACATGAGTTTCATGGACAACTCGAAAAGATGAGATACAAAATATAAGTGATGTTTCCTTTCTACCAAATGAGGTATGATTATTTACTGCTGAAAAATCCCTCAATAGATTGCAACTGGTTTCCATTGATCTTTATCTATTTTAAGGGTTTTGGTTAACCAGTAACGTACTTTTTGCCTTCTTTTTGATACATTTCTTTTTCGATTAAAAATAGAAATAATACTAATTATCAGTTGAAAATTTTCAATTTGGCCAGCGAAGAAAAACATTCGATAGTATATGCTGATACTGATATTATGGTAAATTCAAAAACGAACCCATGATTTGGTTACCTTTAAATTCCTTTTTCTAAAGTTATTATTACACTAAATTATAGACTAATGGCATTTTCTTATTTATTTATTTATTTTTGCTTCGTTTCTGTGATGATGAACATATGATTGCTTATAGCACAGCAACATTTTTTTTTTTTGTTAATAAAGGAAAATTCAAACGCTGTTTATCAAAAGAACAAATTAAAAAAGATGAAGACGCAAAATATAGAATTTATATTTGAAAGAAGACAGTTTAGATGATCTTTTTTTTTTCTTTGCAAAAAAAGAAAAATAAAAGTATACATGGATCACCTAATTAATTAAATTCCAACTTGCAAAAAATAATTCAGTTAAATTCCCATAATTCACTTCCCGATTCTTGCATTTTTAAAACATTCGAGTGGAGAAATTAAAAAAAAAAAACTAGTGCAAGAATTCAAAGTCTTAAAGACAAATCAAGTTGGCTCAACTCATCTTGAACAGTCTCAGACCTATACCTCAAAGGCCAAGAACCATCTATGGAACCATAATTCATCTCTCTTCTACCATATCCACCATGATCCCCAACAAACCTACCAGAACAATTCCCATGGTGCTCTAAACTTGGTCGATTTCGTTGAGCATCGCTCGAGCCATATGTTCCATATCCAGGATTCGAGCCTCCATGTACTCTCACAGCCGAGCTTAGCTCTCGGCTTTTCTTGGCTAAAGTCCTTTCTAATTTGTGAGCATTTTGGTGACCACCAAGTGCTTGAGAGCTATAAAACTTTCTTTGGCAATAATTGCAAGCAAAAATCCTAGGTTCAGCTGGACTATGAGGTGATGATGAACTTGAAGAAGAAGGCTGATCAAGAACAAGCTCTAAGTTTAGTACTTGATCATCACAATTATTATTATTATTATTATTATTATTATTATTATTATTATTATTATTATTATTATTATTTGGCTAACTTAGATGTAAAGAAGTATTGGGTTGTTGGAAACCCATGGCAACAAAAAAATTGATGATTATAATGATGAAGATAAAGGAGATAATTAAAATGAGAGGCAATAAATATAACCCAAGAATTTTTATAAAGCTTTTGAAGAGAAGAGATGGGATTTGATGTTACTATTAATGATAATAAGAGCACCAAACAAGACTTTATAAAAAAGGAAAAAAGGGCACAGAATATATAATAATATTAAGTATGGGAGGAAGAGAAGGTTTGTCTTTCATTATGTGAGGAGCAAAGGTTTAACTCACCTGCAATCACATACACTAACATAGTCAAAAATATTAATAATTATTAACAAATTTTTTATATTTTTTAAAGAGTGGTACTGTTTAGTGTATGTCTCTATGTAAAGAGAGTGAAAGAAACACATGTAGCTGCAAGGATAAGTGGGGAATCGAAGGGCTGTCGCCTCCATTAATGGCAGCAATATAATCTCTTGTCGGTTCATGGAAAAATATTCAATAGGTAATTTTTTTTTTATATATAGATAGTATGAGGCAGAATTAACGTTGAGAAATTAATTAATTCTATCTGTAAGTTGCTAAACTAAAGATTTTGTTAAATTACCTATCTATATTTATGGGTTCAATCTTGAGTCTTTCTTTCTTCTCAGTCTGTCTCAATTATTTCACATCAAGGAGATGAAATCATGCACTAATTTAGTTGCCAGTTTCAGAAGTATATAATTGACAAGATAAACAATCTTGACTAGACTGAACATGCAATATGAAAACAGACCATATAGTTACATTTATTGGTCACACACACATTTATATATATATGGTTCACTGAACAACCGCACTATACCCTAAACTAGTCCCTTTTCAGTGAACACAAATAGCACAAAAAATCTGTACAACTGTGATGTTCCTAAACTCCACCATACAGGTTCAGGGTGAGTCTAGACATTGAATATGTAGCAAATTTCTGCAATAATAATAATAATAATAATAATAATAATAAGTACTTCAGAGTTCCATTTTTTCTTTAATTTCACTCTTACTGTCCAATTACACTCCTCTGCCAGCATATTTTATTGTTCTAATTAAGATACACACCCTATAAGTTTTCTTTTTATTTTATTTTAATAAATTGATGGATTCATTGTACTATGATGCTGGCACGGTTTAATTTTCGGATCACAAACTTAAAATCATATTGGTTATCAATTTTTACCCACCTTATGAACTGTTTTTTGCTATTATGTAGGACTAAAAATACCCTTTTGATGCCTAAAAAAATTCAAATAGGATGATAGGTGTACGTTCGTTCTTAACTAAAGGTTTCGATTTTGACTTATAAAAATGGAGTATATTTAAATATTTATAAGGTAAGTTTTGCTTTTTTTTATAAGCTTATTGCTATAATCAGAATTAGATAGACTATTGAATTTCAAATGCTAGAAGATTATTAAAAAAATAAACAATTTTATTTTTGTTAAAAAGGTTTGATTTTGAAATTGAAACTTGAGATTTTACGGGTTTGGTCATCATGTTAGTACACAATCAAGCTAAAAGCTCTGTGATAATACCTTTAGATTTTGATTTAGAAGTCAAATCTTCGTTAACAAGGTGAAGGGTGATTTGGCACTTGATAATTGAAAAATAAAAATTGACAACCTAAATTATTATGCATTCTTTAAAAATATTAAGTCTTCTAAACAAGACATTTGTTTCTTGAACAAATTAATGGCGAAAATTTGTACTCTCTCTATTTTTTTATTTATCATTTTTATTTTTTTACTATAATTAAAAAATAATAAATAAATTTAAATTTAATATTAAATTATGTGATTAAAATTAAATTATTAAATTTAATTTGTGTTAATTTTATTAAAAAAAATAAATTAAAAAAATAAATTAAATTATATTAAAAATTTAAAAATAATAAATAATTAAAATTTAATTTTTATTTAAAAATGACAAATAAAATATACCTAAAACGATAAAGAGAAAATGTAGTATACAATGTACTGTTTATTAAAATCATGATGTGATTCTTGATGTGTGTCCTTGGATTCTGAAAGTACTAATATCTCTACACATTGCAACTTCTCGAGGAAAAGACACCATAACTGTTCTTTGTGAACCATCACCATAGTACCTCAAAGTTAGAAATAAAATGACCACATATATGGCACCACAAACAAAAATAAATGCTCTAACTATCTATGCTCCATTTAGTCAGAACCAACAAATTGGAAAATTAATCCAAGAAAAAGTTTTGGAAATTGTAGAGATCACATATAAGAGTATTATTATTTTCTTATTTTTTTAAATCAATTCTTATCTCAAATTTATTAATTCAATTAATTCAAATTTATTTTAATATTCAACTAATTTAAGTTTACATTAAATGAATTTATAAAAATAATAAAATACTCAATTACAAATATTTATAAATATTTTATATTTAAAACTCCAATATGACACCATTAAGTAAAAATGAACTTTTACCCTTTCATTTTACATTCTAGTTTTTTGAAAAAAAAAATTATAATGCCCTAAATAGGGCCCACATTGCCCTTGCATGTATGCCACCAAGTTTTTCAAGTCGTCTACCTTACATCACATCTCCACAGGAATCTCTCACTCTCTCTATCGAGAAAAATTTGAGCATTTTTAAACTGAGAAGGCACATGGGTATGGCATATAAATCAGTATAGAATAGCATACAAATAAAAATTCCCTATTGTGGATTAGAAGAAAACCATATAATTAGAATAAATAAAAATGGATAAGCTTATTAACAAAATGATAACAATGATATTAGAGACCATGATTGTGGAATCAGGATCTTGCAGGTCGGCTATGATTGCGCTGATTCTTGTCTTTTAATCACAGACACAACACAAACCAAGAAACTATGTACTGTTTGTAGTCTACATAGTCAATTAGTCATAAAGATAAGAACATTAATTCCTTGGTAAAATTATAAAACATCATATTATAAGCAAATCAATCAATGGATGTGTTTCTTTGTTCTTTAACAAACCCAAAATTATAATTAAGGAACGTCAAAACTAGTGCCGAACTCCTTAATCATCTAGTTTCATTAGTCATGGCAATTTTAGACACCACCTGAAATTGTGATCTGAATTCGAAAAAATTCAAATGACTCAATAATTTTAAAATGTAATTTGAAATTCATAAAATATGTATAAAAAATACTTGAAACTTGATCTGACCTGATTCAAACTAGTGATTCAATTTTTTTTATTCACATTTATTTATAAATTATAGTTTAATTATCTAATTTATTAATTATATATATGTATATGCGCACACACATTAACACTACACCATTTTATTAATATTTTAATTTTATATAAAAATTAAATTTAATTGCAGAAAGAAATGTCTAATTGTTAATTTAAATTAGTTTTGAGTTGAAAAAAATAAAAGAAAAAATAATAATTAAATAGCATATATTATAATTAGCTGTTTCTATTTTTTTTGCATATTTTGTTTTTAGATCTTTTTTTTGCTTCTTGCCCTAATTTGTCGTTGTTTTGCTATTCACGACTCATCCATCATTTTCATTCACTGCTGATTTTCAGCTGTACTTTATCGATTTTTGCATCATCAAATCATAGAATGTAATACCCCAAAAATTTTGAGTTTGTAAATATTATATTCTGAGCCATAAATAATATTTTTCAAGATAAATAGCAAAATATAAATAATATTTTGTTAGGCTACAAATAGTGCAATTTGAGACAAATTCAAGTATTGAATTTGAGTCGAAAATAGGTCCATTTAAGATATTAAAAATTGAAATTAAAATTCAGGTCACGATTTATAGTGAATAGTGATATATTTGACCAAGTTTGTCTATGGTACAAGTTGACTTAGGACAGTGTAAAAATCAAACTGCCCAATATGATAAGTTATATGTGATATCAATTATATATTTTAAGTGGATAGATCGAAACATCAAAATTGTCCAGAGACACCAAAAAAGTTTAATCGAATCAATTAAAGCAAAAATTGAATCAAATATATCATGTAACACCGCATAAATTCTGGTCATAAGAATAGTAAATTTTAGGTGGTGAATAGTGCCACTTGGGATATAAATTGTAGTTTACCAGAACCTTGAGTAATACTATTCATAGAGAATCCGAGGGTCTAATTTGAGATCAATACAAGGTCTTTTAGGGGTTAAAAAGTATAAAATACTAATAGGCTTATGAGTTTACAATGAATAGTAACTAGTTTAACCAGTGGTCAAACTTTGACATACGACCTTTAAAATTCAAATACAACTAAAGATGATCACAGGACGTAGCAGGATTACTGCGAATTGCCTTGCCTAGGAGTAGGGATTCCTTGTCCTTGCTTCCAGTTGGATTACAGGGGGAAACTGCCCCCCACAATTGCCCCAACAGGGATCCCAACCTTGGTTAAGAATATATTTTTTTAATTTAACTATGACTAAAATACAATATTTAATTATTAATTTTAACTGAAATACAATATTTAATAATTAAAAAATCAAAAATTAATAACAAATAAAATTAATATAAATTTTAACAATTAACAAACCTAAAATTAAATACAATTTAAAACTAAATTAAAAAAATATAATTGCATATAATCACTAATTTTTGAGCCAAAAACCACAATCCTTGGCCCCGACACAAAATCATAAATGAGAATTAATTTTCCTTCTATTCCCATACCGATGAGGGAAAGTTTTGGGGATTCACTGCCTCGTTTGGGGCAATTCACCATTGAGGGCGGGGAATAATCATCCCTATATATATATATCCCTATAAACATCTCCCTCTTCTCTTTTTATACGCACACATGTAATGGGAAGAATTATGGAAATAATGTGAATACTTGAATGAAATAGTGCACCACATAATCTTTACAATTAATTTGGAAGAATAATATAAAAACTAATACCCATCTTTGGATCAAATAGTGCACATTAAATTTTGGCCATCAAGTATTGAAAAGAATAGGAAAAGGGAAAAATCAAGGTCAATTGGATCAAATAGTAATGGAACAAATCTTGGCCTTTGATTTGAAATAAAGGGGAATAACAAAAAAAAAAAAAATGGACACATGAACTTCTCACTTATCCCTTACCTTAGTCAAACTCTCTGTCCCCTTCTCTCTACCATTTTCGCTTCTTCGAAGTTATAAAGTCTTCATCTTTACACTTTAATCAAAGCTTAAATCATAAAAAAAAATTCCTTCCTGCTCCAAAGAACAAAGAGATTTTTGAACAAAAAATTGATGGAAAGTGTAAGGAGAAATGAAATCACTATTTATATGAATAGTGATCTAAAATTTAGGTAGGTATTTAATGGGATTTGAATTGAATTTGATCCATAATTTTTTTTGTTGAGTGCATTAATGTTTATGAATGCTTGAAATTTATGTTTGGTTAAATTTCTTTATGAAGAAGAAGAAGAAGAAGAAGAAGAAAAGAGAGGAAGGGAGGTGAGGAAAGAGAAGGAAAAAAGAGGTAGAGAAAAGAAATTGAAGAAGAAAAAGATCGAGTTGATTTTTGGCTTCAAAAGGCTAGTGACATGCCAAAATTAATTTTCCCTCATCTCGTGCTTTATTATGTATAGATAGGGTTTCCACGTACAATGAGAAATGTTTAAATTTATTATTTAGGTTGAAATTTTAATGTTATTGATATATATAAATGGATGAAAACATGGTTAGACTTGGTAAGGAAATGTTTAATTTTGTTTAATTGATGCTAATTGACCCCTATTATGCATGTTTAAGGGTAATAAGTGTTAAAACTGTGAGGCGAAATTTAGTTGTCACGTGAAAGCTTTTTAAGGTGTCTTGGCCAAATGGAATCCTAGATTGAGTAGACCTTGAAATAACTCTTTATGATATGTAACAATCTAAATTGACAAGATAATCAAAATTAGTAATGAAATTGTATGAATGACTTAACTATATGAATCTAAGAGTAAGTTAAGAATTTTATGTATAAAAAATTAAATGAAACCTTTACTAAGTGAAATGTAAAAATTGATTGTTAGTAAGATTGTATGATAGATCTTTAATAAAAGAACGCATAAAGATAAAAAGGAAGGTTGATGGAATAGAAAATGGACACTTTGGTGCTTAGAAAGAAAAGAATGATAAGAATCTCATGGAAGTAATCTGTTAATTGCAATTTAATTGATTTTTTTAATGAGCTTACACTAAATTATAACTGTAGTTGAAAAATTGGGTACAAGATCCAAATTTTAGGTTAATGAGAACCTATAGATAGAAAATCAAGCTAGTGATTTTGGTGTAAAACAAGTAATGTTAGGTTTTTAAACCTCTTTTTATATAGGATCAGAGTGTAGTGCCAAGTTTTGATCACTCCAATCTAAGTAGCACTACAAAAAAAAAAATTGATTTTACCGATGAAATTTAACATTTTACCAATGGAAAAAGTTCTTACTGATGGTTTTTAATGGATTACTGATGGAATGCTTGTGTCGGTAAAATGGTCGTAGGTAGCAATTTACCAGCAGAAAAATCTGTCTACAAAAGTTACCAACAGAAATATAAAAAAAATTTCGTCAGTGGTTTTGCTGAAAAATCAGTCGGATATCTCCTCCGTTTGACCTTTTACTGACGGAATAAATTTAATAAATAACAAATATTAATTAATTTTAGGAAAAAATAGCAACGGATATGTCCGTCAGTATTTTGTTGGTAAAACTGAATTATTTATTATTTTTCCATTTTTTGTAGAAATTATTTGCAAAAGCAAAAACAAACACAATAAATTCAATACACAGAGTTTGAAATTTAAATTCAAAATATATATTAATAATTTTAATTCAAAAACTCAGTATATACATCATAATTACTGTACAAATAATATCAATATTGTTCACAATGTTTTCAATACTGCACAAAATTATCTAATTCTAATTACTATGTAAACAATACTAATATAATTGTAAAATTTACTGGCAGCTGGTTAAAGCTGTGATCTTTCAATGCCCTTCCATTGTTGTTCTAACTATTGAATCCAAAGCTTTGAAAAAAAAAGTGTAAATATAATTCTTTTAATGAAATAGTCCAACACAAAATTGACTTGCAAGAAAGACTCAAAAAAACTTTCAATGACAGATTCAAGGTTAGCACTTGAGTGAATAGCCTAAGGCATTTTAATAAGAGTAATGAGAGGTTTAAAGATTGCATCTTATATTTCACTCCTAAAGTTTATTTTTTGTTCCATCATTGGCATTTTTGTGCCCCCTAGTTGTCCTACTGTCCCACTATCAGGCAAATTTCTGAAATTAGAACTAGAAATCAAGCTTGCACTAGATAACATTTCATCCCTACCATTGAACACTTATATATACAACACTTGGTTACAAAATTAAAATGTGGTAACATGAAATTGCATGCATAATCATCACTCCTATTGCATGAGAAAGCTAATAGATAGCAAAGCTAACTTTATCCATAAGGATCAAATGGTTGCCTAACAGAAATAACTCACCTGTTGCATCCACAACTCAACACCTTATCATATCTTTATAAAGATCAGCTGCACTTTGTCCAATGTTAGATGAATAACATACCTGTGTTAGATGACAACTCTAATCACTAGATGCAATATCCATACTGAACCAAAATGGAGGATTGTGTTATAAACAAACTTATAAATAACATCTTTAATTGGATTTTAGAATAGATGATCAGTATTTGGTTGGGTTCACTACATTAAATAAAAGAAGGAAGCTGCTTTTTCTTTACTGATGTTCATGTGACTTGCTTCTCTAAAACTAAAAGGTTGCTCTAGTTAATACCTATTCCACACGTAAGTATCATATTCAAACATCAATATCGCCTCTACTATTAAAGTTAAACACCAAAATAACAATAACAGATTTTAGTAAATAGACAAATGAGAGATGTGGCCATTATAAAGAGATAATACTGCATAATTTAAAAAATACAAACCTTAATTAATAATTTATTTTGATTCTCAAAAAAGAAAGTTCATAATTTAATTTGAATGAAGTGCCTAACTTACAACCAAATAACAAGGCAAAGTCAAAACTCATCTTTTGCAGAACTTGAATGTAAGTCGCTTAAGTGTAGCTTCATCAGCACCTGACTCATTTCTCAAAGTCTTTCTAAGATATCTTCTCTTTCTAGTTACATGCTCTGCATCCATAGTACCCTTTAAATTGTTCTTAGAAAGATCCACCTCTTTTTCCATCATCGACCAAACCCTTTGGGTGGCAGAACTAAGATTCAATAAGCATTTTTCCTCCTTAAAGTCTATTAGGAAAACAAAAATGTTGCAAATTGGCGATCCCTCTGCGTTTGGAGCATTTTGCAAAGCATCTAAAGTTGCAGCTATGTCACATGCCTCTATTACCTTTTTCTCTATCAATGAAAGTTGTTTTTCCAGGTCTTTGAGCTTAGTATTATTGGACAGTTGCATCAATTTCATATATGCCAATAAAGTAGGTTTTCTAATTATAGCTAACTTGCAAAAGTCTTCGAAACCTAGAAATTTTAGATGAGGAAGCTGTTTTTTATACTAATAGTTGTACAGTAAAACAACTGCATGAACCTGAAGGAAATCAATTATGATAGCAAAAGAGTGATTAATAACTAAACCAGAAAAATGCGCTTTATATTTACGTATGCAAATGAGTATGCCTGTGCATATAGGCCTTCAGTGCAAATGATAAAGAGAGAATGGAAAAGAATATCTAGAAAAAAAAAACATAGAATGATATTTGATAGTAACATTGACCTAGAAATCCACAAAATGTTCATTAATTAAAAGTAAGTAATAGAATATTGTGCATATCTTTAATTAACTTTCCTCTATGTAATAGAATACCAAGCATGCTTATGTATCAACGATACATAGAATGAAAATTTCGAGATCATAACAATATCAACAATGGTTATCCAAACAAGATAATTAAAATGAAATAGGGATGTACTTGTATTCATTGTGACATATATACAGGATCATTAAGACACATAAAAATAGGAAACAAATTTTGGCACATATATATCAAGTTCTTTGATGCATTTTAGCAAGTGGAAAAGGAATTGGAAAAAGTCAAGCTTCCCTCAACATTTCAACATCTCACAAGGTTATTAAGGTGAAGTTGCATTCATTTTTTATAACATTATTTTCTCAATGAGAAGAATTGAGCACAAAAATTGTTCTCTTTAGTTTTTGCTTTCCTCTAGTTCAGTATCTGAGATGTAGTAACACAATATATTTAAAGAATTTTTTTTTAACCAAAAACCAAAGCGTAAAAAAATCTTTAGAGCTTCACCAACAGACATTACAACTACATAAATAATAAAAATGCTTTCCCATAACTGATCACTAAAGACACAAAGCAATTGCCTTATGGATCAATAGGGAAAAAATCATAAATGGAAATTAATATGCATCTTTAGTATTTTTGCAAGATTATTATAAAATTTAAGTATCTATGAGGCAATTCTCAACTAAAACTATATTACAAGAAAATACAAAAGCAGTTGCAAGGATCTGGCCTATGATTAATGAGCAAAAGAGAGGTTTAAAGTAAGCAAGCAATAGGCACCTTTTTTTCAACTAATTTGTGATCCTATTGTGAAGGCATAATCCTTGCAGAAGATTTTGAGGGTAGTGCTAGATCAACCAAACATTCTAACAAGGTACAAACTGCAGAATCCATATCCCCTAACCATGGGAAATGCAACAAATGAATTCAAAGAAGAATTATCTATGATAGTTCCAAGCTCTGAGGCCAAATAAACATTGTCATGAGCATTAGAGTACTCCGACTCTCTCAAAGCATCAAATTTTATTGCATCAAGAAAAAAGAAAATAATAATAAGAAAAATTAAAAAACCACATGTTCCCATTGCATCATTTTCAAAAATCAAATCAACTAAAAAAAGAGATAGCTTTGTTGTTTCTTAGAAAATATACATATTTAATAGCACAAAACAATACAAAAATAAACAAAAAAACTAAAATCCAGAAGTTCCAAAGATCAATAATCAAGATTTAGCTAATGAATATATTCAATCATCTTTAAATTTTCACACAATTGTTGTCTCTCACAATCTCTATTTTTTTGTTCTTTTATCATAAAATTAGTTGCTTTCTAGAAAGAAAATAAATTAAAATAAAAAAATAATAATAACCCTTTATCACTCGATAATGACAATTTACTACTAAATTGCTTACGATATAACTTATTTGAGTAAGAATATCATTAAAAATATTACAAAGTTAATATCTTTAAAATAAAAAAACGCGATATATTAAAAAGAAAAAGAGTCTTCCCACCAGCATTATAGAGTAATAAAAGAATAATATTAAAATGAGGGTACCATAGAGGCAAATTTTCTTTGTCTTCTGATTGCCAACTCACATACAAAGGGTCCAGCTCACACCATTATCACCCTTTCTTATTGAGTCCTCACCACATATTCATTTTATTTTATTTTATTTTACTTTTGGCTATTCCATCTGGACCCAAAATTAGATGCAAAACTATTAATATATTTTCTTTGTTAAAAGCTTTTATTTTATTTTTCCTAATTTTCCACGAAGAAGAGATATAATGTATAATTTTGCCATACTGCTGGCCACGTTATAATTTAGAGAATCAGAGAAAAAGAGATTTAGTATGGCATTTGGAAAACCTTACATAGGGTTATGCTAAGATAAAACAGTATCATCAAAGGCCAAAGCCATGGCCATCCCTTTCCTATTAATGGACTTTGTTTTTTTTTTTTTTTATTGTAAATCATTTTGATAGCAATGAGATTTTCTTCTCTCTTCTTTTTCTTCCTGTTCTTTTTTTAATAATTAAGCTACGAAAAGTGAAATGTGATAGCATGAATATGAACTATACGATCTTACATACACACCACTAGTTATACGATTTAAATGTTCATAAATATAATGTGCAAACACCTAAGAATTCGCACAAATATACAGAATATAAATATAAAAGATAAATAATATAGTGGAAAATTAATGTTTTCTTTTGCTACTTTTACTTGATTCTACAAACAATAGAATCCTTTTTCTGGATTAGCTAAATTACAAGGAAGATAACTTACTAGAAATTAAGATGAAAAAGACAAAAGAAATGCAAAAATTGAACTTTATCCACTCAAAATCACAAGTTTCTTAAACCCAAAAAATGTAGACAAGGTTGATGAGAAAGAAAACTAAACTTGAGCTTTATTTACTCAAAATCACAACCATCCTCTAACCTAGAAATTATAGACAAGATTAATTAAAAAGAAAATTAAAATTAAATTCTTTTATCACATATGAGATGATATCTTATCTTCAAATTTTAAAAACGGGAGAAGGAAAAGCATAAAAAAGAAAAATCAAAACATAAAAGGAAAAAGAATACAACAATTACAATAGGAACTGAGAGAAGAGAAGAAAGTAAAACAAGAACACTTACTTGATTCGTCATCAGAATTTAGAGCGGACAACGAGTTCGACGAATTCAACAAAGCATTTGCTATGCTTAGGGTTTATTCCTAAGACAAAATGGCAGAGAGAGCTTAGGGCACTAGAGATGGCATTAAACTATTTAAGTTTTTATTTTAAGTCTTTTTTATTGAATGAGAGATGGGAGACATAGACACTTTTAGTGCCAAAATGAAAGTGGGATAAGTGATCGAGAAAAGAGGAGAAAACTTACAACGCTAACCACAAGAAATCAATTGACAGAGGACAGAGGAGGATGCATAACTTCATCGCAAGTAGAGGATATGCAATTGCATTTTCTACTGGTAGAGAGAGAGTCAGGGTTTCTTTTAAGTAAATTACATTTAAGCAAATTCTTTTAAGTGCTTTTACAAGAGAGGTTCTAAAGGGCAAAAAAATAAAGCGAGGTATGTTCCCGTGCTTAACTTTATAATCAAGGACCAGATTTTTTAGGGTATGACTAAATTTACAAGAGAGGTAGCTTTATTATCCATGATAATAATATAAAACTTTAAGTTAAAAATAAAATAAAATAAACTTTTATACTATAAAATATTATGAATTAACCTTCAATCTTATTTAAAATTTTTAGGGTAACATGAGTTACTTTATATACTAATTGAGCCGTATTTAAATAATAAAAAAATATAAATCATATAGATCATAATTATATATCATATCAAAATATAAAAATTTTTTATTTAAATATTCATGAAATAAAAATGTTGTATATATAATTAAAACGTATGCATATGACTAAAATACATTAATTATTTTCATAAAAAATTATATAAAATGAAAATGAAAAAAAATATCTAGTCTAAGATTTATTTGGACAAAAATGATATTTTATTAAAAAATAAAAATGTAAATTTTAAATATTTATTTTGTATTAATAAAACTAATAGTGACGGATTACCGACAAAAATACCATCGCAACAATTTACAGATGCATTGCCACATATTTTGTCCCTATGCCACTATTATTTATTGACGGAATAGATCATTGTCACTATTCTATCACTAAAACATTTAAAATAAAACTGCATTTATATTGCTGATAGAAATTCCATCGGTATATAAAATAAAATGTTTGCTATCTTTATCGACGTATGTTTTCGTCACTACAAAATGGTGCTACTACTTCCCGCCAATTTGATCGACCATTTTTATATTCTATCGCTGAAAATGTCAGCATTTTGTAACTTTTTTTATTTTTACCGATGCTTTTGTTTTTCCATTGCTAATCTGTCAGTAATATCTCATTTTTAGTGACGAATTTTGTATCCGTCGGTAAATTTCATTAGTAAAATCAATTTATTTTTTTTTTGTAGTGTAGGTTTACAGGACCTAGTGTCCCACATATCCAACTTGGATTTATTTTTGTTTAAATTACCAGGGGCGATATACTAATGGAAATATAAAAAAATAATAATCTGTTGAATTATATGAGATTTTGTTTATATATGTATTTTGCCAATATATAAATAAAAGGCATATTAATTTGTATAGTTTATTTTAAATTAAAATGAAAGATTCATATATGTTTTATTAATAAGACTTATAGGAAGGTAAATATAGAAACATAATGATTTGTAATTTATTTTGAATATTATTATGATGTTAAGCTATTTGTTTGGTTGTTGTTGTTATTCTTATTATTATTATTATGAGTGAGTATATGTTTGAAAAATAAATTTGGTGTGCACCACAAGCCACCTTGAGCAATAAGTTTAGCAAGTAGATTTTGCTTATATGGGTAGATATATAGGACGAAGAAGGATATAAGAACTAGATGTGAATTTGTAAGGAAGCAAAAGACTTATTTGGCTTATTGAGATGCATAATTTAGAAATATAAGTGTATTTTAAGTTGATGGCATATATACCACAAATATATTGTGGATAATTTGTAAACAGAATTGATAACTAGACCACACAAAAAGTTTGGTAAACTAATTTAAGCAGCATAGTCTCGATCCAAGCACCAAAGTCCAAAGTTGAGTTAAAATGATACAAATCCTAAACTTTCATAACTCCCAAAATGATGCAATGCTTATACTTCTATAACAACTCAAGCATTATATTACCTTGTATTTCCTATACTGACTTTAATGGGCATTTATGTCCATAAAAGTATAAATAGCTCACCAAATCACAAGCTCATGTATGATTTTCCCTGCATTTAGCATTTCACCTAATTTCCATCAAATACTCTCTAACTTGACTATCAAAGCATTCCTTATGAGAACATTTATTTGATTTATTCTATTTTCAGGCATGTTCCCTTTGCTGGATAATTAAACTGTGGATATTTTGATCTAAGGTTCTCCCTAACTTATAGTCTAGTCACTGTTATCATTCAGTGTAGTGAGCATGGGCTTATCTTCCATAATAGATATTTTCCCCCATTTAAACATCCCACTTAGTTCACCAGTGGAACAACCTGAACCAAACACTCATTTACCTCTGCCTGCTCAACCATCTTTTCCTTTGGGAGCCATTCTAGCTCTAACAACCACCATCATACCATCCATCTCCTCTATACCTATTTTCACCCCACAAATGGCACAAGCTTTTCTTACAGATTTTTTAGCCATAGTAGCTATAGTCATGTCAAATCGAGCACAACTATTGGCATCTATTTCTCTTTCCTCTACCTTGATCAGAGATGATCTTAATGGTGCCATCCAGTCTCCTTGTTAAGTACCTCATGGGTAGTTGTTGCCACATCTACCCTCTACTGCACCACTAACCATTGTTTCAATGATCACCCTAACTGTCGAAGAGTTTGAGAGGCTCTTTAAGGAGTGGATGTGGAAGTATCAGAATAAGAACTTTGTAGTATTAGAGCTGTTAGTGTAAGTCCTAGCCCCAATACATTGTTATAAAACATTTAGATTAATAAATGAGGCATTTGTTTTATCTATTGTATTCCTGTGCATATCAAATGATAAAACTATCCAAGAATGTTGTTTCAGTTTAAGTTATCATGTGTGAGGCACATGGTTATAAGACCATGAAACAATTGAGACTTCATTCTAAATATCCCTAGTCAGTCATTATTATAGGAATAACAAATGAATTAAGACTAGTATGCTCTCTCTGATAACTTGAGTTCTGTCTTACGGATTATAAGGACTAGAGTGTCAATCAGAGATCATAGATACATGTTGAGAACATGGTATCTAGATTCAATCCGTTCATAAAAACACTATATGGTACAAGTCATAATGTAACATCCCCGGATCCGCCGCTAGTACGATATTGTCCGCTTTGCCACCTGTCACTCTACATGTCTGCTTTGGAGACCATGCAAGAGCTAGGTGACTCACGGTTTTGCTCTTGAGGTTACCCCCAAAACGCGTCGTACTAGGGAGAGGTATCCACATTTTTATAAGGCATGCTTCATTTACCACTCCAACCGATGTGGGATCTCATGATATTGTCCGCTTTACCACCTGTCACTCTACATGTCTGCTTTGGAGACCATGCAAGAGCTAGGTGACTCACGATTTTGCTCTTGAGGTTACCCCCAAAATGCATAGTATTAGGGAGAGGTATCCACATCTTTATAAGGCATGTTTCGTTCACCACTCCAATCGATGTGGGATCTCATGAGTCACCTAGCTCTTGCATGGTCTCCAAAGCAGACATGTAGAGTGACAGGTGGCAAAGCGAACAATATCGTACTAGCGGCAGATCGGGGGATGTTATAATTGTGAGATCCCACATCGGTTGGAGTGGTGAACGAAGTATGCCTTATAAGGATGTGGATACCTCTCCCTAGTATGACGCATTTTGGGAAAAACCTCAAGAGCAAAACCATGAGTCACCTAGCTCCGGCATGGTCTCCAAAGTAGACATGTGGAGTGACAGGTGGCAAAGCGAACAATATCGTACTAGCGGTAGATCTGGGGACGTTACAATTGGTATCAAAGCCGGTGTCGGATCGGTGTGCCAGTGAGGACGCTGGGCCTTAAGGGGGTGGATTTTGAGATCTCACATCGATTGGAGTGGTGAACAAAGCATACCTTATAAGGATGTGGATACCTCTCCTTAGTACGATGCATTTTGGGAGTAACCTCAAGAGCAAAATCGTGAGTCACCTAGCTTCGGCATGATCTCCAAAGTAGACATGTGGAGTGACAGGTGGCAAAGCAGACAATATTGTACTAACGACGGATTCGACGACGTTACAATTGTGAGATCCCACATCGGTTGGAGTGGTGAACGAAGTATGCCTTATAAGGATGTGGATACCTCTCCCTAGTACGACGCATTTTGGGGGTAACCTCAAGAGCAAAATCATGAGTCACCTATCTCCGACATGGTCTCCAAAGCAGACATGTGGAGTGATAGGTGGCAAAGCGGACAATATCGTACTAGCGGCGGATCTGGGCACGTTACAATTGTGAGATCCAACATCGGTTGGAGTGGTGAACCATGCCTTATAAGGATGTGGATACCTCTACCTAGTATGACGCGTTTTGGGGGTAACCTCAAGAGCAAAATAGTGAGTCACTTAGCTCCGGCATGGTCTCCAAAGTAGACATGTGGAGTGACAGGTGGCAAAGCGGATAATATCGTACTAGCAGTGGATCTAGGGACATTACACATAAGTTTTTCTTATGTACAAGCTTTGCATCGGAGTTCTTAGACCTAAAATCTCTATGAAACTATTTATGAATCACTGTGTACTTTGACATATACCTAACGTACGCGTAATAGGGTGACAAGTATGGGTATAATTGGGTGTGCACTAATTCATGTTAGAGAGTATGAGAGAAGTAAAGGGATTACCCTTCTCGATAAGAGAGAAAATATTATCGGCCACTTGATCAGTGAACTGAGAAGTGTATGGCGATACCGAGATGAAATAATGAGTAATAATTATTTATCTGAGAGTTCAGTGTCACTGGAATATCAAGAAAGGAATTAGTATATATAAGGATGACTAGTTCCATGCCTTATATTAATTATGATATTTATGGATAAGGGATTATGCAAAACTGCAATAGGTCACTAAATGCCATTTGCATTTTCATTTAATTTGGAATGCTATAATATCTTGCTAGAGAATATATATATAGCCTTTGAATTATTCATTAATTCATTGCCAATATTAAATGGGCCTATAGGATCGCACACAAAGTATTAGACTTAAAATATTTAAAATAGAGTATTAGGCATTAATTTGCGCTTTTATTTAAAGTCAAATTAATGTGTGTAATGGGTATTAAAATTGCTAAATGGACCTTGGTCCATGAGAGAGGGAAAATCGAAATTACTAGGTTTAATGTCAATTAATTAATTATCTTGGGATAATTAAGGTAATTGATTATTAAATCCTAATAGCATTTGAATCAAGATAAAACACTTAATTAGGAGAGAGTGTGGCCAAAATTCCAAGGTAAAATCTTAGTGAATTTCAGCATGTGAAAAACCCTAAATAACTAATGCATTTTGATTAAATGTCTTATACCATTTTAAATTAATTTGAATTTAAAATACTAAAGGAATTTAAATTAATTTAAATCACTTAATTAGGAAGAGATGGAGGCTGAAAATACTACCTAAACCTAAGGGATTTGGGCATCCATAAATATTTCCTAAACAAGTGATATAAATTGATTAAAATTGTTTTTGCCCAGTAAGGTTTTTTTTTCTCTCTCATTGCTGCCACTTTCAAGAGTATAGAATTCTTTCTTATTCTCTTGGATTTTGGGTAGCCATTTGTGATCCTTATAAAGAACAAGATCAGATCTTGTGTCTTATTTTGAATACCCATTGCCAAATACAAAAGCCATAGAGCTAGCACTCTAAGTTTTAAGCCATCTTTACAAGTGTGTGTGTGAGCATAGAGTGGTGCAGCGCAAAGGAAACACCTTTGGCATTTGGGATTGAGATCAGATGTATATAATTCTATCTTATATATTTGCCATTGCAAAAAGCAAGTTTTGAAGAGCATCCAAGGTTGTAAGTTTATTAAAAACCCTAAAATTGTATGTTTTGATTCTATATTGTATATTGCGTGGCATGTATGATCAAAATTTTTATTTTTTACATTGTGTGATCATTATGTTTATGCCATGTGATATCCCATCAATGGTATTAGAGACTAATCATGTTTGTTTTAGTGCTTTGGATGCATTACAACTTTATTAAAGTCGTTCGTTACATAAAACATAATGCTGGAAATTTTTATTTTTATTTTTTTTTGCATTGGTTGAGTGTAAAAACGATTTTAAATTATTAGTTAGGTATTATAATTATTATGACATGTTAATATACTGTCCTAAGATGTTCTTAGAGCTATTCATGGTCAGTTTTAATTATATATACCTGATTGTACATGTTAATCTTGAAACTGGGTGCTAGTTTGCATGATATGTGTTTGTAAACAACTAGTTTCTCAAAATTAAATGTAAAACATGTTGGGAATGTTTGTAAGTGATTTTTAAATATTTATAACAGGTCTGGACATATTTTAAAAATGGTTTTAATTCTGGTCCATGACAATTTAATTGTTTAATTTACAAATCACTTAAAACAATAACTAGTTTGTGTTTGTTGCATGTTTAATCAATATTGTTTGTTTTGTTTTGATTAAAATGGAAAAAAAATTAGATCAGATCTGAACAGAAACTTAACTAAATGTTTATGACCTTATTTAAGTTATTAAAGGGCTCATAAAATCGTTTTAAGTGTTTGTGCATTGTTTGTGGCATTATATGAGCATTAAACAACTAGTCTCACGTTGTTTGTTTGTTTTATTTTCAATGTCGTGTATGATATATGTTCTTCATGAATTTTTATGTCTTAATTCATGTTGGTTCATATTATTTGTATTTTTAATGTTTATGGGTTGTATGACATAATATTAAAAATGACAAAATTGGAAATTATACTAGAGTTGATTTATAGCACAAATCTAACTAGTTTGTGTTTTGGGCTTTTAAGAGAAATTATTCAATAAGAGGATTTAGCCCATTGGACTTCGGCTCAGGCCCATCATGGGGTCTTCTCTTAAAAGTACATGTACATAGTTTTCATTAATGGGCTTGGCTTAATTAATTAAAATTAAATTTTGTTTTATCCATGAATGTTATGTATATTTGATTGCTTATTTTGTATGATGAATGAATAAGCATTGTGCATTTATGGGTCCTAGGTTATGTAATTAAATACGACCTGCATGCCATTATGGATTGTTGTAAAAGTTTCATTTATTTCTTAGTATAGAATTTATTTGAAGACTTTGTAAATCAAGACGAAGCCTACCGGAGTGGAGAAGCCCAACTTGAAGATTCATATGTAATAGTATAAAATCTTAGTTATAGGTTTTTGGGCCCATGTTTTTCATGCTTTACTTTACGCACTTATAGATATGCATGATATGAATGGATGACAAAGCGTATGCCATATAAGCAGTAATAAAATGAATCCCTAAAATACTAAGTCACAAAATTGCCTTCCTAATTCGAAACATATCAAGGCATCGATCATCGGTCATGTAGACTAAGAGTCCTAGATGCGCTTGATTATCTTTGTGAGGGATGGGTTGTAAATATAGGCTAGACTTAACATGGAAAGGGATGCCGGACCTAAGCAATGAATAAATGTGTTGTGCTATAACATCTTAAGATGTTAGCCCATTTGATCCAAGAGTCATGTACGAGACATGATTGGAGTTTTCCTACCTAAGTAACTTAAATCTTTAGGTGTACAAGCTCAGCTTGACTAATGAGTTGTTGTGAAAAGTGGATCTTGGCCCACAATAAATCACTAACACGAATTATTTAAAGGGATATTAATTTGGTTTGTGGGATTTTATTAAAACCTCATTTAATCTTGCTAAATTTATTATTAATTGAAAACGGCTTCTTCAAATAACAACTTTTCATTGCGATCGGTCCTAGAAAAGGACAAACTGAATGGCACCAATTTCATAGACTGGTCTCAAAACTTGAGAATTATTCTTAAGCAAGAGAAGAAGTTGTATATTTTGGATGCACCCTTGCCTGAGGAACCTACTAGGAACACTTTTGCAGTTCAAAAGGAAACTTTTGAGACTAAGAAGAGTGACTCCAATGATGTGACTTGTCTGATGCTAGCCACTATCGTGCTCGATTTGCAAAAGTAATTCATGGACCAAGAGGCTTATGCGATCATGGTGCACCTTAAAGAGATGTTTCAAGAACAAGCTTGTCACGAGAGGTTCGTGACAACAAAAGCCTTAATTTCTTGTAAGATGGTTGCGGGTACTCCTGTTAGTACCCATGTACTCAAGATAAAAGGGTATCTTGATACTCTTGAGAAGCTTGAGGAACAAGTTCCAAAGGAATTGGCCACTGAATTGATCTTAAGTTCATTAACTGATGATTATGATCCATTTGTTATGAATTATAACATGCATGTAATGAACAAGATGGTCACCGAGCTTTGTGGGATACTTAAGAATGCTGAAGAGAGTGAGAGCACATGCTTCCATTGTAACAAGTTAGGGCATTGGAGGAAGAACTACACTTTGGTTAAGGAAGAATAAAAGAAGAATGGAGCCAAGGCGTTCAATTCTAGTATTTTTGTTGTTGAAATTAACCTTTCTATTTCTAGCACTTGGGTATTGGATACCAATTGTGGTTCTCACATTTGTTCAAATGTGCAAGGGCTAAGAAACAAACAGTTACTTGGGAAGAATGAAGTGGACCTCCATGTGGGGAATGAAGCACGAGTTATAGCCATGGAGATAGGCGACTATCGACTCACTTTGCCTTCTAGACTTTGTTTATATTTAATAAATTGTTATTATGTGCCTGCTATGAGCAGAAACATTATTTCAGTTTCATGTTTGGATATGGATGGATTTGACTTTGTTATTGATAATGACTATAGTCATATTCATCGCCAAGGCATTTTATATGGCAATGCTATGTTACAAAATGGCATTTATATCCTTGATCTACAAAACAAAGAGTCCATATACAACATTAATAAAAAAGAGGGTTAAATCAAATGAATTGAACCTTACTTACTTCTGGCATTGTCATTTGGGACATGCAAACAAAAAATGAATTTCAAGACTCCACAAATCTAGAGTGCTTGGGTCATTCAATTTGGAATCTTTTGACACATATGAGCCCTGTTTGCATGGAAAGATGACAAGGAGTCCTTTTAACAAGAAAGGTGAGAGGACTAGTGACTTATTGGGACTAATACACACCAATGTATGTGGACCATTAAGTACATAGTGGTTTTAGTTACTTTGTAACATTCACAGATGACTTCAGTAGATATGGCTACGTCTATCTAATGAAGCATAAGTCTGAGACTTTTGAAAAATTCAAAAAGTTTAAGAGCGAAGTAGAAAAACAACTTGGCAAAAGTATAAAAGCCATTCGATCATATCGAGGTGGCGAATACTTAAACCAAGAGTTTGACAGTCATCTGAAGGAGTGTGAAATTATTTCACAGCTCACTCCTCCTGGAACACCACAATGTAATGGTGTGTCCGAAAGGAGAAATCGAACTCTGTTAGCATGGTTCGATCAATGATGAGTCAAGCAAATCTTTATGTCTCTTTTTGGGGTTATGCATTAGAAATTGCTGCATTTCTACTGAACCGTACTCCAACTAAAGTAGTTGAGAAGAGACCATACAAGATATAGATTGGGAAAGAGCCCAATATGTTATTTCTCAAGATTTGGGGATATGAAGCACATGTTAAGAAATTAACATCTAACAAACACTACAAGAAAATTTCATTTTACCGACGAAAATTACCGATGGAATTGAGTGAATTTTCGTAGGAAAACCAAATTGCCAGCGGAATTTAGCGACGAAAAATGGCGTTGGAGATCCGGTTGTAGGTACTTTTAGCAATGGAAAATTTCCATCGGTAAATTTCAGTCCGTCGGTAATTTTGTTAGGACATACAAACCGACGGAACTATATTATCCATCGGTAAATTTTCCTACGGAAATAACAAATCCATAGGCAACTTTCCAACGGAATAATATGTTCCGTAGGTAAATTTACTGATGGTCCTTAAATTTCCGTCGGTAAAATTGACATATGGTAAAAAAAATAAAAGGTCAAAAATGAAAGATAGAGTAGGCATATCATGGAGACAGTTTAAAGATGCTCCATTATTATACCAAAGTTCACAGATTTTCTCCTGATATATAATTTAACAAAAAAATTAAATATCCTAAATATTTATGCCCATATAAATTTTATTTACTCTATCTCCTTTAAATGAAAGTGGATGAAGACATTATTCCACAGTTGACAACAGAGTATCAAGTTTGACCAATGATGTGCCACATGATAATGAAAACTGCTGAGGACTACAAAATATTTTGAAAGAATAACGAACCAATGAAAGGCATGTTTAATGTACAAGGTACAAACATTTTAGACCATTTACAAATGAACAGTTTCATAAGTGCAAGTAGCATTTTACTAAGATGTAGTTAGGTGGCTAAAACAGAGCACTTTCAAAAGCTATTTTAACCCTAATGAACACTGAGAAGCAATACTACCATTTCATTTGATTTCTCTACGTCGTTCGTCAGCCCTTCCATATATCTGTAAAGTCCTGCATTTAATAGCCAAAGTGGAACTAAGATCACCATTTCTATTGCTTAAGTACCACAAAAAAGTGAAACCAATTAAATTTTGAACGAACTAAGACATAGCCAAAGTGGAACTATGATCACCATTTCTATTGCTTAAGTACCATAAAAAAGTGAAATCAATTAAATTTTGAACGAATTAAGACATAGCCAAAGTGGTATTTTCCACAAATCCGTAGTCATGACATCGCCCCCATGAATAAGACAAAGTGGTATTTTCCAGAAATCCAAAATCATGACATGGGCTCCACCAATGAGCCAAAGTGGTATTTTCCTTGATGCAAAATCATCACAAAGCCACCATGAACACAAGTGACTGATATTGGGAAAAAGTTTGGGAAAAAAAGGTGTTAAGCATCAAATGCATTTTCAAGTCCTAGTTAACACAGTTCTGATGGCTTGTACAAATATAAAAAAGAGTACAAACCCCTCGAGATATTGGCTCTACTAAAGCACAAAACAAATTAGTAAACAAATTAAGCAGCATATGAACTAAAACCTGTAGGAGTTTTACTCTATAAGCATTGAAACAAACAAATTAAACTTCATTGTATATTGTGCAGTGTGAAATCATCAAATTATCGACCCCCTGCTCAGAGAAGCAGTCATTAGTTTTGGTTACTTTTTGTTCATATGTTCTTTAAGCCAGGTAGAAGGGAAAATCTTCTATGAAGTACATGGCAAGAGGCGAGCATTTGGAAGCAAGAACAAAAGATAAATAAAGGGTATAGGATAGGAAGCATGTTGATTCAAGAAATAGAACCCCTAAATTTAAAGTATTAGCCAACAAGCATTCAAATGCCCAACACTTGGCAGTCAGTAACAAAAACTTCACTAAAGCCTCAATGTAACCCATGCTGGTTTCAAGCAACATACCAGAGCTCCTCTAAATAGCAAGTAAAATTTTGAAAACTTCATCGATGAACGAGGAAGGAAAAGGATAAGTTTAGGTATTGTTAACAAGCAACGTGTAATTTTCACACAATAAAATCTCTAAATTTGCATTGTTACACCACTAACCTTCGAACTGACTCCTGAGTTCTGCATTTTGAGATTTCTGCAAAGCAAGTTTCATTTCCAATTCATGCATCTGAAAATCAATTTAAATGATTAAGGAATAATCTGTTTAGCAGAAACCGAGGAAGAACTGTACTCTAAAATCATAACATCCCTAAGAAATGATTTAGTTTGAAAAGCTTTTTGATATATGATGTCACTTATTCCCTAGAATAAGATTTTATTTGTCTCAATTCATAATGAATCCAGGGATGCATAATAAAGTACATAAGTAAAGAATAATCGCACTGGAAATTTTCCTAAACAACATATTTAAAAATGCAATCAGGAAGTTAATGCACAAACCTTTAACGGTGTAAATTCCTCATGAATTACTGGGTCAAGTAGTAGCCTCCTTGCCTGTCAAGATAGCCAAAAATGTTTTATGAACAAATATAACAAGGAACCACCAGTGCAAAAATAGTAAGAAGATGCCTAGGATATCATAAGCAGAAAATGTTAATTTTAGAATGGTAATGATTTCCTAAAATATGATAAGAGCATCAATACTCAACTCCAAATAAAAATCCTAAACACATGAACAACTACTTTGAATAACATTTAGGGAATGAGGGGAAAAAAGAAAAGAAAAGAGCAATAAAATATAAGAATACCATGTTATTGATTGAAATCCTAGAAATTTGCAAACTCTGACATAATATATACAGGAATTGTGATGGTGTAGAGTGAATGCTGAAACATTTGATGACAGACCTTTAGGATGGATAATTTATAAGTTTTCTAAAACATAGAGATGTCAAGGTAAAATTCAGAAGGTTTTACTAATATATATAAAAATCAAGCAAAAAGAGAACCTTAAAACTGTTTTCTTTAAGAGAGTAAGTTTTAGAGTTTGTTAGTACCTGCATAGATGGTGGCTTCAGCTGTGCTTTCAAATCTCGAACTGTAGACTGTGAATTCAGAAATGGTTCAGTTAGAAACACAAAAAGTCAGCCAACCATATCAAAACTACGAGAGTTTATTAAAAAAAGCTCTGAACCACCTGTATAGAGTAGAAGTCAAAACATAATTTTTTTTTAAAAAAAAAGGAAATAAATAAATCCCCGTGAAGTCACCCATTACAAGAAACCATATCATACTACAATCCAAATCTATCATCTTGTCACTCTTTTCAGTTTGCTTTTGACCAGCTAGTGCCACTACAATACTTTATTTGCCTTGAAGAAGGGCATACAATTTCTTACAAGAAAGAAACTACAAGGAGAAGATTTATGCAACATGATTTACTCTGTTGGTAATTAATTTTGGCTCAATACATGAGCAATTTCAAGCTCTTTTCACTTGAACCACTATGAGATCCCTTGCCAATACATTCTTCCAACATATTTAAAAGATAAACCTCCCAAGTAAATGTTTTTATCAAGAGATGTCACATTAAAATCTCACCTTTAACTCAGCAATCTCTTGCTCTCTTTTCACAAATGTTACAATGAAAGTAGCTTCTTTTTTCTTAGCCTTTTCTAGCTAAAAATAAGAAAAGATGGACTAAATCCTGCATGATTAACAAAGACTTCTTATGCATATAAAGAAAGCTCTGTAAATCACTAAACCTGTTCTCACAATGACTCCTCGGAGGATTTTAGGGTCTGAAGATAATTGATCACAAGCTTAGGTTCTACAAAGACCAAGACAAATCAAGCCTTATGAAAAGAAGCTAAAACTCTAGAATGATCATAGTGGGTATAATTGCATGTAATGCCAAAACATACATAATATTTACTGTTTAAACTAACCTGGCAATGCCCCAGAAGGTACAAAAGACTCATTCTCAAATGCAGAATGCCACTTCTGAATTTCAAATTTTGCAGCTTCAAGCTCCATCTAAACAATATAAAGAAGAAATATTAATTTAAGTGTGTGATATCTTAACATATTAAAATCACAATTTGCATATCCTCCACCTGTCATAATTAGGTAAAAATATCTCAACATGAAAAACCAGATAAAATTAGTCTTAAGAAAACCAAAAGCTAGAATGGGAAGGCTAAGAAAGAATCAAATATAAATTACCGAAGTAGAGGGTCCAAAATGATCTTAAATATTTATGATCACAAATGATATATAATAGATAAAAATAAGGGTCCCCAAATTCATCTATTTGCCAACATTAAACCAAATTTACAAAATAACATATGGGACCAAGTTAAAAATCGTAATGAATATCTATCTGGCTTCCAAGTGAATTGCATGGAGTAAGAAGACAAAATAAACCTGCCCGCAACTAGAAAAGATAAACTCAGTGAACAAAATAAACTTCATACAAGGGAATAACAACAAATAAAAGAGAGATGAGATATACATACTTGGCATGTTGTTAATGCATTTTTACAATTGTCAAGACTGCAAAAGCAAACACAAAAAGAAGGAAAATAAACCTAAACCATTTCAGCCCATTTCAGACTAACAAGCAACAACCCATTTCAGACTAACAAGAAAAACATCAGTTCTTTTATATGAAGAAAAGCCAAAAATGAATTCTGCCAACTAGCAACAGCCCAATGAAGACTAATAAGCAAAACATCAGTTCTTTTATTCAATGTACTTTTGATCTGTTTTTAGCCCAAGAAAACAAATGGAACAAGAAAAATAAACCTAAACTGCTGATCCCAAACTTCTGAATAATTTGGGGTAAAAACAAAAAACACTAGCACCTAGAACTGTAAACCTCAATTTTCTCACAGTCCAAACAGAAAATTAACCAAAAAATGAAAAAGAAAGGTAATAAATCTTATGGATCTCACATTCAACTAATATCAAGGAGTTAAATATACCCGAAAAAAAAGATCAAAAATCCAAAAAAAAAGAAGTAACAAGCATCTCTACTCCATTTTTAGACCGAAGGTATTAAAAAAAACCATGTTTTTGCTTTCTTCAGTTAAACCCCTTCAAGTACCCTCGTCGGGTAAAAAAAACACAAAATAGATAAAGAGAAAGAGAAAGGTACAATGGGTGTGTCTTTGATACTAAGGTGAGGCAAAGGGTCCACGGTGCTAACGTGAACCGGAGCCAATGGCGCACCCATAACACCAATCAGCAACCTCAGATCAGACCTCCGGTAAGCCACACTACTAACTAATAGAGTCCTCGACAACTGCCCTTTCATCCACTGCCCTAAACCCGACCCAACCCTTTTTGACTCACTATCACCGCCATCTGGACCCTCAATCAACGGTGTTAAAGCTTTTTCTCTGCAACTTAAAGAAGACATTGGATATCTATGACCAAAATAGGAAAGCATTTTGGCACAGCGAAGCTCATATTTCGTGGAGACGACGGCTTGCTGTGTGAGGGAGGAGGCAGAACAACGTTAGGGTTAAAGTTCTTGTTTCTCTCTCTATATATATTAAATAAAAATTAATAAATAATATATAAGAAAAATCTTAGTATATTTTATTATATACATAATTATACTTAGTATATTACTTATTACTATAGACTATAGAATTTAATATAAAAATTTAATATAAATAGTAATTAAATATATTACTGTATAACATTATTATATAGAATTTAGTATAGAATATAACGATAAACTATGATAGGGTATTTGATTTTGTATTAAATTTTTATTAAAATAGTGTTTTATATTTTTAAATTATAGTATTGAAGCATAAAAGAGCAGAGCTTACAAAGCTTAGTATAGGCATGGTTGTGGCTCTACTTCAACTGAGTGTTAAAGACATTCTTAGAATATGGTTCTGTTTTGTTTACAGGTTATCATGAGAAAACAGATTTCTTGAAATAAATTAATAGACCTAAAGAAGGGACAGGATAACCTTTACCTGGAGGAGCATCATCTCTCCTTAGCAGTTGATGTGAAGTCTTTGGATAATTCGCAGCCAAAAGTGAGAAAGAAAGTGGATAAAGGGGAAAGAAAATGATCGGCGACTTGCTCTGTGAGGGAAGAGGCACATTAGGGTTCTTCGTTTTATATATATATATATATATATATTAATTCTAATTAACATATTTTAAATTAATATGTTAACATACTTAATTTGTCACTTTAATTAATAATAATAATAATAATAATAATAATATTATTATTATTAATTAAAATTTTTTATTATTTTTAAATAAACTACTAAATTTTTAATAAATATTAATTCTAATTAACATATTTTATATTAATATGTTGACATACTTAATTTGTCACTTTAATTAATAATAATAATAATAATAATAATAATATTATTATTATTATTAATTAAAATTTTTATTATTTTTAAATAAAATGCTAATTTTTTAATAAATATTAATTATAATTAACATATTTTAAATTAATATGTTGACATACTTAATTTATCACTTTAATTAATTAATTAATAATATTATTATTATTCTTATTATTAATTAAATTTTTTTATTATTTTTAAATAAACTACTAAATTTTTAATAAATATTAATTATAATTAACATATTTTAAATTAATATGTTAACATACTTAATTTTTCACTTTAATTAATTAATAATAATAATAATAATATTATTATTATTCTTATTATTAATTAATTTTTTTTATTATTTTTAAATAAACTACTAAATTTTTAATAAATATTAATTATAATTAACATATTTTAAATTAATATGTTAACATACTTAATTTGTCACTTTAATTACCGACGGAACTGTGGTTCCGTAGGCAATTTACCTACGAAAATACAATTCTGTAGGTAAATTACCTGCGAAATTATATTTTCATACGTAAATTACCGATGGAAATTTTTTCCATAGGCAATTTACCTACGAAAATATAATTTCGTAGGGAATTTGCCTACGAAAATATGATTCCATTGGTAAATTACCTACGGAAACTAAATTCGTCGGTAAATTTCGTGTGAAATTTTAGCCGCAAAATATTGGCGCCAAATTTACGATGGATATTTTAAAATCCGTCGCTAATTTCCGTCGATAAATTGGGCGGTAATATTTCCCTCCATTACTTACCACGAATTTATTATTCCGTCGTAATATATATATTTTCAGACACTTTTTCCTACGAAAAAGAATTTTTCATCGGTAATTTAGAATTTTCTTGTAGTAAAACTAGAGTCCAAATCTACCTTCTGCTTATTTATAAGTTATCCCAAAGAAACAAAGGGATACTACTTTTACTCACAAGCTGAGAACAAAGTGTTTGTTACTCGTAAGGTTGTTTTCTTGGAAAAGGAATTCCTTCTCGAGAAAGACAGTGAGAGTAAAGTAGAACTTGGAGAAATTCAAGTGCCATAAACTCCTTTAGAGAATGAGTTGGAAATGGGATCAAGTTCACAACCATTTGTGAAACAAGAACCCATTATACAAGAACCTAGAAGGTCCGGTAAGGTACGTTAGGAGATTAAGAGATATGGATTTCTAATCACCGATAGTGACACTATTGAGTTAGTGGATCATGAGGATCCAACTACCTACCAAGAAGCTATTGAGAGCCCTGACTCAAAAAATTGGCTTGGAGCCATGAAATTCGAGTGCAATTAATGTATAATAACCAGTTTGGACCTTGGTTGATCCACGAGAAGGTGCTAAGGTAATTGAATACAAGTGGCTATTTAAATTCAAAGCTGACAAGACCTACAAAGGTAGACTAGTATCAAAAGGTTTTTAGCAAATTTATGGCGTAGACTATGATGAGACCTTTTTGCCTGTAGTCATGCTCAAATCCATTAGGATCTTGCTTGCCATAGCTGCATATTGTTGTAATTTATCGGTTACATGCATCACATACATGAGCGAAATTTTAAAATTTTTAACCAATATTACTGATCTTGCCATGAATATACAATATAACTATATGAGAATAAGAAAAATCACCTTTGATTTTTGTTGAACAGTTGATTTTACTTCGCACCGGGTTATCGCAAACCATAGTGTCCAAAATCGAATACCTCCAATGAGTAATCCACACTAAAGAAGGATAAATTAAACCAACAATTGGTGTAGAACAAGGAGTGGCCAAAAAACCCTAGAGCTAGCAAGGGAGTGGCGCAAAAGGGAGAGAGAGAATAGAAGAATAAGACTTTCTTATGTGTTTAATTACTTAACCCTAATTCCTCATTAGTTGGACTTTTATAGTCAGGTTAAAATTCTAACATCTAATGAGATTGAGCTCTTTAAAATTGCTGGAGAATTATTAATTGGGCCTCTGAAATAAATTATAATCATTTGGGCTTAATTAAATCCAAATTAAACCTTTTTACAAAATACTATACACAAAACCCACAAACTAAGCCCTTTGAGCAACTAATTGGATTAAAATACCCAAATGGATTCCAAATCCAACCAAATTAAATATGTTGGTTCCATAACACTTATGTAACATATATAAATTAATTTGGTTCAAGAAATAGGCCATTAAGGCCTTCTGTATGGAGTTGGCTTGTGGCCCTCTACAAAAGGGCTTCCACACCAGCTCCATTCCTCTGGCCCCTTTATAACTCCTCCAATGGACTTATTAATTATTATATCAGTCCAATAACACTTATAGTAGTCCTATAACACTTACAAGACAATAATAATTAATCATGAAATACATTATTTCAATTAGGTCCAATTTACAGAACATTTCTCAAAAGTTTCGCGGATAATTTTACTTGATCATAATTAATTAAACTCTTTAATTAATTATTATCTTATTCACTTCTCTACCCTTATAATAATATCAAATATTATTATCCTTGTCATTTTACCATTTTATCCTTTTCTCTATATGTGTGTGACCTATTAGGTTCCTGTCCATGTTGGCAGTATAATATGTAATTATGAGTTTTATCCAAAACTCACATGATTTAAACTCCTTCAAATCATTTTATCAATCCCCATTGATATTTTTGATACATCATTATACAAGTCATGATTGGCCTCTAGCTAGGCATCATGACTATCCAAATGTCAGGAAAATCATGTGGTTTGACTATATCCTTCTATAGAAACAGTTACCGTGCAATTACTCCTTTCACCACTCTTATCTCAATTAGATTCTGAGTATGAATTTCTGTCAACTCATATAAATCTAATTATGTATGTTCTATTAATTTAACCATTGTTCCCAAAATGCCCTCCATGGATCTCTATCCATCTTGGCATTTTACTCTGGCTAGAGATTCTCTGAACAAGGTAATTATAGAATCATGCGAGATAACTTCCCTTATTAAATCTGGGATGGTGAATCCTTTGTCAATCACTCAACTATCTTCAAGTAGGTCATGATATACCCAATCTCCTAACTATGTTCACTCCCAGTTGGAAGTAATCAGTTATGGAGTCAAAGTATACCACTTGCTATTTAATATAACTTTGGTGATCTCAAGTCTAAGGATACTTGCACAATCGCTATGAAAAGATTCCTCACTGACATAGATTTAATATCCATGTGAGCATTGTCTTTGCAGGTCTCCAATGAACTTGTTCTTCTAACAAGCATCCACATGTTAGCTTTGATTATCTTCCATAATCACAGTTATGAGAACCACTGCTTGAACCATTCAAGAAGCATAACATGTGCTAGTCTGTCCGAATTAACAATGTCTTATCTTGTTAATTCTATGACTAAGGATATTTAGATATTAACACATTTGCATGCAATAGACATCTCACATAATGAACACCTTCATGATTACCTTTGCACTGTGTTTATAATATCTAGGACTTCATTCATTAATTTAAGATTTACAAACTCATGTATTTAAACATAGCATTAATAAATGAATGATGCCTTTTATTAAGAATATAAATTTTATACATATGAAAAACATTCCTATTACATGGGCTCTAGGGCATACTCTCTAACACATATCATGACTATGAGATAAGGCAAATAGATGTCAAAACTGCTTTCCTCAATGAAAATCTACTTGAGGATGTGTATATGACACAATCTGAGGGTTTTGTCAATCCCAAGCATCCTAAGAAGGTTTGCAAGCTTCAAAAATCTATTTATGGATTAAACCAAGCATCCTAGAGTTGGAGTCTCCATTTTGATGAAGCAGTCAAAGAATTTGACTTCATCAAAAATGAAGATGAGCCTTGTGTGTACAAAGAGGTTAGTGGGAGCATAATAGTGTTTCTGGTCCTATATGTGGACGACATCCTTCTCATTAGGAATGACATTCCAACATTGCAAAAGGTTAAGCAATGGTTGGGAAAGTGTTTCTCAATGAAAGAATTAGGTGAAGCCGAGATAATACTTGGTATTTGGATCTATAGAGATAGATCACATCAACTTTTGGCACTAAGTCAATAAAAGTACATAGATAAAGTACTAAAGCATTTTAGTATTGGATACTCAAAGAAAGGGTACATACCTTTGGCTTTGGAAGTTCCTTTGACTAAAGAACGGTGTCCTGAAACTAAAGAAGAGAGGGACAACATGTGTAAAATCCCATATGCATCTACTATTGGATCTATCATGTATGCTATGTTATGTACGAGATTGGATGTTGCTCATCCACTAAGTATAACCAATAGGTTTCAGCAAGACCCTGGTGAGAAGCACTGGTCTGCTGTAAAAGGGATTCTAAAGTACCTGTGAAGGACTAAGGATCACTTCTTGATGTATGGTGGTCAAGAAGAGCTCATCATACAAGGTTATGCTGATGCTATTTTTCAGATTAACACTCAAGATTCTAGATCGCAATCTCATTTTGTTTTTGTTTTGAACGGTGATACTGTCAGCTGGAGAAGCTTAAAGTAAGAGACCGTTGCAGACTCAACTATAGAATCTGAGTATATTGCAGCGAGTGAGGTTGCAAAGGAGGCTATTTGGATTAGAAATTTTATTTCTGGATTAGGAGTGGTCCCAAGCATCCTAGATCCATTAGAAATTTTTTATGACAATAACCGGGCCATCGTACAACCCAAGGAGCCCCGGTCACATCAGAAATCCAAACACATACTCAGAAGGTACCACCTGATCAGAGAAATCATTGATCATGGGGACAACAAGATTAGCAAGATAGCAAGTGAAAATAATGTAGCAGATCCTTTGATGAAACAGTTGCATCCAAATTTTCACGAAGCTCATTTGAGAGCGTTCGATCTTAGGGCTATGCCCAATTGGGACTAGTGCTAGTGGGAGATTGTTAGTGTATGCCCTAGCCCCAATACATTGTTATAAAACATTTAGGTTAATAAATGAGGCATTTATTTTATCTATTGTATTCCTATGCATATCAAATGATAGAACTATCCAAGAATGTTGTTTCAATTTAAGTTATCATGTGTGAGGCACATAGTTATAAGACCTTCAAATAATTGAGTCTTCATTCTAAATATCCCTAGTTAGTCATTGTTATGGAAATAACAAATGAATTAAGACCAGTATGCTCTCTCTGATATGTTGAGTTCTGTCTTACAGATCATAAGGACTAGAGTGTCAATCAAAGATCATAGATATATGTTTAGAACATGGTATATGGATTCAATTCATTCATAAGAACACTACATGGTAGTGTTTCTTATGTGCAAGTTTTGCATCGGAGTTCTTAGACCTAAAATCTCTATGAAACTCTTTATGAATTACTGTGTACTTTGACATACACCTAACGTACTTGTAACAGGGTGACAAGCATGGGTATGATTGGGCATGCACTAATTCATGTTAGAGAGCATGAGAGAAGTAAAGGGATTACCCCTTTTGATAAGAGAGAAAATATCATCAGCCACTTGATCAGTGAACTGAGAAGTGTATGGCCATACCGAGATGAAATAATGAGTAATCATTATTTATCTGAGAGTTCAGTGTCACTGGAATATAAAGAAAGGAATTAGTATATATAAATATGACTAGTTCCATGCCTTATATTAATTCTGATATTTATGGGTAAGGGACTATACAAAATTGCAATAGGTCACTAAATGCCATTTGCATTTCTATTTAATTTGAAATGCTATAATATCTTGCTAGAGAATATATATAGCCTTTGATTTATTCATTAATTCATTGCCAATATTAAATGGACCTATAGAATCGCACACAAAACATTGAGCTTAAAATATTTAAAATAGAGTATAAGGCATTAATTTGGGCTTTTATTTAAAGTCAAATTAATATGTGTAATGGATATTAAAATTGCTAAATGAACCTTGATCCATGAGAGAGAAAATTGGCATTTACTAGGTTTAGTTCAATTAATTAATTATCTTTGGATAATTAAGGTAATTGAGTTTAAATCCTAATAGTATTTAAATCAAGATACAATACTTAAATAGGAAATATTGTGGCCAAAATTCAAGCTAAATTCCTAGTGAATTTCAGCATGTATAAAATCCATATTGAAGTGATTTATTTTGATTAAATAACTAATGCCAATTTAAATTAATTTGAATTTAAAATACTAAAAGAATTTAAATTAATTTAAATCACTTAATTAGAAAGTAATGGAGGCTGAAATTACTACCTACATGCTAGTGAATTTCGGCACCCACAAAACCCTAAGTTAAGTGATATATATGGATAAGAAATAACTTTGCTTATTAGGGTTTTTTTTCTCTCATTCGTCTCTTGGATTTTGGGAAGCCATTGGTAAAACCTAGAAAGAACAAGATAAGATCTTGTGACTTTGTTTGAATACCCATTGCCAAATACAAAAAGAATTAGAGCTAGCACTCTAGTTTTAAGCCATCTTTGCAAGTGTGTGTGTGAGCATAGAGTGGTGTGGCGCAAAGGAAGAATCTTTGGCATTGGGGATCGAGATCAAATATTTATAAGTCTATCTTATATATTGGTAATTGCAAAATCAAGTTTTGAAGTGCATTCAATCATGTAAGTTTGTTTAAAAATCTAAAATTGCATTTTGCCGTTGCGTGATCATTATATTTTTGCCATGTGATATCCCTTCAAAAGCCTTGACTACTAAAATGTACATGGATCAAAATAACCCGTGCCAAGCTATAAAGCTTAGTGGGGATAATAAATATGAAAGACAACCACTCATAGTGATTATCAGATTCATAAAATCATACATCATTTAAAATCATTTAAATTGACATATAAACAATATGCATATGATAACAATATAATGATCTTAATCAACAATGCTTTCCTACATTCAAAGTAATCTCCATATAATGCCAACATTTCATAAATGATCTGCACATATGTACATAAGCAAAAGAATAACATATATGCATTAGAAAACTTAATTAGACATGATATTTCATAAATCATATACCTTGTTATACTGTAATTGACTATGATGTATTTATTTTCTAACTTATCCTGTGCAAGTTCTAAAGGTGGATAACGAGAATGGTGGATACCCGAGGACATCAGATCTATGGACCCAAACGGGGTTGACTGTACGGTGGATTGATCAAATGGACCCAAATGGGGTCTACTAACAACCTAAACGAGCTGTTCATAATCCAATAGGATCAACTATACTTTATACCTAAACAGGTCAACGGTGGCAGTTGCGAAATCCCTATCGGCGCTTAGCTATCCATAATTGAACTCTAATTGCAGGCAATACTTTATTTAACTCTATTTTCATATATCATGCTTGCACTTGACTAATCAATTTGCACACATATAACCATAGTATAGATATATTATTGCAATAGCATAACTATGTATACAAATTTCATATAATGTTTCACATAGTTTTTGATCATGTTATCATTAAATATCACATTTTAGCTTGATCATACCATGACAATCATGTAATATATCATACCCGTTCAAGTGCTCATCATAAATCATACCCTGTCCTTAGAACTTTCCAATATAGCACAACTTATGTATGTGATCATGTAAAAAGATTCATAATCCCTAGTTTATATAAATACATGTACCCAATTTGCCATTCAACAATTTAAATATTGACAATTGAGCATGTATCATCATAATAAATACTTTAATATGTTATCCATAAGACATTTCATGTGATCATGGTCATATTATTGTATTTCTTATTTCATAGTATAGGTACATGTTAAAATACACTTACTCATCATAGGATTACATACATGAAAATAATCTTGCATATAACAATCATGTAAATAAGTTTAATCACATATAAAAATTTGATATCTTTATCAATAATCTTGACCTATGTATGTATGTATGTATTTATGTATGTATGTATGTGTGTTTTTATATATATATATATACACACACACACATATTTAACTTAACTATATAAAAACCATAATGTAAGATACATTAAAATTCTGCATAGGGGCAGCATTCTGGACCCAATGTGTGAGCCACTTATGATTTGGAAAATGTCATTTTTAAGCAAAAAGACCTTCTAAAATCTTATTCCCCTATGTGTCTAGTTTCCAAAGCATCAAAGTTCACCTTAATATCTTGTCTATAGCTCGAGATATTGGAGAAAAATTATAGGCTATTCATAGAACCAAAATAGTGTTTGTTACCATTTATAAAAATTCATAGAATAAAATGAAAAGGAATTAGACCAACATTTCTTCATCTTAGAGATTTAATGCTCTATACAAGGATTAGTTAAAAAAATCCACTATTTTAATTTATTTTTTCTTCATTTTTATTATTTATATTTTCTTCATAGTTATCCTAAATTTTTAACATATTTTTTATTATTTAAATTAATTTTCTTTATTCATATATTTTTCATCATTATTTTATTAATTTTTATTAATTAATTTATTATCTCTTTTCAGATATATTATATTTTATTATTTTTTAATAATGATAATTTTTATTTAATATATATTTTTAATTTTAGAAAAGGAAAGCCTCGAGAAAAGATACTTTTAAGAGACCGAAAATTCCAGAGAAGAGCAATGAAAAAAATATTTTTAAAATCAATTTCCTTTTTAAAAATATAAAACTTAGAGAGAGCCTTGTGCTTCTATTCTCTGGCTATTTTGAAGCAATATTATCCTTTTTGGCTAACACTAATCAAAAGCTGCTAGAAGACCCATTGTATACAATTCCCAAAATATCTTTATTCTTTAGATCGATTCTAACCTTTGGAATATCATCAATCCTTAGGCTTGGTCTTGGAACCTCTCCGCTTAATTAACTAAAGTTGACTCTTAAAATATCTCCATTCCTCAATTTGGGAAAAAATTATACTAGATCCATTATTTGGTTCTTTATTACCTTTGGAATTTCTTTGGTCTTTAGGTCTCTTCCTAGAATATCTCCATTCTTTAGATTGATGTTGACTTTTGGAACATCTCTATTCCACACGTCGAGGTAAAAAAGATCCTAGCATTTCTGCATTTTTTATATCGGCTTTGACTTTTGTAATATCTCTATCCTTTTAAGTCTAGTGCTAAAATATCTTTACTATTTACTCTAAAGTTGGCTTTTGGATATCTCTGTTCTTTAAGCTGAGGTAGAAATAATCCTAGAAGCTTTTTATTTGTTAGATATGTACAAGATTGGTTTAGTTAGTTTAACATTCCATAAAGATAATTATGATTATTTTAAATTAATTCACACTTATTTTAGCTTAAATAACTCTTAAATTTGGTTGTAAAGTTAATCATAGCAAAGTGTCATTTTAGTACCTAACTTTCATTTCTTTTCAAATGAATCTAGACCTAAATTAAAAATTTTCAATTACACCCCTGTTTTAGTCTTATTTTTACTTTATATTTTGTCCTTACATTCTACTATGTCTTAAAATATACTAGCTATGGAAATTGGGGTATTACACAATAAGGGCTTTTCTCGGATGAACTCAATTGTCGAATACCTTCAATTGAGTGTCCCACTAGAATGGGAAAATAAGCTAAGGAAAATAGCAAGGAAGTCACCTATTTATTTCATCATTGATTAAAAACTATATAAAAAGGTAATATCCAATTCATGGTTACAAAGAGATATTCATAAAAGGGATCTATAAAGCCTACAAAGCCAATAGGTCAATGATGAAAAGTTGTTTCAGACTGACTACTAGACTTCTATAATAAGAGATGCATGATAATTAGTTTGAAAATATGGTTTGTCAAGGTCCAACATAGACCCCAATATGATTAAGAAGTAATTATAGTGAATAATTTTAGATTAATTGATGAGATTCAAGTTTGGCCAAAAAAAGGGTATTTTGGCCATATTATGGTAAGGTGTATATTTGTTTAATTAGAAAAAAACATAAAGTAGAGGTTCAATTTGAATAAAGAAGGGAAGTTGGTGCAAAGATATGAAATGAGAATAGATAAGGGAGCAAAG
Source organism: Excoecaria agallocha (assembly GCA_037975025.1). Lineage (NCBI taxonomy): Eukaryota > Viridiplantae > Streptophyta > Magnoliopsida > Malpighiales > Euphorbiaceae > Excoecaria > Excoecaria agallocha. Next base: position 13,346,966 of record CM075818.1, read on the forward strand.
TGGGGATACTCCTTTTGATGAGGTTATCTTCCACTCACACCTCTTCAAGAAATCTGGTATAAAAGGAGGAAGGGAAGTGTAAGGATCCAAAATAGGCCCTAGTAGAATTTAATGGCAATTACATGTTATTAAAGTCTAATTAAACATTATTAGATGAATTTTTAATAGTTAAGATCTAATGAATTTATGGTCTTTGTGATAAAATATACAATAGTCAATTGATATTATAGTATATAGTGTGTATAATTGGAATAAAATATAGTTAAGATATTGATTAGGGCATCAATGTTATTAAGTTGTAATTAATTATGTGATAAATGTGTGAATTATATGGTATAAATTTATAAGGGTATAATTTTAAAAAATAATAGTTTGAGAGCTAAATTAAAAGAGGATATAAATTTAGAGGCCAATGTTAAAATAATGATTAATTGGGGTTGATTTCAAAGAGAAAGAATATAGGGGGTTGAAATTGTGATGAAATAGTTAGTGGGGGAGGATTTTTTAACATGCAAAATGTTTGAGGACCTAAAGGAGACTTATCCTCCTACTTTAGACTTTGGAGCATTGCATGATAGAGAGAGGAATACTGCTTTTACGGTATAAAAAGGGGAAAGGACGAATTTTGAAGAAAAAAATATAGTTTTTCCTTCATCTCTCTTATCTCTCCCTAAAAAAATAACTCTCTCTCTCTCTCTCTCTCTCTCTCTCAATTCTCTCAAGGAATTTCTTATGCATATGGATGGATATAAGATTTTTAAAGGGGGTTTGTAAAGGTAAGGGATTTTGTCTTCATCTCATTCTTTATTCTTTTTTCTTAAAGAAAAAATGCATGTTAATGAAAAGAAATAATAATTTGGATTTAATGCATGAGTGCATGGATATGTGTAGAAGAAGAAGAAAAAGGTAGAAAGAACAAAGGGACACGACTTGCAAAAGATTGAAGTCTAAAGAGAAATTCGGACAAGGTATGGGATTAAGGTTCTCATACTTGGATGTAGATAATGAGAGTTGATTTATGATTTAAATGTGTTATAGTAAGAACAATTGAAAGAGAAATAATTTTAGAAAGTGTTACAACAAATGAAGACATGAAAACCTTATGAATTAATGGCTGTAATTTTAGCATAAATTGAGTTAGAAAAATCTAATTGAGACCATTCCAAAATGTAATGTTATATAATAAATATATCTACAAATTTGTAGAAGGGACCTAGCACTAAATTTGCCTTTAATTCATCAAAATATTTAATTGAAATTCTTGAGTTGTTGATTTTGGTTCTTGAACAGATTGTAGAAATTATGATATAATTTCATGTATATCTGTCAGAATACTATGAGATTAAATTATATGAAAAATAGACTTTTAAATATACATTTCATATGAAGTAAGCATTGCCTAATTTTGTTTGTATGCATGTCAAATGTTAGCTTGAATCTCGTAGGAATTGGTTGCACTGTTAAGGAATAGATTTTTGTACTTCATGCATAAGTCTTGGTAGAGGAGTCAAATTGCTATGATGTAAAATTCTAGTTAAACCAGATACATAAGAGTATAACTTTGATGAAGGAAAGTTAGTCTAATTATTTCTATATTTTATTCTATGATTTTTATAAGTGGTAACAAAAATTGTTTTTGATTTAATGAACAACCTATGATTTTTTTTTGAATATCTCAAGTTATAGATGTGATATTAAGATAAATTTTAATGTTTTGGAAACTTAACACATAGGGGATTAAGTTTTAGAAGGTCACATTGCCTAAAGATGTAATGGCCTTAACACTGGGTTAGCCATGAATAGTACTTTTTGATAGTGAATGGTGACTACGAACAAAAAATAAAATAAAAATTGATTCGAAGGCAAAAAAATATTTTATTTGACCATCGGAAAATATTGGTCATGATTAATTTGAAGTTAAAATTTGGAATGAAATTAAGGTCATATGGGCCTCCAAAAGCCGAAAATACGAAAAAGGAAGTGGTGCAGTGAAATTTTATCTAGGTTGACTTAAATTTGATCGAGTCACTAAAAATAGTAAATGAGCTCCAAAAATCACTAATGTTTGTAGACTTGCCAAAAATAATATGTAGAAATTTTCGGCTATAAAAAGGGAATTTTTCAGCGATACCAGTAGTGGTTGAATCGGATTGATATAATTGAATCGGACAAAAAACGGACTTCGATTGAGTTAAAATTTTGTGTGCAACCTATTTTTTTATATTATAAATTATATATTTTTCATTGAGGTCAATTAGAGTTAGGAAGTGAGATAATTTTAAAAATTTACAAGTTTGTCTTTAAAAGAGATTTTAGGTTTAATTAGGTAGGCTTTTGCTTGGACAAAAAACCCAAACCAATCGGACCACTATAAAAGGAATGTAAGAAACAAATTTTTAAAGTTTTAGTGCATCTCCTTTTTCTCTTTTTCTCTCAATTAATTTCTTCTCTCTTTTCTTTTCAAATCCAAGCCTCAAATACCATGCTCTATATCTCTAGTTGTTGTTTGGTGTTTCTAATCATTGGTTTAAGTGGAAACTGAGGGTGAAATTAAAGGAGAAAGTGAAGGAGGTCAAGGTTAGGTAAGTGAAATTAAAGGATTTATTTTATTTTTACGTCATCTAAAAGTATAATTTGATGATTTCAATGCAATTTTGCTATCAATTTTAGCATTTGAGCTTAAGAAATTAGGGTTTTTATTAATTGAATTTTGGCCCTTATTAGGTTTTCATAGGGAAATTCAATCTTTCAAGGAAAATGGCAAGGAAAAGGAAGCCTAAGAAAGATTAATCAAGTGAGAAAGGTTAGTGACTATAAATTTCAGCAATTTCCTTTAATTAAAGCCTAATTATGCATTATGTAACTAAGCAAAGTTGGGAGAAATGCATGTTTAATTGAAATTAACTTTAGATTGGTGATTTAGAACCTTAATTATGTTTATTGAACTAATTATATTGAATTAAAAGTGATGGTAAGCTGATGAATTTCACTTAACCGAATTGGATACTAAGGGAAATTAATGTGTAATTTGATAAATTTTAAAACTTAATTTTTTTAAATTAATATAATTAAGAAATTAAGTTCCTATGAATTTATTTGGAATTTGTTGAAATTATATGAATATTTTTTTATAGCAAATTAGTATTATGTAAAGTGAATTTTAGTGAATCATAGTGAAATAATTCATAAATTGTGCAAAATTGATGTTTAAATTGATTGGCTAGTGTATTGAAATATAAAAGTAAGTGAGGATATTAAATTTTGCAAAGAATTGTTCAATTGAATATGAAAATTTGCCTTTAATAGTAGTTAGACAGTTAAAATCTAGTTCAGAATATAAATGGCTAGCCATAGGGACACCTTTACCGTGATGCGAGTCATGATGACTTGCTTTACTATAGTAAAATCGTAATGATTTTACATAGGTCAGTGTTAAGTGTTCAGTGGAAGTGTTGGAGTGGTCCTTCGAGATCATTCTCTAGTGTAGTGATCTATCCTTATAGGGTCTATATCTCGTATATCTAGTCTGTAGATTTTTGCCGGAGTGGTACTAAGGGCATAATGGTAATAATGAATTAAAAGGTGTAAATTGTGAAGTGAAATTATGAATTAAATTGAAAAGGACCTAAGTGAAAGAAATAAAAGTTAAGGTCAAAATGGTAATTGGCCCTAAATAATGTATTTCAAAAGTAAAATGACAATAAATTAAATTAGGGGTAAAAGTGAAAAGAAATAATACTCAAACAGGTTGAAATTGAACCTTTATAAATTGGGAGGACTAAAGTGAAATTTTACATGAAAAAGGTAAAATAAGGATCAATTGGTAATTTTGTAATCCAATGATTAAATATGAAATGATAATAAGTAATTTAGTGGTAATTTGGTAATTAAAGAGTAAAAGAGTTAATTTTGTGATTAAAGAAAAATTTGAGGATTAAAATGGAAGTTTTCCCAAAGAAATAGTTTTAGACTAAATTGAGCACAAAAATATTATTATCTATGTATTTGATGATAAAAGAATAAATATTTTGCATGAATAATGTGGTTATGTTTGTACGAGAAATTTCTAGATTTATAGTCACCATTGAGCATATTTAATTCTCAACACGTAGTGTTTACTGCGCGTAGGTCCCGATGTAATAGTGGAGCAAGTGTACAAGGGAACTTGAAGTTCGGGATAAGAAGGATTAATTTGGAAATTTCATCCCTTATTGGCATGTATATATTTATGTAGCATTGAAGTTATTTTGGCATGTATATATTTTTATGAGCAGTAGTTAAGTTTGGGATTTGTACGGAACAACGTATATAAGTTTGAGTATATAACTAGAAACATGAGAAATGTTATGAGTCATTGGATATATATATATATATATATTATCTTTGAATTGTTGTGCTCTGTGGGGCTATGTGAAATTGTTTGCTTTTCAGGGAGGTTAGGCAAGACTTGGCTATTATGCTGCCAAATTTTGAATTGACACATAGCAAACTGAATATCTAATCATTGGTCGAATAAATAAGTTACAATTGTTCAGAAGAATGGATGTTTGAGACTAAGCAAAAAAAATAATCATTTCTCCACTCTATCACTCATGTGTAAATCAAGAGATTTGTTAGGGGTGTTACATTTTGTTGTATCAAAGCAAAGGTTTAAGTGATTCTAAGATCAGAGTGGGTAATAGTGATTGGATTATGTGTATATACATGCCAATTGATTATGGAAAGTGGTAAATGTTCAATGTGTACTTGCTCCTTTTGTTTTATAGTGAAAGATGTCGATAGAGCAAGGTCGTGTACCAGGCGATTGTGGTGGTGGTGGGAGTGAAGCATGAAGTAATGCTAGGTAGCATGGGACCCCGTAACAGTGAGTTCCACCACTAGTAGTGCCACCTTAGCTCCTACAACTAGATTTTCTTAACCTGATAGCCAAGTATGTATAGTAAAGGTTGTAGGTAGGGTTAGAACAACTACCTCAAGTAGTGACACCAGTGCAGCCACCAGCTCCACCAAAAAGGAAACCAATTTTGGAGCAATTGAAAAGATTAGGAGCTAAGAACTTTCATGCATGTGAACCTTTGACTCCTGCCCAGGCAAAAGCATGGTTGTTTAAGATTAATAGATTGTTTGAGATCACCAACAATCCACTAGAAGAGATATTTAAAGGTATTATGGCATTGCTATAGGAACCAGCTTTTGTTTGGTGGGACTCAGTTTGGAGGCACACTCGAGTCGATCAGTTGGATTGGGATTTCTTTGTGATGCAGTTTATGAAGAAATATATTGGGTCTGAATATAGAGTGGATATACATGATGCTTTTTGGAGACTGAAGCAAGGCAATAAGACATTGTTAGAATATGGGTGTGAGTTTGAGCGCTTGAATGCTTATCTGGATAAAAGTAAAAGTACAAAAGAGAAATTATGCCATAAATTTGAGACGGGATTGAATACTAAACTTAGGCAGATTATTGGGGCACAAAAATACCCTGATTTGGGATCAATGATTGAGGCTACTCTTAAGTTAGAAGCCACACAAATAGAAGAGGCTAATAGACAGTCACGGTATCAACAAAAAAGAAAGCAGGGACAATCGCGTGGCAAGAGTGGTCAAGGTAAGAAATTTAAGGAATCTCCAGCACAACAGATCCATTCACCAGTTACTTCAGGTCGAGGTCAAAGTGGTGCGTTCCATGGTAAGACACTTGCTACATCTGTAGCCATTTGACCTTGAGATAGAGGCAATGAGGCAGCAGTGACATGTGATCATGGTGGTAACGTTCATTCGGGAGAGTGTCGATACCTGATGGGTGCTTGTTTCAAGTGTGGTTCTAGAGATCATCGAATTAAAGATTGTCCTTTTATCCAGACTGCTTCAGTTACTTCTCCAGTGCCTACTTCTGGATCTTCTACACCGAGGGGTTGTGGTAGGGGAGCTGCCCCCATCACATCAGCATCTAGACCAGTTGGGCAGTCATCTCAAGGTCAAAGGCATGCTTCCGATCAGACTTATGCAGTCAGGGCCAGGGAGGAGGACACTCCAGATGTGATAATAGGTAAATTCTCATTATTATCTAATACAATGTATGCTTTTATTTATCCCAGTTCTACGCATTCATACATAAATACTAATTTAGCACGGGGTAATGGGATGAAAGATGCATGTCTAGATCTAGAGATATTGGTGAGTAATCCTTTAGGACATAGTGTAAATAATGAATAAAGTGTACAGAGAGTGCCCTATCAGTGCTCAGAAATATGTATTTTTGGCAAATTTTATTGAACTTCTGTTTCGTAAATTCAACGTGATTTTAGGGATGGATTGGTTATCCATCCATCAAGCAATAATAGATTGCAAGCGAAAGAGGGTCACTTTGAACCGTGGTGGGAGTCAGGAAATTATAGTAGTAGGTGCGAGATCTGACTTTTTGTTAGATGTGATCTCCATTATAGTTGCCAAAAGGTTAATTAGAAAAGGGTGCAATGCTTATTTGCATTATGTGGTGGAGGCAAAAAGGGAAGGTCCAAAGGTATCAGAACTGCCTACTATTAAAAAATTTCTTGATGTCTTCTGTGAGGAGTTACCATGTTTACCACCTAACAGGGAAGTTGAATTTTCCATTGATGTTGCTCTAGGCACTGCTCCAATCATTATGGCTCCTTATAGAATGGCACCGATAGAATTAAAGGAGTTAAAAATATAGTTACAAGAGTTGCTTAATAAGGGATTTATTTAACCCAGTGTGTCACTTTGGGGAGCACCAGTGTTGTTTGTGAAGAAAAAAGATGGAACACTCAGATTGTGCATTGATTTTAGGCAACTAAATAAGGTGATTATTAAAAATAAATACTCTCTTTCTCGCATAAAAGATTTGTTTGATCAGTTGAAAGGAGAATATGTATTTTTGCAGATTGATCTTAGATCAGGATATTATCAAATGGTAGTAAAAGAAATAGATGTGTCCAAGACTGCTTTTCGTACTAGATATGACCACTATGAATTCATGGTCATGCCGTTTGGGCTTACAAATGCACCAACAGCTTTTATGGATTTAATGAATAAGGTTTTTCACCCTTACTTAGATTAGTTTATGGTAGTCTTCATTGATGATATTTTGGTGTATTCTAAGACACCGAAGGATCACAACAAGCATTTAAGGATTGTTTTACAAACCTTAAGAGAGAAGAAATTGTATACCATGTTTAGTAAGTGTTATTTTTGGTTGAATAAGGTGTCCTTTTTGGGTCACGTAGTGTCTGCTGAGGGTATCTTGGTGGATCCTACAAAGATTGAAGCGATTCTTCAATGGAAGCCACCTAAGAATGTTTCAGAAGTAAGGAGTTTCTTAGGGTTAGTGGGATATTATAGGAGATTTATAAAAGGATTCTCCACCATCACAGTTCCTTTAACTCACTTGCTTCAAAAGCACACTAAGTTTGAATGGACTGCTAAATGCTAGGAAAGTTTTGAGAGCCTTAAACATATGTTAACAGAAGCTTCTATACTCACTCAGTCAGAGTCAGGCAAGGACTTTGTGATCTAAAGTGATGCCTCCAAGAATGGTTTAGGCTATGTGTTCATGCAGGAAGGCAAGGTGATTGCGTATGCTTCCCGACAGCTTAAGACTCATGAGAAGAACTATCCTACTCATGATCTGGAGCTGGTAGCCATTGTTCATTCTTTAAAAATATAGAGACATTATCTGTATATAGAGAAATGTTCTATCTACATTGATCACAAGAGTTTGAAATATTTGCTCACTCAAAAGGAACTTAACCTCAGACAAAAATGCTGGTTAGAGTTGATTAAAGATTATGATTACTTTATCGACTACCATCCAGGAAAGGCGAATATAGTGGCTGATGCACTCAACAGGAAGTTTATATTAGGTAATCTGAATATGTTTTCAAAAGAATGTGTTTAAGTGATAACTGAATGTAAATAGCTAATAATAAAGTTTGCAACTCTTTGGGCTATAAATGTCAGTTTGAGTTTGGCTAGAGATGAAGCATTGGTAGTCGAAATGCAAGTGAAGCTCGATTTTATACAACAAGTAAAGGTAGCTCAGAAGCAAGATATTGATTAATAGCCATTGCAAGCAAAGTCAGAGATGACAATTATACTGATTATTCTTTGAATGAAGATGATAGCCTTTACTACAAAAAGCGACTCTGTGTTCCCGATCAGGAAGAATTAAAGCAAAGTACCTCACTGAAGCTCATTATAGTAGCTATACAATGGATCTTGGAGTTAATAAGATGTACCAGGATTTGAAAGCTTATTTTTGGTGGCCAAGCATGAAGAAAGATGTGAAAGATTTCGTGGCCAAATGCTTGATATGTCAATAGGTAAAAGCGGAACACCAAGTTCCATCAAGTTTACTCCAACCACTATCGATACCCGAGTGGAAATGGGATAAGCTGACTATGGATTTTATTATCAGATTGCCCTTAACTCAAAGGAAACATGATGATGTGTGGGTAATCATTGATAAACTCACTAAGTTGGCTCATTTCTTACCGGTTTGGATGGATTTTCCTTTAACCAAGTTAGCAGGAATCTATATCGATGAAATAGTAAGATTGCAAGGACTACCCCTATCTATTATATCTGATAGGGATCCTGGGTTTACTTCCTATTTTTGGAAAAGTCTGTAAGGAGCTTTGGGTACTAAACATCACTACAACATAGCATTTCACCCTCAAACAGATGGTCAATCGGAGCAGGTGATCCATGATTCTGAAAAGAAAGTACGAATCATTAAAGATAGACTAAAATAAGCAATGAATCGCCAAAAGTCCTATGCAGATTTAAAGAGAAAAGACATAGAATTCCAAGTGGGAGACAAAGTGTTCTTAAAGGTATCTCATTGGAGAAAAATTTTGAGATTTGGCAAGAAAGGCAAATTGAGTCCAAGGTTTATCGGTCCTTATGAGATACTCCAACGAGTAGGTCTTGTAGCTTATCGATTGAAATTGCCATTGGAGTTAGAAAAGATTCATGATTTGTTTCACATGTCAATGCTCCGATGGTATAGGTCTGATCCTAGTCATGTGATCACTCCAGAAGAGATTCAAGTAAAGGATGACATGACTTATGAAGAAGGACCTGTGAAGATTTCAGCTAGCAAGGTCAGACAGCTTAGAAACAAGTTAGTTCCAACAGCAAAAGTGTTATGGAATCATCATAATGTGGAGGAGGCTATATGGGACTCAGAAGCTGCAATGAAACAACAGTATCATCTACTTTTCGATATAGGTAAATTTCGAGGATGAATTTTTTTAGCAGGGGAGAATTGTAATGGCCTTAACACTAGATTAGTTGTGAATAGTATTTTGTAACAATGAATAGTGACTTCAGATAGAAAATAAAATAAAAATTCATTTGGAGCTAAAAAATATTTTATTTAACCATCAAAAAATATTTGTCATGATTAATTCAGGATTGAAATTTCGAGTGAAATTGAAGTGATATGGGCCTCCAAAAGCCGAAAATACGAAAAAGGAAGCGGTGTAGTGAAATTTTATCTAGGTTGACTTAAATTTGACCGAGTCACTAAAAATAGTAAATGAGCTCCAAAATCACCAAAGTTTGTAGACTTGCCTAAAATAATATGTAGAAATTTTTGGCTATAAAAAGGAAATTTTTAAGTGACACCTGTAGTGGTTGAATCAGACCGGTATAATTGAATTAGATCAAAAATGGACTCCGATTAAGTTAAAATTTTGTGTACAACCTAGTTTTTATATATTATGAATTATGGAATTTGAATTGAGGTCAATTGGGGTTTGGAAGTGAGATAATTTTCAAAATTTACAAGTTTAGCTTGAAAATGGGGTTTTGGGTTTAATTGGGAAGGATTTTGGTTGGACCAAAAACCCAAACCAATTAGACCACTATAAAAGGAATTTAAGAAGCAGATTTTTAAAGTTTCATCTCATCTCCTTCAGCCCCCTTTCTGCTCTCTCTTGGCTGAACTCCCCTTTTCTCTTTTTCTCTCAATTTTTCTTCATTTCTTCTCTCTTTTCTTCTCAAATCCAAGCCTCACATACCATGCTCTATGTCTTTAGTTGTTGTCTGGTGTTTCTTATCATTGGTTTAAGTGGAAATTGAGGGTGAAATTAAAGGAGAAAGTGAAGGAGGTCAAGGTTAGGTAAGTAAAATTAAAGGATTTATTTTATTGTAAAGTCATCCAAAAGTATAATTTGATGATTACAATGCAATTTTGCTGTCAATTTCATTTTTTAAGATTAAGAAATTAGGGTTTTGATTAATTGAATTTTGGCCCTTATTAGGTTCTCATAGGGAAATTCAATCTTCCAAGGGAAAGGCAAGGAAAAAAAAGCCTAAGGAAGATTAGTCAAGTGAGAGAGGTTAGTGACTATAAATTTCAGCAATTTCCTTTAATTAAAGCCTAATTATGCATTATGTAACTAAGCAAAGTTGGAAGAAATGCATGTTTAATTGAAATTAACTTTAGATTAGTTATTTAAAACCTTAATGATTTTTATTGAACTAATTATATTGAATTAAAAGTGATAGTAAGGTGATGAATTTCACTTGACCGAATTGGATACTAAGGGGAATTAATGTGTAATTTGATCAATTTTAATAATTAATGTTTTTAAATTAATATTATCTTGAAATTAAGTGAAACACCCTATTCTAGTATCTCTATCATATATTATGACATATATATTTTAGTCATGTTATGTTGGGTTATTAATCCGATTAACATCTACTTGCATTCATACCAACTGATCCATCTAATCAATCAACCTGTATATTAATTAGGTGCTTCTTGCATCTTTCATGTACTTTTTAATTTCATAAGCACAGTGACTCATTATGCAACCCATTATTTTAATCATGCTAGATCTAACTATCTTAGTCTATTCACTGTCATGCATCGCATTCCAGCACATATGAATATAATCATTCTAGCTCCAAGATGCATACATATACTAGCATTCTCATTATGAGCTTATTACAACATTATCCTTCATATGACATACATATATTATATAACCTTTATACATATTAAACATTTAAGGAACTTATACAAAATTATTCAAAATTCCCACATCAACTTCTATGGATTGGTGTTGGCCTATCGTGATGCAGAGAATGTTCCTATGCAAAGGCCTTGACTATAGAACCTACACGGAGCAAAATAAACCGAGCTAAGCTATACATGTAAGGCCCCTAACATGATCCTAGTTAAAAATGTATGCTTTTATAGGATTATGTTTGATTATGATTAAATTAAAATTATGAATTTAATATAAGGTATGGGACAAGTGATAAATTATTTTGTCATTATATTAATTGCATGAAAATAAAATTTAATATTATAATTTAATATTATTCGAGGGTATAATTGAAGTATAAAGTATTAATTTGGGGTAAATTTATAATTATAGCATTTTAGGGGTCAATTATGAATAGAAGAATAAATTGAGAGGTTAATTTAAGGGAAGGAATAAATGGAGAGGTTCATTTAAGAGAAGGATTAAATGGAGGGGTTAATGTTAACATTCAAAAAGGATGAGAGGTTTTAATACAACATGCAAAAGGTGGAGGGATTAATAAGGATATTTTCCATGTCACTATAAAATGAAAATTAAAGAGATATGAGAGGAGATTAGTGAGTGGAGAGTGAGAGTGAAGGTCGACATTTTGGTAAGGAAAAAACCAGAAAATTATTCATTTCATCTCATCTATTTCCTTTAAATCTTTCAAGCAATCTAAGTGACATTACATGATGATTAATCAAGAGCAACTAAGTGTACAACTTTATGGTAACAATCTCAAACGGTTTGCATCTTATTCTTCTGCTTTTGCTTCTCATTTTGTTAAAGTAATGGTTGAGTATGGTGCTGGAATTTTTGATTAAAGATGATGTTGGTTGTAAAGGAGAATAGGAGAGTAGAAAGATCAAAGGAAAAAGGGTGGAAAGAGATTGAAAGCTAAGGTAATTTTGGCCAAGGTATGGGATAGGTTTTATCTTGCATGCATGTGACTAATAATTTCATAATTAAGATGCATATGTGTGATGGATTGATTAAATGGAAGAAGGCATGAAGTTAGGGTGTGTTATAATAAGTGTTACATGAAAACTTAATGAAACTAATGGCTGTAATTTAAACATAAAATAAGTTAGGAAACTTTAATTGAGACCATGTTAATTTTTATAGTTACACAAGAGTTATATATAAAAATTTGTAGTTGAATCCTAGCACTAAATTGGCCTCTAAACTATCCTTATGTTTAATGGAATATTAAGTGAGCAGTTGAATTTGGTTCTAGAACAGGTTCTGGTACTTGTGTTATATGTTCATGTGTAATGGTCAAAATACTATGAGGTTAATTCCTATTCAAAATAGACTCCTAAATTCACATTTTTATAAAGGAAGCATGAACTAAATTTGTATGCATGCAGGTCAAATGTTTGCTTGGAATTCATAGGGACTAGATGTGCTATTAGGGAACAGACCTTAGTAATTTGGGTATAAATCTTGGTAGAGTTGTTGAAATGATACAAAGTAAAATTATGATAAAACTAGAGACATGGAAGTATAACTTTTATGAAGAAAATATGGTCTAATTCCTTCTTCATTTTATTTTATGAATTTTGATATGAGGTAACAAACACCGTTTTGGTTTTATGAACAGACTATAGTTTTTCTCAAATATCTCGAGCTATAGATAAGATATTAAGGTGAACTTGGTTGCTTTGAAAACTAAACACATAGGGAATAAGTTTGTAAAAGGTCATTTGGCCTAAAAATGACATTTTCCAAATCTTGAGTGGCTCACAAGTTTGGTCCAGAATGCTGCCCTTATGCAGAATTTTAATGTATTTTACTTTATAGTTTTTATATAGTTAAGTTAAAATGTGTCTATGTGAATACACAATGAATTGGATATGGCATGAGATATGATTATTAATAAAGGTCTATATATATGTGTGTATATATATATATATATATATTCATATATGTACATTGGTGAAGATTATTGATACAGATATCAAATATTTATATGTGATTAAATTTATATACATGATTGTTATATGCAAGATTATTTTCATGAATGTAATCCTATGATGAGTAAGTGTATATTTTAACATATACCTATACCATGAAATAAGAAATACAATAGTATGACCACGTTCACATGTAATGTCTTATGGATAATATATTAAAGTATATATTATGATGATATATGCTCAATTATCAATACTTGAATTGTTAAATGGCAAATTGGATACATGTATTTATATAAACTAGGGATTATGAATCTTTTTACATGATCACATATATAAGTTGTGCTATATTGGAAAGTTCTTAGAACAAGGCATGATTTATGATGAACACTTGAACAGGTATGATATATTACATGATTGTCATGGTATGATCAATCTAAAATGTGATATCTAATGATAACACGATCAAAAACTATGTGAAACATTATATGAACTTTGTATACATAGTTATGCTATAGTAATAATATATATATATATACTATGGTTATATATGTGCAAATTTATTAGTCAAGTGCAACCAAGATATATGAAAATAGAATTAAATAAACTATTGCCTACAATTAGAGTTCGATTGTGGATAGATAGGCGCTTATAAGGATATTGCAGCTACCACCGTTGACCTATTTAGGTTTAAAGTACAGTTGATCCTATTAGACCATGAACAGACCATTTGGGTCGTTAGTTGACCCCGCTTGGGTCCGTTTGGCCGGTCCACCATACAGTCGACCCCATTTGGGTCAATAGATCTGATATCCTCAGATATCTACCGTTTTGATAACCTCAGGTATCCACCATTTCCGTTATCCACCTTTAAAAGTTAAGCAGGCCAAGTTATAGAATAAATACATCATAGTCAATTACAGTATAACAAGCATATGATTTATTGAATATCATGTTTAATTAAGTTTCCTAATGCATGTATGTCATTCTTTTGCTTTTATACATACGTACATATCATTTATGAAATATTGGAATTTATGGAGACTACTTTGAATGTAGGAATACATTGTTGATTAAGATCATTATATTGTTATCATATGCTTATTGTTTATATGTCAATTTAAATGATTTTAAATAATGTATGATTTTATGAATCTGACAATCATTGTGAGTGGTTGTCTTTCATATTTATTATCCTTACTAAGCTGTATAGCTTATCATGAGTTATTTGATCCATGTAGGTTCTGTAGTCAAGGCTTTTGCATAGGAACGTTCTCTGCATCAAGAAAGGGCAACACAAGTCTTTTGAAGTTAATGTAGGCATTTTGATTAATTTTTGTATAAGTTCCTTAACATGTTTAATATGTATAAATTGTTATATAACATATGTAAATCTTATGGAGAATAATATTGTAAAAAACTCATAGTGATAATACTAGTATATGCATGCATCTAGGAGCTTGAATGCTTATATTCATATGTGCTAAATATGTTGAATGCTATGCATGATAGTGAATAGACTAAGATAATTGAATCTGGCATGACTATGATAATGGGTTGCATCATGAGTCCTTGTGCATATGTAATAAGTACATTATTGATGTTAGAAGTACCTAACTAATATGTAGGTTGTTTGATTAAATGAATCAGGTCTTATGAATGCATGTAGATTTTAATTGAGTTGATAACTTAATACAATTTGACTTAAATACATATCATAATATATAATAAAGGTACTAGAATGGGTGTTTCAATTTTGTATTAAACCTTAGGTTTAGTCTTTTCTAGGCAATATGAGTATAGGATTCTACTACATGAGAGTGTCGTGTTGGCCTAATGCAGAAGTTCCTATTTTTTTTTATAGATTAAAGATGGAGAATTCCTCTAGGGATGCTATAGAAGAATTGGTTGAAAGCAATTTGCCAATTAGATCAAATCCTTTTAACCCAATAACTTCATCATCCCTTCAAAATGAAATTCCTATTGTTGTTCCTAGAGAGGCCTTGTTAAAAATTTCTCAGGATATGGCCCAAATTTTGCAAAGAATGACTATGCCCAAAGCTCTAATATCTGAAATTAGGAAGCTTGGGGCACAAGAATTTATGGGCACTAATTTAGAATAATTTGAAGAAGATGAGTTCTGGTTGGAAAGGCTAGAGAGGATATTTGAAGAAATTAATTGCCCTGCAAATCATAAGGTATCTTATGCTGTGTCCTTACATCAAGGCATGGCTTATGATTGGTGGAAGCTGATATTAAGACAACCCTAATTACTTGATCCACTTACCTGAGAATTCTTTGGGGAGGAGTTCAGAAAGAAATATGTTATTGAGGCATACAAAGAGGAGAAATTAAAGCAGTTTTTGAATTTGAGATAAAAAACTTTATCTATGGCTGAGTATGAAAAAGAATTTAGTCGTTTGTGCAAGTATGTTCCTAAAGAAATGTTGACAGGAGTTTTTAAATGCAAACACTTTAAAGATCCAAATCCATCCTGAAAATGCATATTTTCAACTCGTTAGCATGTTTAGAGATGAAATAATGACCGGCACTCAAAAATAGTTGCTAAATATTGGCAGCAAATTTTGGTGCCATTTTTTGCGACTCCTTTAGCTATGGAAAATTTTTTTGCTATAATGTTTTCATATTTTTTATTTTTAAAAAGATTTTCCAGAAATATAGCGACTATATTGTGGTCACTTGTTATTATAGCGACGGAATAGCGATAACACATCCGTTGCAAAATTAGTCATTAAAAGTTTTTATATTATATTTTTACTATACACATGAATTTGTATCAAAATTCAAATTTTTTTATAAGCTCGATAAAATTAACATTTAAACTCAAAATTATATGATTAAAAAAATTAAGTTTATTACCTTACTCCTAATAAGAATAGTTTTTCTTTAATTATTTTTTAAGGAGTCGGAAATCTCTTAGTATAGATTTCGACTAAATCACATCAACTTAGAACTCGTGACCACTTCTAAAATTTTTAATCATATTGGATGCATATTAATTTTAAAAGTAATTTTTATAATTAATATGTATTCAATACATGTGTGCATATATGAATAAAAATAAAAAACTCTAGGTAAATGTATTTACGAAATTATCCCCCACTTAACTTATATTGTACAAATAAAAGGATGGACAATTTTGTCTTTTGGAAACCCTAATTACCCCTTCTCCCTTTGGCTCACCCTCATTTTCTTTTCTAAGTTGGAGCCCAAAACAAAGCATTTTCTTCTTCTTCCTCTGGTGAGTCACGACAATAAACAGCTACACGACGTGTACCAGCCAAGTTACGGTGTTGAGGCGAGTTTGAGGTACCCTTCTCTAGTTGTCACTTACCGGCAAATGGGAGATCGAAGTTAAGGATGCCAAGATCTTTCAGACCAGATTCCGGCCAAACCAGATGGCATTTTAGCACTTGACCACCCGTAGCGGGTCTCTAGCACTCTGAACTTCACGTTGACAGTAGTGGTTCATAGCAGTAGGTCTCCGGTGCCCTGAACTTCACTTGTTGGCAAATCAGTGCTCAATTCCAGCAGAAGGTTTGTGCCCCACGCCCTCTATTTCCTTTAATTTATCATGTTTTTTTATTTTTTTTATTTTTGATTGGTATCAACATCAATCCTTCATAATAGTAGTTTGGTTATAAAAATCACAAGTAAACCCATTTCTTGTCATCTTATTTTGTTATATTATTACGTCCTAATTGAACCAACCCCACAAAGACAATTATCACAAAAAGAAAAAGATGAAACAAAACTTTTCAACCTTTATTGAGCTTTTGATGATCCAACAACTTTATGTTTTTTCCTATTCTCAATATTTTGATTTCTTCTACTTCATTCAACTGGTAATTAATTAGTAGAATAATTGTTATTTATATTATGTGTTAAATTGAAAATTAATTCGACTAAAATGGAAACAATTATTTATATGTTGCTGTTTGGTAGAGTTGTTGCTACCCAAAAACTGGAAAACCAGCTACTGATTTTGGGATTCATGGACTTTGGCCCAATTAAAAAGATGGTGCCTACTTTTCCAACTATAATCCTAATGCTCTTCTTTACATATCTCAGGTTTTCTTTTATTTTTCCTTTTAACATTTAATTTTTTCTTTTCATCCTAATTTATTTCTTTCCATATCAAGGCATTTATTTTGGAGGATTGTGAGTTATAAGAAAGTTGTTATTCAAAATTTTATCTATATATCTCTTTTATTAGTCTTCAATGGTAAATCAAAAATCTCATAGTCTAATAAAGGGGTATTTTGCTAATGATTTTGGTGGTATATTCTTAGATGTTACATGTATGTTTAGCAATAGATCATCTCCAATTGCTTATTGCACCAGCTTTCTTACATGAGTTAGACTTGTGGCCTAATTTATCAGCGCGTACCAAAATATTTGGCTTAAGGTAGGCCAGAATTAGGGGATTTTCCAAAATTTTTTCAGCTTTTTTTTTGTTTTTAGTTGGGGAGATTTAAGCGACTTAAATTCCTTTTATTTATTATGTAATGAATTTTACTGGGTTAAATTCAATTAATGAATTTTGCTGGGTCAAATTCCTTTTATTTATTAGCATGTTTTAGAAAAACATTCAAGTAATATGACACTACAAGAAAAAGGCTCATTAAAGACCACAGTTTATGGACGAGTTGATTTTCTGGTCCTTAAAAACATACCAATAAGGACCAGTTTTTTATATGGTCATTAACTTTCAATTTAATCCGTATTATTTGTGAGGAACTAAAAACTAGTCCTAAAAGCTATTAACTTGTGGTCTTAAAAACTAAAAAAATTAGGCGGGATAAACCCGCGCTACTCCAGATTGAAACACATTTGCTCATTTATTTGCATTGTTTTTTTATTCCTAACAAAACTTCCTCTGCCTTAACAGATGGGTTTCACTCCATTTTCCTGATCTCTTTTCTTCTCTCCAGCCACCGCCATCTAGCCTCTGTTTGCTATCCATTTTGCCCATTAGCTGCTGCCCGTAGTGGCTTTTCCCTCCCTCTCCACACGACGTCGACACCAGCAGCCCCTTTCTTGGCATGAACTAGTTTATCGCCCTTCCTTACGCGATCACTCACCGGAGCTTCACTGGTCTTCTCCTCCATGATCGGCAGCCAGGAGGTAACAATATCCATTTTTAGATCTAAAAGCTAAGAAAATTTCAGTAACATTGAGGATTAGGAATTAAATTTTCTTAATTTTCTTATCATTTATTTGGGAAATTTACCTAAAATTAAGTTAGATTACATGCTTATTTGTTATATTTAAGAATGTAAAAGGAAGTTATCTCATTTTTAATTGAAATATGAGAAGTGATCTGCTGCCATTCTAGTTTCTGTTTGGCTCTTTTTCGACTGTCTTCCTCTATCTCATTAGGTCTATTTTTCTGATCCTGCTCTAGTTTCTTCTATCCCATATCTAGGGCAGTGTTTTTCTTTCTTGCGTCTCCTTTTCTTTGGCTGGCTATTCAGTTGGTTTGTTTTACTGCTAAGAGGATTCATCTGCAGACTAGCAGCTGGTTGTTGATTTCTTTGTTCTTTGTTGACCATTCCTTCGAGAGTGAATCGGTATCTGTTTGCACTTGTTTTTTTGGCTTTTTGAGTTTGGTTTTGTAGTTTGCTGTCATTGCTTCTGGTTTTGCTTGCTGCTCTCCTTTCACTTGCCAGAATGGGTGCTGAAGCTTTTGGTAATCTGGTTTGGCTTCTCTTACTAGGGGTTTATAGGGGTGATGGTTTTTTCTGTTCTTTTCTACTTAGGTTTCTGCTAAGGTTGTTACTGGTGCATCTGCTTAGTCTAACTCATCTTTGGTGTCTGTTATAGGCTCAAGACTGGGTGCTTAGATTTGGTTTTTTTATTGTCTGGCACTGTAATTGCTGCTTTAGCTCTTAGGCTTGGTTTTGTCTTCTTGGGCTATTTTTTAGGGATTTTTTCGCTGATTTAGATAAAACTAATTGAGGCTACTAGGATATTCATTGAAATGATATTTATATAGATTTGTCCAAGCAATGATTGGGTAATAATGCAGGTATGAATTACACTACTAGATGATGACCTTTGGAAAGGCATCCCATTACACTACGTTGTTGTTTTTGCAGTTGTAGTTATGGTTTGATTAACTGGCTAAATAATGGAAAAAAATGGTTCACAAATTATGCAGGTCTTTTACACAAAGAGAAGTCCAAATTATGGTTCTTGTCTAATGAGAGCAGAGTGCAGACATTTTGTTGGTACAGTTGCAAGGTTTATTATTTAGTTTTGAATTTTTGATATTTTAGATGAAAAAAATTCAGATTAATAAATTTGCCTCCTGTCCGTTTATTTTAAATTTATGATCTTGTGATCCCCAATTTTATAGTTCTCCTAGTGGACTATTAAATTAGTTTCATTGCTAGTTTTGAGTGTAGCATCCTTTTGATGTTTTCTTTCCTTCATCATCTTTATGAGAATCATTAATTTATTATATGACACTTGCTGGGTTCTCTTTCTCTATCTACTCTTTGTCCAGCATCTTTATGAGAATCATTAATTTATTATTTGTACAAATGTTAAAATGTACTGCAGTTTTGAATCTATTTTATCTTCTTTCTGAATGAGAGGTTCATTGTTTACTAATCAGACCAACTTATGCTACATTTGTAACTGCAGTTGTGCTTAACTTGCTTTTGATTATAATTTTCATTTAATATCTAGGTAGCTGAGTAGTTTGCTATGTTTTAATCCCCTATTCTTAATTTATTTTCCTCTGATGGTTTTTATTGTTTATTCTTTGAAGCAATTGTGTTTCAAAATCATAAATTTGCAAATTTAATTTTGGTTACTTTGTTTCTCTTCAATTCTCTGTAGATAACATTTGAGGATGTATTTCTTGCTGAGGCTACCAACATTGAAGAATATGTGCAACAGGTAGATAAGTTTGAAAGTTTAAGGTTATTAATATTACTAATATGATATTTTTATTACTAAGTATGCTGCATTCCTACATATTTATATGATATTTTTATTTCATGACCTATTTTCTTAATCTAAGAAGCTTTAACGATTATATGATGAAAGTTATGGAGGTTAAAGGACATAGATGCACATGGATTTGGGAATTTGACATTCTTAACTTTAAACAAATAAAGAAATCATGGTTGATGACTCGGTACGTTTAAATTTTCCTTTCCAAATTATGTCTATTTGAAATTTACTCAAGTTTTGCTGTGATGAAGTTTATGCAGGTGCTAAAAATTGTTTTTAAATTTCAATTTTTTTCTATTTTTTGCAATTCTTAGTTTCATTTATTTATCCTCTTTTTAACTACTTAGTTCATTAGTTTTATAAATTTTCTCACATTTGAGAGTATCGATGTATAGGGCATTACATGCCACAGTTGGCTTTTGATCAGTGAAATGTTTTTGTTTTTCCTGGTGCTACTATGCCTGACTTACTGCTATTTGTTGAAAAAAAAATTATTTTTCTTGTATTGGGTACTTATCGTGGTTCAATTCTAAAATATTGAGTATAAATGGATCTTATATTGTTTTGGAAATATGCTAATCATGAAGATTCATGTCAACAACTATGATAACATACAAATAAAGAAAAAACCAGGCTGGTCGTCTAGCTCAATTTTCAATGATAGAACTTGAGATTGTATCTGTTTAATGTTAGTTAATAGGTTTTTTTTTGCTCCAATTATTACTTGGATATATGCGCTGTAATATCTTTGTGTGCAACTTGCTATTTTAGACTGAACTTAGTTTTGATTTTGGCACTTCTTTTCTCTGTGGTGGATCAACTATATTTATATATGCTTACTGCTTGAATTACTATTATTTATATATGCTTACTGCTTGTATTACTATATGTATTTATGAGACATGAACTACAGTGGAAATCTTGTTCTTTTTACCATATTCCATTCTGTAGAAGCCAATCCATCACTTGATATTCCCTTGCCCATCCATTATTCTTGAAGCTTACTGCTTGTATTACTATATGTATTTATTACTATATGTATTACTGCCTCATGCTCACTTGTTGCTGCTACATATTTGAGTTTGGATAGTTGTTATTTCGTTTTAAATTTTTGTTGGTTCTGTTATGCAGCATATTGAAGACTTGACACAAGAAAAATTCTCATTGCAAAGAGCTCTTGAAGCTTCTCGTGCTTTGGTAGAGTCGTTGGCTGCAGAAAATTCATCATTGATAGATAATTATAATCAACAGGTAGTCTTCTAAAATTTGATTCTTGTGCCACTATGACTTAAACTTAGGGTAATTAAGGATGATTGGATGTTATATGTTTGCTTTCTTCTTTCAACATATTTTTACCTTTTAACCATCATATAATTTTTTAGAAGAAATATGCAATATGTCATGTCTAGATTGAATCTCTATGTAATGATGAGATAACAAAGTAATCCTTCTAAAGAATTTAAGGTTTGATATGGTACATAGTTTTTAAATATTATTTTTCATTTATTATCTTTTCAATTGAAAATATTTATGATACTCAGATTTTATATTGTTACATTTTTAAGGACCGGATTTCTGGTCCATATTTATTGTAATGATCAGGTGACTTACATTAAGGACGGTAAAGTCGGTCCTTAATACTCACTGGGACCTATTTTTATCCGGTCCCTAATGGTTTTACGGTCGTTATTATATTTTTGTGGACCATATATCTGGTCCTTATTAACTCTAATGAGCACGTGACTTACATTATTAAGGACAGGAAAACCGGTCCTTAATACTATTTAGGGACCGGTTTCTTATCCGGTCACTAAAAGTTTTAAGGACCGGTAGATATATCTCGTCCTTAATTATCATTAGCGGCGGAGCCTATAAGGACGGGATAGTGACCGGTTTTTCCCGTCCTTATTAAGTTTTAGGGACCGGATTGGCACTTTTAAGGACCGGATTTCCCGTCCTTGAAAGCCTTTTTTCTTGTAGTGTGACTTAGGTTTAAACTTAAAACAGTTTTTTGTCACATTAATAAAACTGATTCTTTTAAAACTTCAACTTTACATCTTCACTTTTCAAGAATGAGCCATTTAAGTCTTAAGATGAAGTCCTCTCTACTTTGTGAGTTAAAGTTCAGTTCAGCTTCTTCTCACTTCTTTGAAATTAATGCTTTGTGAATTTTGAGTTAATGTTTGGGGAATTAAGTTATTTGTAGTGGGATTAATTAAGATAGTGAAGAAATGAATATTTTGGTTATTGATTTTGATTTAAATTCTCTTAAAAGATTAGTAAATATAATGCTTTTAATATTAATAGTTGTCCCTCGGAATTAGACTTCAATAATTATTTTATTGAAGACCGAAGATATGAGGCCTGTTTCCCTAGAAGTCCATATCCAAGCAAGTAGATATTGTGTTTCACATTAAAGATTTTTTGGCGCAGAATGCGACTTTGTTATATAGATGTGAGAGTTCATGGGCTTATTATTGAACTCTCTTCTTGCACTTCAAAGTGCTGATTGTTCTTTTCTTGTTCTTCATGATAGTTTTGTATTTTGTAATTTCCTCCAATTTAGGAAATTTTGTGGTTTAAGAAATACTTGCAACTAAGCTTTTTTGCCACTTTTAACTACTTAGGGTCCATTTTTTCTCAACATCAGATTTCAATTTATTTTATATGTTCACCATTGAAATGGTTTTCAATAGATCAGTATCATGCATTCATTTGGTATAATGATTTCTTCTGTATATATGTTGTGTATTATTGCTTGCATATTCTTACTGTATATATATGTAAAAACAGGAAAGCATGGACAACTCTAGTGGAAGAAGTGAAAGTGAATGGATAGAGAGTTAGAGGGAGCTGTTGGATTTTAAGAAAGGTAGTTAGAGAATAGGCTGTATGCATAATTGGGCATGCCTTTAGCTGTAAATACTGTGCAGTAGAGAATTTTTTGGAAGTGGATGTGGATATATTAGATTTTCTATGGTTACAAGTGCAATAGTGCATTATTTAGTTTGGATTGTTTTTAAGTATTATACAATTTAATGTACCTATATGATATTATATTTTTTAAATTAATAGTATTGAAGAATTTTTATTTATATAACTTAAATTATGATTTGCTTATATATATATATATATATATATATATATAATAAATTAATTTGTTGATTATACATGTTGTAAATTAATAAATACTGTCGCAATATAATAAATTAATTTGTTGATTATACATTTTAAATTTAGCGATGGGAACTATAAGCTACAATACTATCGCAATTGACACAATCTATATTAGTGATGGGATTAGTGACGCAAAATCTTGTCGCTAATAATTAATATTATATTTGCAGCGATTAAAATTAAATTGCATTTAGCGGTGATTTTTTTTTTTTTTGCAATTGTTTTTTCTGTCACCAAGTTTAGTGACTATTTTATGTTTTTGTCGCCAATAAATTTGTGACTAATCTTTTTGCGACATTTAGTGATCTTGTCGCTCAATTAGTCACGAAAAATGCCATTGTGAATTCATTACTATCTTCATTGATTTCATTAGGTGAGTGATGTTAAAATCTTTGAAATCGAAATTTTGATATGCTATTCATAATTCACAATTTTAAAAATAAAATGAAAAAATCAAAGTCAATTTCAACATCTTTTAATATTAAAAATGCACATTATCAACCTTGTGCATATGATTAGTCGATTAATCTAGGTAACAATTTTAAATTTGCTGCATTTAGTAGTATTATTCTACAAACATAATGGTCATGATTATCATGTGTTGCTTCATTCATTCTAAAAAAAAATAAAAGGTCTTATTTATTTATTTATTTAACATAAATTGTAATCCATTTTTTTTTGTTTTAAATAATAGCTAAAATCTCTATTAATGTTCAATTTAATATTCTGAAATGCATAATATAATTTCAATTTTGGGAAATTGGTATACCAGATGATATGCCAAGTATACCAAATGATACCATATATAATTGTCTATATTTTTAATGCATGTTTTCTTTATTTTAGGTAGCTTGTAGGTTAAATTATTTATATTTTATGTATTTTTGTCTAGTATTTGTGTGAGTGTGTATTTCAGGTAAGTTTGGTCTAAAAGGAAGAAGAAATAGTTGAAGAAGCAAGCCAGAGCACGACTCATGAAGTAAGACATGACTCGTGATGAAGAGGAAAAAGAAGCAGCACGACTCGTGAAGAGAATTCGAGTTGTTACAGAGAGCAAGGCTATTCGAGTCGGCAAATTTGTCTGGGTAGTGAAGGGAAGCTAGAAGAAGAGACATGACTCATGATATTTGTACTAGTCGTTACAGAGAACAAGGTAGCCTAACTCGTAAAGGAGACCATGACTCGTGAAGAGAAGCAACAAGAAAGACACAAGTCGTGAAGAGCGTTCGACTCGTTACAAAAGCATGAAGGACATGACTTGTGAAGGCTGTCTAAGTCGGTCCAGGCACTAGTTCTGAAGCAATACAATTTTTCATCTCACCTCTTCTTAACCAACAACTGTTTTCATTAGGACTTTTCATGGCAACTTTTCACCATGACATCTATTTTGAAGAGGCATGATTTGGGGTACAAATTTCTCTATAAATAGGGACCAAATATGCAGTTGGAAAAGAGCTTTTTTTCTGGATATACAATTGATGTTTATATAGTTGTTATGTAGAGATATACTTAGTTTTTAGTAGATGATGATAAAGGAACAAAGCCAAAGGAACAAGATATACATTAGAAGGTTTAAATAGAAAGTACAATTTCTAGGGAGTTTATTTTTCTCCAATTCTTCTATTTGACTTTAATTCAATTTTGTATTTTGGCTAGTTCCTTTGTATACTAGAAATGTGAAATAACATTATTTAAGATCAAGTTTATGTTTATCATAAATAAAGTATGATTTAAATCCATTTGTGTGATTATTTTGCTATGTATGCTTGATCACCATATTTAGCATGTTAGTCAATTGATTTGCAATGAGAATTGAAATTTATTGATGGAAAGACAAATGAGTTTACTTAAAGTATTGAATTCACTTAGAGATATGGAATTCTCTTTGAGAGATTAAAGAATTGGCATTGAGCTTCATAATTTTTGTTTATCTCTATAATGACATGAGAGTGCTTATAGACTCTAAGCAAGAACATCTTTAATGTCAATGAGAATTTCTTTAAAGAATATTTGGTTAAATTCTCCAATCATATTCAATTATTTACTTGTCCTTAAATGACTTATCCTTTCTATTTCTGTGTATCTTTACACTAATTACTAAGTCATCCTTAATCCAACTTGATTTAATATATGTATATTGATTAAGAACTTAGTTATATACTTAATCTTCATTATTGGTTGCTTATCCATCTACTTCTTATGGTTTCAATACTATATTTACCCCATTCCATTTGGAACGATACCCTACTCATTCTATACTCAGTCTAGAAGGACTAAGGGTTTAAATAATCTCCTATTAGATTTTGGCGCCATTGCCGAGGAATGGTTGATTTAAATCTTTATTGATTAAAATGAAGAAGTGGTTGTTTTAGGAATATATTAGTTAGTTAGTTAGATAATTACTTATTTTTTGTATATGAATTTTTATTGTTTCTTTTAATATTTGTGTAGGGAACTTAGGAGAAAAAAAGAAGAAGAACTTAGACTGAAACAAGAAGAAGAACAAAGGTCCAACTTGGAAAGGGATCAAAATATTTGAAATATGGCAAATCAAGAAAGGAGAACCCTTGGAGATTTTGCTATGCCTACTATATTTGAAAGTTTCAGAGGTATAGTTACACTAGCCATTACCAACAACAACTTTGAGATCAAGTCGGCTGTCATACAAATGGTTCAAAATAACCAATTCAGAAGTTTGCAAGGGGAAGATCCTTATGCTCATATTCTTGTATATCTTAATGTGTGTGCTACTTTTAAAATCAATGAAGTAACTAATGATGCTATAAGGCTTAGGTTATTCCCATTTTTTTTAAAAGATAAAGCACAAATTTGGCTTGCTAGTATACCAAGTGAGTCAATAACAACTTGGGACCAACTTAAACAAGCTTTTCTTCATAAATATTTTCTATCCCATAAAATAGCAAAATTTAGAAATCAAATATCTACTTTTAAGTAATTGCCAAATGAAACTATTTATTCCTCTTGGGAAAGATTTAAGGAACTCCAAAGGCAATTTGCTCACCATGGCTTGCCGGATTGGATGATTCCTCAAATCTTTTACAATGGCTTAATGGAAGAGAATAGGAATATTGTAAATGCTGCCACATGTGGGAAGTGGTTGGAGAAAACAACCAAAGAAGCAAAAAATTTGGTAAAAGAATTGGCTTCACAAGGTTACATAGGAGAAGAATCAATAATGGCTAGAGCCAAGAGACTTTTGGAGTTAGACTCCATCAATAAATTGATAGCAAAGGTTGAGGCATTGACTAAGTTGGTAAGTAATTCTCATTCTAGTACTGAAAATGTGAGTCAAGTATGTGAGAAATGTGGGGGATCTCATTTATATGCTCATTGTAATGAAAATTCCAATGAGGATGTGAATTTTATCCAAGGTAATTACAATCAAAAGTTGGGTCAAAATTCCAATTATTATAATCCTTAATGGAGGAATCATTCTAGCTTTTCTTGGTCTAATACTAATTCTCAATTGAACCCCTCAAATAACCCTACCACCAAAATACCTAACTCATCCACTTTGCCTATTAAACCCCATTTTAACCCCCAACAACCCAAATCTCATCTTGAGAATTTGATGAAACAATTTATTAACCATCAAATGACTACCAATAAACAAAATGAGGATCAAATTAAGCAATTAAATACAAAGATTGACCAACTTGTTACTCATAACAAAATCCTTGAAACCCAATTGGCTCAACAAGCTACTTCTAATCGTAAAGTAATTGGTAAACTTCTTAGCCAACCTAAATTTTTGCCACAAGAGTCTGTCCAATATATTATGCTAAAAAGTGGGAAGAAGCTTGCGAGTAATATTGAGGGTAAAAGGATAATGTTGTAGCTGATGATCAAGTTATTAAGGTTGAGAAAAATAATGATGATTTGAATAAGAACTCTAATGAATCTAAGGATAAGGTGGTAACATCTAAGGAAGATAACCCTAAGGTTAAACTTAATATTTTGCCTTTTCCTTAAAGATTTCTTAGACGTAATCTTGACAAGTAGTTTGGTAAATTTTTTAATTATTTAAAGGATCTTACTATAATCATTCTTTTTATGGATGCCATTAAGGACATGCCTTTATGGGCAAAATTCTTGAAGGAGATTGTAAGTCACAAAGGTAAGCTCGAAGAGTATGGTTATATTTCCTTAGTAAAAGAGTCTAAAGCAATGTATTCTAATTATCCGTCTAAATTAAAGAATCCTGGTTGTTTTATGGTTCCTTGTGTGATGGTGGATCTCACTTCGATAAGGCATTATGTGATATGGGTGTTAATGTTATCCTTATGCCATATTCCATTTATAAGAGGCTTGATTTAGGTGAATTAAAACCTACTAATATGTGTTTATCTATGGCAAATATATCTATTTTACACCCTATAGGCATACTTGAAAATATCCCCAACAAAGTAGGTAAATTTATTACACTTGTTGATTTTGTGGTTCTTGATATCGAGGAAGATCCAGAAATTCCTATTTTGTTTGGTAGACCTTTTCTCATTACAGTTGGAGTTGTTATTGATATGAAAAAGGGGAAATTGTTGGAATTTATCAGTTACATGCATCTCATACATAAGTGAAAATAAAAATTTTTAACCAATATTACTGATCTTACCATGAATGTACAATATTCATATTAATAAGAATAAGAAAAACCACCTTTGATTTTTATTGAACAGTTGATTTTCCTTCGCACCGGGTAGTCGCAAACCACAGTGTCCAAAATCGAACACCTCCAATGAGTAATCCACACTAGAGAATGATAGAATGAACCAACAATTGGTAAGAGACAAAGGAATGGCTGAAAATCCCTTGAGCTAGTGAGGGAGGTGGCGGCTAGGGTAGAGAGAAAAAGAAGAAACCCTTTCTTAAGTGTTTTCTCACTTAACCCTAATTCCTTATTATTTGGATTTTTATAGTTAGGTTAAAAATCCAACTTTATAATGAGATTGGGCTCTTTAAAATTACTGGAGAATTATTAATTGGGCTTCTGAAATTATTTATAATTATTTGGGCTCAATTAAATCCAATTTAAGCCTTTTCATAAAAGACTATGCACAAAACCTACAAACTAGGCCTTTTGTATAAACACTTGGATTTAATTACCCAAATAAATTTCAAATCCAACCAAATTAAATATGTAGGCTCCACAACACTTATGTAACATATTTAATTTAACTTGATCCAAGAAATAGGCCTCTAAGGCCTTCTACCAGGAAGTTGGTGTGTGGCCCTCTTCTAGAGGGCTTCTGCGCCAACTTCATTCCTCTGGCCCCTTTATAATTTCTTTAATGGACCCATTAATTATTATATCAGCCCTAAAACACTTATAGTCCAATAATAATTAATTATGAAACACATTATTTCAATTAGGTCAAATTTTACAGAACATTTCTCAAAAGTTTCGCAAACAATTTTACTTGATCATAATTAATTAAACTCTTTAATTAATTATTATCTTATTCACTTCTCTATCCCCATAATGATATCAAATATTATTATCCTTGTCATTTTACCATTTTATCCTTTTTCTCTATATGTGTGTGACCTATTGGGTTCTTGTCCATGTTGGCAGTATAATGTATAATTGTGAGTTCTATTCAAGACTCATATGATTTAAACTCCTTTAAATCATTTTATCAATCCCTATTGATATTCTTGATACATCATTATACAATTCATGATTAGCCTCTAGCTAGGCATCATGACTACCCAAATGTCAGGAAAGTCAAGTGGTTTGACTATACCCTTCCATAGAAACAGTTACCATGCAATTACTCCTTTCACCACTCTTATCTCAATTAGATTCTGAGTATGGATTTCTGTCAACTCATATAAATCTAATTATGTATGTTCTATTAATTTAACCATTTTTCTCAAAATGCCCTCCATGGATCTCTATCCATCTTGGCATATTACTCTGGTAGATATTCTCTGAACAAGGCAATTATAGAATCATGCGAGATAACTTTTCTTATTAAATCTGGGATGATGAATCCTTTGTCAATCACTCAACTATCTTCAAGTAGGTCATGATATATCCAATCTCCTAACTATGTTCACTCCCAGTTGGAAGTAATCAGTTATGGAGTCAAAACATACCACTTGCTACTTAAGATAACTTTGGTGATCTCAAGTCTAAGGATACTTGCACAACCGCTATGAAGAGATTCCTCACTAACATAGATTTAATATCCATGTGAGGACTCTCTATGCAGGTCTCCAATGAAATTTTTCTTCTAACAAGCATCCACATGTTAGCTTTGATTATCTTCCATAATCACAGTTTGAGAACCACTGCTTGAACCATTCAAGAAGCATAACATGTGCTAGTTTGTCCGAATTAACAATGTCCTATCTTGTTAATTCTATGATTAGGGATATTTAGATATTAACACATTTGCATGCAATAGTCATCTCATATCATGAACACCTTCAAGATTGCCTTTGCATTGTGTTTATAATATATAGGACTTCATTTATTAATTTAAGATTTACAATATAAATTTAAGATTTAATAATATTGTGTTTATAATACAAGATTGCCGTAGTTCATTTGCTTGCGCAATGGTCCATTGTTGTCACAATATAAAGAAATTGGATCAACAATGCTAGGCACCACTCCTAGTTCAGTTATGAACTTTTTGATCCAGACTACTTCTTTGGCTGCTTCCAAAGCTGCAATGTACTCAGCTTCCATCATGGAATCAACAGTTGTTTCTTGTTTGGAACTCTTCCAACTAACTGCTCCTCCTCCCATTATGAACACATAACTAGATTGTGATTTACAATCATCTTTGTTAGATTGGAAACTGGCATCTGTATACCCATTTACTTCCAAACTGCCCTCTCCATATACCAAGAATATATATATATATATATATGTGTGTGTGTGTGTGTGTGTATGTATATGTTTGTATGTACATACACACACACATGTGTATGTAAATATATATACACGTATGTATGCATACATATATAAGTATGTATGTGTATATGCATGTATGTTTGTATGTATATCTATATCTATATCTATATCTATATCTATATCTATATCTATATCTATATCTATATCTATATCTATATCTATATCTATATCTATATCTATATCTATATCTATATATGTGTGTACATACATACATACATACATACATATATATATATATGTATATATATGTATGTATGTATGTTTGTATACATATACATATACATATACATATACATATACATATACATATACATATACATATACATATACATATACATATACATATACATATACATATACATATACATATACATATACATATACATATACATATACATATACATATGTGTGTGTGCGTGTGTGTGTGTGTATACATATAGATATACGTATACATATATATATGTGTGTGTGTGTGTATACATATATATGTATATATGTGTGTATGTGTGTGTGTGTGTGTCTATATATGTATGTATGTATGTATGTATGTATGTATATATATATATATATATAGGTAAATATTTTTGATGATGAGATTGATATATAAGGAGGAGATTAAGGTTCACGTTATATATATAGGTAAATATTTTTAATGATGAGATTGATATATAAGAAGGAGATTAAGGTTCACGTTATATATAAATATAGGTAAATATTTTTGATGATGAGATTGATATATAAGGTGGAGATTAAGGTTCACGTTATATATATATATATATATATATATATATATATATATAGTGGGTTCATACAGTTGTTTCATATATAAAGACCTCATTTTCAAACTTTCACGCTATAACATTGTTGTTATAAAGTAACCTGTGTCCTAATTTGATTACATCATCAAATAATTCATTTACATATTCCCAAAATGTACAAAACTACAAAATAGCCAACACTTTTCTATCAATATATCAACCATAGGAACCTAACCAAAAATCCCTAAAAAATAAGGATGTTAATATGCCAATTTTATTCAATTAAAAGGAAGTAACCTTCCCTCCACTATTTTACAAATCCATGACCATCATTCTTTTGTCCAAACCGATGTCCTATGCATAAAATTCATGCACTAATGTATATACATGCATATATAAATACACACACATATATGTATGTATATATATATGTATGTATGTATGTGTGTGTGTGTGTGTATATATATATATATTTATTTATTTATTTATTTGCGTGTATATATGTTGCATATACATATACATACATACATGCACACACACATATATGTGTGCGTGTGTGTGTATGTATGTATATATGTATGTATAAAAGATATCAAGAATAACAATTACAACAAAAGAAAAATTTATATTTTTTTATTTGGAATTTTCTCACAATACTTATTTATTAATTTTTTTGTGGTTTTATGTAAGTATTTGATCTCATATGCTTTTGAGAGACCTTGTGAGGAGTTATGCATTGGGAGTTGTGCCCCTGGTTGGTAGATGACCTTACCTGCCCTTTCGGTTATTTCCTACATTTATTTAATTCATTTATTATTTGGTTTATTATTATTATTATTTTGCTTATTTAATATGTTGATGTATTTTATTTTGGGGATATAATTGCTAGTAAAAAAGGGTTTTTTTTGTTCACGTTTAGAAGGAAAAGGCACCTAAAACAATTTTTATTAATTAATTTGGGTTTCTCCCTCAAAACTTAGAATAATGTCTAATTTGCCATCCAAAAAAACAAGCAAAGAACAAAAGAAAGTTTTTGCAAATATGCTTGAGGAAATCAATGTTCCCCAATCCAAATGAATGCCTATGATACTTATTTTTGCTTCTTTCTTTGGATGATTTGCTCATGTAAGAACTTAAGTAGGACTTTATTTTATTTACTGCTTTCTTTACTTGCTTGGGATGCTTATTTAATTTTATTGCTCTGCATTATGTGAAAGAGGACAAAGGATTAATGTTTAAAACTCAATTATAAAATAACACATAACCAAGGTGCATAATAAGAGTGATGTTTTGAACACCAATCTTTATTTGGGCATCAAGAAGGTCGATAATCATTTTCCAACATTTTATTGTGTGGCAATGCCATGACACCTGCCTCTTTTAGGCCCATTAGTAGACGCCTCATGGGTTAACTACCAAGAATAATTTAGGCTTGATCCCTTTTTATTGAGAAGTAGGCAATTTATGAGTTATACTGAGCCTCTTCTAGTCTCTAACCCTAAAAGTGGGCCTCTAAGAGTGAACTAAAAAATGAGCATGGCTCTGGTGTGCATTACAGTGGCGACTCCACTAGGGACTAAAGAGACATGGCTCCTAAAAGTATCTTCGTTAAGTTATTTATAATTGGGTTTTTATTATTAGTCCTATCTTTTTTTTGAAATTGCATTTATTGTATACATTTTAAAGCCTTAGAATTAAGTTAGACATCTCTTTTTAGCCTAAGTGCTTTCCTGAAGAATGCCCTATATTCACTCAATGTAAGGAGGTCTCTAGGAGCTCACCAGCCCACGTCTAGCACCAATTGGTATATAAAATGGTGACTTATCAATCCTTATGCTTGTGATGAGCTAGAACTATTGGCAGAGACCATGCTTGGGTAGCCCTAAAGTTTCATCACGATTGACTCAAGCCTATGTATTGGCAATAGCAATTTGCCCTAGGTTGTATAACCATAATAATGTTTGCCTGCTATGTGGACCTTTATATATTGATTGAACTCAGACAAATTGGGAGGGTACTAGTCAAAGGTTGCCATGCCTTGGTAGGCCCAACCTGATCTGTATGAGTTAGTCAAAATACATAATGGTCAAAACCCATATGCCTGCACTTTCAATTAGAGAGGTTATGTTGTTGGTTTTTTGCCTTACACCATGCGTGTCTATTGGGTACCCTACTGACCCATAGGTTAATCCCACCTAGGATAGAGACTACACGAGCTCTTGTGTAGGAGTAATAAGGTTGGAAGGTCATTGTTATGCTTGTGTGTGATTGTAATTGACATCCAACAAAAGCATTCATTGCATTTATGCATCATATATATACCATCCTCATGCATCACTCGTCATGCATCACTCCTAACATTTGATTCTTGAAGCCATCATAACTTCATCTAGGTGGTTTAGAGGGTCAGATAGTTGCCTTATCCATAGACTAATGTTCAAGTTGCCTAAGACAAGTTCAAGTTTAGAATTGGGTTCAGAGCTTAGTTTAGAGTTAAGTGCAAGCAGTCAAGAAACAAGCTCAGATATGGAAGACAAATAGTTGAATGAGATAAGAAGTGTTACTGATGAGACTACGAGGTTACCATCTTTAAAAGAAAGGTTAGCCGCATTTGTTACTAGGACCTTAATGATGAGGGATGGGTTGGATAAGAGCCTAGATAAGCGTCTCTAAGAATTTGAGGAGAGAATGCTGGCTATAGTTGGTAGATTGGTGGCCTCTATGACACCAAATGCTAGAGCTCAGCTTATAACACCCATTCAAGAGACAATAGAGCCAGCCCACATCGAGGACACTATCACAAGAGATGTTACTATACCTTGATATCCGCCAAGGAGGGAGAGGAGACATGACCCTAAAAATGACTACATCAAAGAGGAAGATGAAGATTATGTTCCTCCTATGATTAATATAAGAAATAAAGGTCCTAATGCTGAGGATCTAGCCTTCAAAAATATGGAAGAAAAGGTTGAGGTTATATCTAGGCTACTATTTACTGGTAGGGGAATGAATCCTGAGGATAGGGACTTGGATAAAGATGAACCATTGCCCCAGAGGTTTAAAATGCCTAACTTGCCAAGGTTTGATGGTACCTTAGATCCTTCGGCATATGTTAAGCAACATACACTGATCATGAAAAAAACCACTTTGACTAGAAAGTAAAAGCTGGAGTATTTTTGTCCGAGTTTGATAGGACTTATGATTGATTGGTACAATGGGTTGGATAGGTACACTAAAGAGGATTGGCACTTATTGATTGAGGAGTTCCTTAAGTAGTACTATTGCAACACCAAAATAGAGGTTCCTCTAAAAGACCTCAAGCTACTTTAGCAGAAATATAATGAATCCTTTCATGAGTACCCCACTAGGTTGGGGAATAGGGTAATGAAGATGAAAAGGAAGCCTGACACTGCTGACCAAATTAGGCTCTTTATTCAGAAATAAAGCCCATACCTGAGAGATGGTTTGAAAATGAAAAGTCTAAAAGACTAGGAGACATTAAAGGATATAGCCATAGAAGCTGAGGGAGAGCATCTAGCCAGAAGGGTGAATAATGAGGGTGCCAGGAGGAACTTTGGTAATAATAAGGTAGTTAGGAACAGTAGTCGGTAACGAAATTGGAAAAACTAAAAAAGTGTTCACTACAAAGGCTAGTTAGAGGTATTATTTCAATCTAGGTAAGTCATTATCTTAGGTACTGGACCGATTGAGTACGGAAGGAAAACTTCAGCCACTATCATCAAGGCCTACAAAGAACCAAGGGTTGCCCCATCATAGAGAAGATCAATATTTTGCATACCATCGGCATAATAGGCATTTAACTGAATACTATTGTACCTTGGAAAATAGAATTTAGGATCTAATAGACAACAAATAGATTTTAGATCCTGAAAAGAGAGATAAGAAAAAGAAAAGAGGTTATAATGCCATGCTACCTCTAGTGCTTAAGATCTGGTCTAGCTTACCTAAATGGTATGCCATGAGAGACCTATATGGAATGAGTATATGGCCATTACTCATTCCACCCACAAAGTAACAAAGCCAAGTGAAGAAAATTGACAAGTTTTAGTGATTAATTGCTAGGATACCCCTATAAAGATTGAAAATGAAGAAAATTTGGTGCCCATTGATTTTTGGAGTTCAGCCAATGAAAATGAGGAAGAAGTGAGGGAAAAAAGAAGGTAAAGGCGGTCCTTAGGAGTGGAAGGGTAGACCCAGAGATTGAGAAATAGTTAGCTCCTGCTGCAGTGTTAATAGAGAAAGAAGTTGAGGGTGATCAAATAATTAAACAGTTGAAGAAGACACAGGCATAGATTTCTATTTAAGACTTGTTAAGACAATCTCCCTCACATAGGCAGAAGTTAATGGAAGCCTTGAGTGGATCTACTATTGCCACCACTATTTCACCCTTTGAGTTATTAGATTTGGTCACGGGAGGGACAAGAGAAAATGTTGTCTACTCTAATGTCGATTTACCTGCTAAAGGAAGAAATCACAATCGTCCTTTCTATATTAAGGCTCAAGTAAATGGAAAACACATGACTTGTGTAATGGTAGATGACAGTTCTTTAATTATTGTTTATCCCTTAGTGGCAATCTCTGCTTTTGGGTTAAATGAGAATATGTTGAGTAATTCTGACTTGATCTTCTCTGCTTATGATAATTCTAAAAGGCAAGCTGTTAGGACATTTAAGGCTTTAGTGAAGATGGGGCCTATTGAGACTGAGCCTGAATTTGTGGTGTTGCCAATTCCTACCAACTTCTCAGTGCCGCTAGAAAGGCTATGCTTTGAGAAGTTGGGTGGGGTCCTTTCCACATCACACCAAATGATCAAGACCCCCTATGATGGTTAAGTGGTAACTATTAAATCTACAAGGGAGAACCAGTTATCTATGCTTGAGATAGCAAAATAGCCTTTCAATAGGTTCCACGTGTCAGTTATTAGTGATAAAGAAGGTGAGAGTAGTTTCGTTGATAGCCCATAAGTGATCAATAAGCTAAAAAAGATGAACTTTCTACCAGGTGCTGGTTTAAGAAAGAACTCCTAAGGGGTTTAAACTGCTATAATTACAGGGGTTAAAAGGACAAGAAAAGGTTAGGCTTTACTGATCTTAATTGGAAAGGCAAGAAGAAGGAGGCAACAAAAGGAATTCCCCACATCTCTCAGAGCTTCATGCCAGCTTTATTTATCTGCCTTTACTGTGGAGAGAATGAATGTAACACCCTCTGATGAACAACCTTTTTGCTATCATCTTTAAAATTATATAAGTCAAGCATTAACCTATAATTCGGTCATCATACTAATTATCATATATTTATGCATGTTTCTATTATTGATTACATGCTTTATCTCATTATACAATACCATACATATCATATACTATAATAGTTACTTCAATTTGTTAGTACATGCATATTCAGTTTTAATTACAAAAGTGAGCTTATTACAACTCATAATTGTCTTATCATATACATTCATACATACATACATACATACATACATACATACATACATACATACATACATACATACATACATACATACATACATACATACATACTTACATACATACATACATATATATATAGAGAAAGAAAGAGAGAGAATATATATATATATATATAGTAGCCCTAATACAAAAATTATACAAAAGATTAACCAAAGACATCCTACATCAAATTCTTTCTCAGACTTGTGTTAGCCTTCCAGATGCAGAAATCCATCCTTGAGCAAAAGTCTTAACTTTAGAGCCTATATGAATAAACAACCCGTGCTAAGCTACAAAGCTTAGTAGGGAACAAATCATTATGGATGACCACTCATAGTGGGCATCAACAAACACTCAACATGCATCAAATTATAATATAGGATCTCAACGATAATCACAATATAGTAAAGTACATAATTAAGAAGATAAAATAAAGATCAATAATTATATCAGTATGAATTAATTGTATGGTTCATTAATAGAATCTATGCATTTATGCTTTCAATACATTTACTATAATTAGCTTTCCTAATTTTTATAAAAGTGGATAATAGAAACTATGGATACCCATAGGTATCAAATATATAAATACCCATAAGTATTAAGTTTTATGGATATCTGAAGATATCGAATCTTTGGACCCAAATGGGGTTGAACTATGATCCCAAACTAGGATAACTATAGACGCAAATGGGGTCAGACTATAGTAGCTACAACTTTATCCTTATAGGTATGCCTATCAATCCACAACTGAACTCTATTTGCAGGTATTAACTATTTTCACATCTTTTAGTCAACATGTTTAATTTGTTAACTATAACAATCACAATAGTATAACCATATTCATCAATGCATACTCTTAATTAGAACACTTTAAATCACATATATAATTATGTCTTCTAGCAATAGTACTCATTCTATAAATTTATTTCCATATGTCATTATACTCTACACATATCTAGTGCCATATAATACCTTTGTTTTATGTTTAGAATGCTTTATAAATATTTGGGGATGTTTTGATAAGTTCCAGAGACAATTCAGGGCCTAAAAATCTAGTATAAGAGAAAATAGGGGAGGCTCATGGTGGTGACATATTTGTTGTGACCATAAAATAGGTGCAAATTCGATTTTTGAAGGGCTCATGGTGGCAACTAATTGGTTGTGACCATGAGGTACCTTTCTGCTCCAAAAATCCTAAAGACAGATTTCCATGTTCAACTTATATGTTTTATTAGACCTTTCCAACAACATTTTAGTCAAAAAGGTCTTCTAAAAGGTTATTCATCTATATGTCTAGTTTCTAAAACATCAAGAATCACTCCATTTTAGCACATACATCTTTAGATATTCCTAAAACACTAAAGACTACTTCTAATGATAAGGCAATAGATAAATATGGTTTTCAAGCTAAGTTTTGACAATTTTAAAAGGTAGTGTTAGACTTTGTATTCTTCATGTGAAATTTAGATATTTGAGTGCAGTTTCTAACAAAACTTGAATTAAATAATTATCAATTCTACAACTCAAGATATAGATAAAATACTCCTGTTGGATCAAGTGAACCCAAAGATAGATTTTTGTCAATAAAGGGTTATCTATCTCATTTTGATTTTTATGGAAACACCTTCAACACCTATGTATCCCTTTAACTTTAAATACAATTTAAACTCAAGTTACCTTATAGAAACATTTAACTTAAGAATTTTAGTAAAAAAAAAGCAACATATTCTTGAAGAAAAAGAGAAGCAAAACTGTGATTCCAATATAGTTTCTTTAATTCCATCTCCATCATCATAAAATCAAGCACATGCAACACTAGAAATGAGTACAGCTCCCATACCTTAGCCATAATCAAAAGTCCTCCTTCAATCTTTCACCACTTCTTTCCTCTTATTCTTGTTCACCTATTCTTCTACAAAGAACACAAAATCATTAATACCTTGAATTCTCCTTATGGAAAACCTTCAACTTAATAATGGAAGAAGATGATAGTGGAGATAAAGAAGAAAACCCCTTTACCTTAGAACATCAATAGCAAAACCCATTTCTTCACCTCATCCCCCAACAAAAATTAGAGAAAATTTGGCTTTTAGTGAGAGAAGAAAAAGAAAATTTGCATTTGTTTTCTCTCCTTGCTTTTTCCAACCAACTCACCTTTAATCCCACTATTCACACATTCTCTCTCTTACATGCAAGGTTCCAGAAATTTAAGTGGAGAAGGAAAGTTTCCTTTAGCTCCCTTTTTGTTTAATCCTTTTTAAAATCTATCCCTAATTTTACTTCTTTCCATTCTAACCCCACTTTATCTTTTTTCTTTTAATTACATCCTTATTATATTATCATGCTTTATTCACTCACATAATTAACATAATGTAAAATTTCCAATTTGCCCCTTATGGCCCTAATTTGTATTTCACTAATTAATTAAACATCACATTAACTATAATTCCAATTAGTTCATGCATATTTCCACTAAGGTCAAAATTGGGACCTTACAATTCTCTCCCCCTTAAAGAATTTCATATTTGAAATTTATACCTATTTTAAATAGCTATGGATACTGTGCTTTTATGACTGATTCCAGTTCCCAGGTTACTTTTTGTACACCATGATGTTGCAAAAAAAAACTTTGACAATGGGAATCTGCTTGCTCCTTAATTGCCTAATTACTCTAGCCAAAATCTCTTTTTTTCGTTATCATATAAGAAATCTAGTTGAACTTGAATATCTTGCATTAGTAGCATGTGGGATTCATTCTAACGATATCTTTGAAGCATAGAAACATTAAAAACATCATGTAATTTAGTAAATTCCATAGGAAAAGCCAATTTGTATGCTATTGTTTTAACTCTTTAAAGAATTTCATATGGACCAATATATCTCAAACTAAGTTTACCTTTTTTCCCAAACCTGAGTAATTTCCCCTAATGAGCACTTTCAAAAACACTTTATTATTAACTTAACACTCAATATCTTTTCTTTTTAAATCTGCATAAGAATTTTTTTTTATGTAATGGTTTCAGAATCTATTGCAACCTCTCATAATTTTTTGAGCATCTATCACTGTCTGTCTCAACTTAGGTTGAGCCTTCAACTGAGCTATTAATGCACCATCTGATGCAAGTTTCCATCTGTACTGTTGTAACATCATAGATGCCATCATCTTACGATTTAAGGCATCAACTACAACATTTGCTTTACTTGGGTGATAATCAACTATACAATTATAATATTTAAATTGCTCTAACTATCTATGCTATCACAAGTTGAGTTCTTTCTGAATGAGTAAATACTTGAGACTCTTATGATCTATATAAATTCTGCATCTTTCTCCATACAAGTAATGCCGCCAAATCTTCAAAGAAAACACTACTGCAACTAACTATAAATTTTATGTAGGGTAGTTTTGTTGATGTCATTTCAATTTTCTTGATGTATAATCTACCACTTTGCCATCTTGCATTAGCACATAACCCAAACCAAATCTAGGAGCATCACTGTACATAGCATACTCTTTACCCAAAATTAGCTGTGTTAGAATTGGAGCTTCTGTTAACATCTTTTTTAACTGATCATACTGAGTTCTAAATGCAATTTTTGGAACATCCACATCCTTTACTCAAAGTTGATAGTGTCATACCCTAATTCTGACTTCTATCCAAAACATATGTCATGCTTTCAGTAATCATAACTCACACCAATCATTCATCCACATATCATCATGTACATATATGGTGCATGCATATTTCAATAATTAAATTGGAAGGTCATGCAAAACAATCATAATATGGCAATCATACATTAGCAACCATAACTTGGAGGGACAAGCAAGCATAGTAATTTAAGTTAAGGTTTATAGTCCTCTATATTACATTTCCCCCACTGAAGCATAACAAAATACAAGACTAGACCAAAAAGGAACTATCCATAAAATATCCTACATCTAATAGTCTGAACTGACTCTTGCTGGCCAACCGATGCGGAAATTAAGTCCCTGAATGACCACTAGCCAAACCTACACGGGTGTAAAACAACCGTGCTAAGCTATAAAGCTTAGCAGGGAGATAATATACAAAATAATAATATCGACTAATAGCTTTAATCGAATATAAGTATATACACATAATGTTTTAATAAGAGCATTAAAATACTTGTGTCATGAGTTCATCTTAAACTGACAATATAGCCAAAAGAAATGACGATAAAATATGGTAATCAATCATTCACATGCTTACATTATATAGATGAAGAAATTGATACCAACATTTCTTATTTTAACATTTCTCTTAAACTTAATAACCTGCCTAAGTACTAGTTCAAAAGGGGTGGATAACGGGAGCAATGGATATCTGAAGATATCAAATAATGGATATTGCAAGGATATCAAACAATGGACCCAAGAGGTCGAACTATGGTTCCATTAAAGGAACAAACAATGGACCCAAATGGGGTCAACTATGGCAGCTGCATTTATATCCCTTTAGGCATGCCTATCTAATCCAAAAATGAACTAAGACCCGCACGCTAACCACTTAATTGAGAGAATAATTAATTTATCATATTCCTTCTTATATTACAATATTTCTCAAGACATAATTCACAATTAAATTTACATTCCATACACATGTGAGGGTACCAATAATTGTCATCTCAACTTATAATTGTTATACCGCATATTCAATTTCGTTAAAGGATAATTTAATCACACCCCGCATAAACATGCATATTCTCATAGTAATTTCATGCAATCATAACATTACTATCATTATGGTCACATATCGAAGTAAGATGTAATTAACCTTTCCTGATGAACTTACCATAATCACTTTACCTTAATTATTATGGATTGACAGCAAGAGCATAGCGTAAAACAAATCACATATTACCTTTAGTGAACATACCCACTAAATATGCCCATTGGTTGTCTTAAAAGGGTTAATTATCTTTATCAAGAGTGTTGGCTTGATTAATCTTTTCATGTGAAAATGTTTTGTTAGATGATTTAATTAAATATGCCAAACAAGTAAGTGAAGAGTAATGAAATGAGCTAACTAGTATTTTCCTTCATTAAGGTTTGACTAAAAATGGGATGCAAGAAGTATTTGGTTTATGAGGGTATGTGGGACTCGTGAATATAGAATGTCATGACTCATGAAGAGGTTCACGAGTTGGCAGCCAGGGGAGAAACTTCACAAGTCGTGAAGATTTTCACGAGTGGTACCGAAGTGACAGATGCACGACTCGTGAATATCCTCACGACTCGGCAACACAACCTTCACGAGTCGTGAAGGATTTCACGAGTGATGTAGAGGTAATCAGTGAATGACTCGGATGTCAAGGGAGAGCATTCACAAGTTGTGAATAAGTTCACGAGTGATACACAGCTAGAAGATACAAGACTCGTAAAGATCCTCACGACTCGGCAATGACGAATACCTCTTGGCCGAATCAAAAAATACAGAATACAAATGATCTAATAAGCCAAAAATCTTTCAAAACACATCTTAAAGAAAGCCATCATTCACTACTCAACTCAACTCCTAATAAACGTGCCCCATATATCCTAACCCTAACCCTAGTTTCTAAGGATTCACAAACCAACAGTATCCCATACCTGAACACTATGATTTCCTCACTCCTTCACGATCTCCTTGTCCTTGCCCTTGCTTGACTCTGTTATAACAAATCACACACAAAATAATAAATTTTCTTCTTGCTTTACAATATCCTTCAGGAAATAAAAGAGATAAGAGGGAGAAATTCCTCTTACAAAAACCCTAGTTCCAACCCAGAGAAAAAAAAACGAGAGAAAGAGGAAGATAAAGAGAGAGATGGTTTTCTTTTGACACTAACAGTGACACTTATCATTGGAGTCACATGGGAAGACCACCACTTTACTCTTTTGACCTCCATTTTCCATTTCCTTTTCCCAAAATAACCCCTATATCCATTTTATTCATAAATTCCCTTGAAGTTACCATATTTCCCTTCAACAAGCTTTATTCCAATATGGCTATGACCATAAAATTTTAATTGTACATATAGCATCATACAATTAATCATATTCCCTGCTAGGGTCAAGATTAGGCCCTCACAGATAGTTTCCTAATTACAAATTAATCTTTGAAAACACACTAACACCTTTCAACTGATCAAACAAGTCTTCAATTCATGGTAAAGGATACTTGTTCTTCACTGTTACTTTATTTAGCTGTTTGTAATCTATACACATTCTTATAGAACCATCCTTTTTTTAACAAACAAAAATGGTACACCCTAAGGTGATGCACTAGGCCTAATAAAGCCTTTGTTAAGTAACTCTTATAGCTGAACCTTTAACTCCTTAAATTTTGATGGAGCCACTATGTATGGTGCCTTAGAAATGGGA
The DNA here is from genome assembly GCA_037975025.1 of Excoecaria agallocha. Taxonomy (NCBI): domain Eukaryota; kingdom Viridiplantae; phylum Streptophyta; class Magnoliopsida; order Malpighiales; family Euphorbiaceae; genus Excoecaria; species Excoecaria agallocha. Next base: position 13,389,698 of record CM075818.1, read on the forward strand.
GTTATACTAGGTAGAACTTTTATGGACAACTCCACTTCCCTCTTAGGTGAAAAACTAGGTAAATCTTTTAGAAACACATTAAGAAACTAATTTACCATTGGTATATCTTGAACATTTATTTTCTCCCTTTTTGAATCAAGTACCAGGGCTAAAAATGCTTCACACCCCTTTCTAAGAAATCTTCTAGTTTGTATAGTAGATATCACATTTGCTAAAGGTTTAGTTTGAATGCCTTGAACTACTACTTCTTTAGCATCAACATCTTTAAGTGTTACTATCTTTGCACCATAAGGAACCATTGCATGATCTTTTGATAACCAATTTGTGCCCAATATTACATCAAATTGTCGAAATAATAACTCAATGAGATCAACTAAAAATTACTTCCCTTGAATCATAATGGGACATTATTTATATAATCTATTAACACAAACACTATGTCTCAATGAGCTAGTTACATAAATGTCAAAATCCAATTAATGTACAATTGACATATTCCTACCCATATCCCCAATGCAAAAATAAGAATAGGTGGAGCCTGGATAGATAAGTGTATAAATATCAAAGTAAAAGAGAGAGAAAGTACTTGTTATAACTTCTAGGGTATATCGATCCTCGTGAGCTTTCATTGCATAAGCATTACCAAGAACATTAAGAACTATAGGCCAATTAGTAGTCTTAGATACATTTGTAGACTGGAATCTAAAAATGCTTGATCCACCACATCCTCTACCTCGGCCTCTTCTAGTTAAGGGTGCATTATAAACACCCTCACTACCTTGCTGTGTGGTTCCTTGCTCCTATTTTAAGGGAAAATTTACCATGTAGTGGTTAGTGCTACAATAATTAAAACATGCACCTATCAACGTCCTATAAACACTTTAGTGTTATCTTAAATAGTAATCCCCACTCTACCTCACTGGTGTCTCTCTGTTAGACTTAGATACTGTAGATGATCCTTGCCATCTTCCCTTATTAGTAGGACTATAAATAGACTTAGCTAACTAATTTCCCTTTGCTCTTCTAAAGCTCTTCCCAGTTGAAGATCCACCTCTAGACCTGCTTCTTCTCTATTCCCTTTCCCCTCTTAGCCAGCTTATTCTTCTCTACTTGAATGGCTACTTGAACAAGTTGATAAAAATCCCCCAGTTGTAAGGATGTAGGTCCAATCAACTTTTCTCCGATTTGATCATTCAAACCATCTTTAAATTGTTGACACTTGAAAGCTCTAGTCAGCATCAAATCCAAACATATATATATAAATGGCTAAACTCTTTCTCATATTTTGTCACAGTCATACCCTTCTATTTAAAGCTTAAAATCTACCTCAACTTCTCTTATTTATATGCTTAAGTAACATACTTCTTCCTAAACTCTGCTTTTAAAAACTCCTATGTGAGCAAATTTGGTAATTGAGGCTGTTTTATTACCAGTTTCCACCAACCATATGCTACTTCTTGCAGTAGGGACATAACACAAAACACCTTATGATTGGTTGGACATTGAATTTCAACAAATATCCTTTCAAGTTTTTCCAACTAGAATTTTTCTTTTTAGATTGCTCCAGAGTAGTGCCTAAGAATTCTTTTGCACCATGTTTTCTTATCTTAGTTATTAGAGCTTTAGGTACAATCATCCTTTGTAAATTTTGAGCCATTCTTGGGAAATTTTTAACAGTGATTCCGCAAGAATGGCCATAGGAATATCATCTTGATTAGAGGCCAAAGATTCTGCATTTGAGGGATTCATTCTAATAGGCAAATTACTTTAAATTGATTCTTCAATAGCATCCTTAGAATCCTCATTCTATTATCTATAAGAAAAATAGGGACTTTTACAATAGGCCAACACCACATTATACAATATAACATAATCTTAGACTTTTATTAACCAGAAATGACTAAGCCTAGGCTCTGATACCAAATTGTAACAGCTTCTAATGAACAACCTTTTTCTATCATCTTTAATATTATATAAGTCAAACATTAGTCTATAATCCAGTCATCATATCAATTATTATATATTTATACATGTTACTATTGTAATACCCTAATCTAAAGCCTTTATCATGTATCATATTATACCTTTCAAATGCATAATGGTAGATTACTAGCCAAAACTATAAACATTTAACACATACTCATCAACTTCCCTGTTAATTATATCTATCTTAACTTCATGTATTATCATGCATAGCATTCATCAATTGATCTAGCATAATTATAAGTAAGTGTTTTACTACTACATACATGCATACCTTAACATACTTTTACAAAACTTATTACATCACTTACATCATATTACAAATATATATATAAATTTTAAGAGCCCTTGTTATACATATCAAACGTGCAAGAGAACTTGCACCAAACTATAACAAAAAAGAATCCTATATCAACTTCTATGACTTAGGTGTTGGCCTGTCCTGATGCAGAGTTTGTTCCTGAGCAAAGACTTTAACAATGGTACCTACACGGATTAAATAACCCGTGCTAAGCTATAAAGCTTTGTGGGGACGCTAACTTTGAAAGGCAACAATTCACAGCAATTGTAGAAAACATAAAAGAATAACATATTTCATATAAATAAATGACGAAAAACGCATGTCATCATTAACAATCAAATCTCATTTTTATATTCATATATTTGAGAATTTAAGCATAACATAATGGGAATAGTATCAAAACATCTAATTATTACATATGCATTGAGAAATTTAGTTAAACTTATTATCTCATGTAATATGTTTTGTTTATCTAATTTTTTAACTATAACATAATATCACAATAGTTTAGCCTGCTTAAGTTTTAAAGGTGGATAACGGGATCGGTGGATACCGAGGTATCAAAACAGTGGATATCCGAAGATATAAAAACTATGGACCCAATCAGGGCCAATTGTATGATGGACCGGTCAAAGACCCACACAAGGGCAAGTAACAACCCTAATGGGCTGTGCAAGATCCAACAGGATCAATTATATTATGGACCTAAAAAGGTCAACGGTGGCAGCTGCAATATCCCTATAGCCTCCTATCTATCCAACAATTGAACTCTAATAGCAGGCAATAAAATAATTTCTAAGTTTATTTTTGTATATAAATATATATACATCATGCTCGCACCAAATCTCATGTACTTTGCTCATGTATGACTATATCATGATACTTATTCTTTTAGTGCACAACGTATATTCATGCACACTTAAAGTAATGTAAATCTTTGTGTTTGATCACACATATCTACAAGAACAAATACTTGAATGTTTTATCTTAAATTATGTCAAATGTTCATAACCTTGCTAAAACATTATTTGTCTTAATACCATCTAGCATAATTCATAACATATTCTTAAAGCTTATAACCAATAACTATCATATATATACATCACATGCCATCATTCATGTAATAATATTAGATGAAAGGACGTACCTGTTTGGCACTATTAATATCACATCAAGCCATTTAATTTCTTTTATTATATAGTATCTTGAGATTTCCTTGAACATCCCTTAACTAATTATACATATAATTCGGTATCTGATACATGTGAATGATTGACAAACTATGATTTTATACATGGCATGTAAGAGTGTCAAAAGAATAACATAAAATGTGCAATATACCAAGAATTCGCGATAGAAGCAGATGTATTTTTCACGCCAGTACATTGTTGCGATCGCGATCAATGTCGCGAGTGCGACATATCCGGATTAGGCAATTTATATCTAATTTCCACTTCAGCAATTTCCTGTATAAATTCCATTTTTTTTATGCCTAAGTAACATGCTTATATTCTACTTTAATTAAACCCCTATTTCATGTCTTAAATTTTGTGATACTTCAAATTGATATTTCAAAAGAAACTTCATAAATTTACCATCCACACTTAACATGACGAAATCTTATAATTCAACTAATTCACAATATTAACATGCTAAGTTCCCTTATAACACTAAAATTGTATTAACACAAGAACTATCAAGTAAGCATAAATCTTCTTCACCTTTCACATATATTAACACATCAATGGTTGCATATAAAGATTTTAAATTTCAATTGCCATAAATTTCATTTGCTAGTTTAAGTGATTTTCATAACTTCCACAACCATACTTCATAACTAATTCTCTTATTCTTTAGTTCAAAATTCCAATTAAACACAAGAAAACTAATAATTCTCTAATCCTATACCTTGGCCTAACTTCACTTTAACCAATTAATTTTTAGCAAGACCTTTTCCTTTATCTTTTCTATCTTCTCCTTTAACTACAACACAAATCATCCTCTAATCCATCATTTCCAGCAGCCAAACCCAACCAAAATCCACATAAAGAATGAAGAAGAAGAAGATGCTGATGAAGATAAGCAAAATTAAACCATACCTTATTAATCTATATCAATTTTCTTGAACAATCCCACATGCATGCAATTGTCTTCATGAATTTATGAGTGAATTAAAAGATGAACATGAAAATTGAAAGAGATGAAAGATAGTGAATTCTTTCCTTTGGGTGCCGTCCCACTCTCTCTCACCTTCTGTATCATTCCACTAAAAACCAACATATATGTAGTGCTTTGGTAAATGTCTTTCTTGGTCCTTCAAAGTTTTTACATGTCACACTAGAGACACACACTTCTTTGCATGTCATAAATTATTCCCACCAATTTAGTCTATTTCATAATTCATCTTCACCATTTACCCTTTTATTAAATTGACCTCTCCAATTATCCTTCAAATCTCAATTGACCCCTTAAAATGTCATAATTACAAATTTACCTCTAATCAATACTTTATATTTCAATTATACCCTCATATAAAATTAAACCACACTATTAAGTTTTATTTTCATGCAATTAAAATAATAAAAACATATTTTATCCCTTAACCTAAATTATACAAATTTCTCATTATTTATTTATTTAATCAAATAAAAACTCATCTCAAAACATAAAATTCAATTAGGGTCATGTAAAGAGTCTCACAACTATTACTAATTGCAAGCTTTAATTCATTATACAATACCATACATATCATATACTATAATAGTTACTTCAATTTGTTAGTTCATGCATATTCAGTTTTAATTACAAAAGTTAGCTTATTACAACTCATACTTGTCTTATCATATATATATATATATATATATATATATATATATATACACTAGACTTAATATAAAAATTATAAATAAGATTAACTAAGTACATCCTACAACAAATTCTTTGTCAGACTTGAATTGGCCTTCCTGATGTAGAAATTTATCGTTGAGCAAAAGTCTTAACTGCAGAACGTACATGGATAAATAACCCGTGCTAAGCTATAAAGCTTAATGGGGAATAAATAATTATGGATGAACACTCACAATGGTCATCAATAAACACTCAACATGCATCAAGATATAATACTTGATCTCATCGATAATAACAATATAGCAAAGTATATAATTAAAAAGATAAAATAAAGCTCAAAAATTATATCAGCTTGAATTAATGGTATGGTTCATTAATAAAATTTATGCATTTATGCTTTCAATATATTTACTATAATTAGCCTGCCTAAGTTCTATAGAAGTGGATAATGGAAACTATGGATACTTGTAGGTATCAAACACCTGAATACCGTTAGGTATTAAGTTCTATAGATATCCACAGATATCAAATCTATGGATCCAAATAGGGTCAAACTATGGTCCCTAACAAGGATAACTATAAACCCAAATGGGGTCAGACTATAACAGCTATAACTTTATCCCTATAGACATGCCTATCAATCTACAACCGAACTCTATTTACAGACATTAACTAATTTCACATCTTTTAGTCAACAAGTTTAATTCGTTAACTATAACAATAATTTTCGGGGACAATTTAAGGCCTAAAATCTAGTATAAGAGAAAACAAAGGAGACTCACAGTGCTAAAATATTTGTTGTGAATAAAGGTGCTAATTTGATTCTAGAAGGGCTCACAGTGGCAACTAATTGGTTGTGACCGTTAGGTACCTTTCTCCTCCAAAAATCTTATTGATAAATTTCCATGTTAAATTTATATGCTATTTTAGACCTTTCCAATGATATTTTCAAGCAAAAAGTCTTCTAAAAAGTTATTCATCTTGTGTCTATTTTCTAAAACACAAGAATCACTGCATTTTAGTATGTAAATCTTTAGATATTTCTAAAACACTGAAGACTGCTCCCAAAGATAGGGCAGAAGACAAATTCAATTTTCAAGATAAGTTTTGAAAATTTTAGATGTAGACTTAGACATTGTTTTCTTCATATGAATTTTAGATATTTGAGCCTAGTTTCTAACACAACTTGAATTAATCAATTACCAATTCTACAACTTAAGATATAGAAAAAATACTCTTGCTAGGTCAAGTTAACCCAAAGACAATTTTTTGTTAACAAAGGGTTATCTTCCTCATTTCGATTTTTATGGAAACACCTTGAACACCTAAGTATCCCCTTAACTCTAAGTACAATTTAAACTCAAGTTACCTTGTAAAATCATTTAAACTTAAGAATTTCAATAAAAATAAAGCAATATACTCGTAAAGTAAAAGAGAAGCAAAATTGTGATTCCAATATAGTTTCTTTAATTCCATCTCCATCATCATTAAATCAGGCACATGCAACACTAAAAATAAGTATAGTTCCCATACCTTAGCCAAAATCCAATGTCCTTTTTTTAATCTTTCACCACTTCTTTCCCTTATTCTTGTTTACCTCTTTTACTACAAAGAACATATAATCATAAATACCTAGAATTCTCCCCATGCAAAGCCTTCAACTTAATAATGGAAAAAGATGATAATAGAGATGAATAAGAAAATCCCTTTACCTTAGAACATCAATAACAAAACCAATTTCTTCACCTCATTGCCCAACAAAAATTAGAGAAAACTAGAGAGAGAAAATATAGCTTTTAGTGAGAGAAGAAAAAGAAAATCTGCATTTGTTTTCTCTCTTTGCTTTTGCTGGCCAACTCACCTTTAATCCCATTATTCACACATTCTCTCTCTTGCATGTAAGGTTCTAGAAAATTAAGTGGAGAAGGAAAGTTTCCTTTAGCTCCCTCTTTATTTTATCCTTTCTAAAATATGTCCCTAATGTTACTTCTATCCATTATAACCCTACTTTATCTTCTTTCTTTTAATTACATCCTTATTATTTTATCATGCTTTATTCACTCACAAAATTAAAATAATATAAAAATTCCAATTTGCCCCTTGTGACCCTATTATGTATTTCACTAATTAATTAAACATCACATTAATTATAATTCCAATTAGTTCATGCATATTTCTACTCGGGTAAAAGTTAGGGTCTTATAATGAACCTCAGTTGATCGGGGAAGAGGTAGTTTTAGGTTTTGAGCTATTTAATAATGTCTTTGACTTGAAGTAAGTGATTATCGAGCCAGTTGAGGGCTTTTGGGATGAAGAGATTGTTCTGCACCATTCTTCCTACGACCAAGAAGTGCCTGAGGAGGTCATGACAAAGAAGCTGCTTATTGCTTAGTTGAAAGGCAAAAGGAATATAGTGGTTCAGGACCCACCTAAAGACGCATGCCATTCGCAATGCTGAATAATGCATAGTCTCCAATCATCAAGTCATTATAGCACATCAGCAAGCATCGAATAAAGCAGTAGCGTAAAATGACACCAGACTAAGAAATGGGTACATCATCAAAATCGTCCAAAACATCTATTAGTGGCTTCAAAGAAAAGGTCCTTCCTTAAGGTACTAAAACCTTGGCCTCAGATGGAAGGATACCTAGGGCATGAGCTACCTCCCTAGGATAACTAGAAATGACAGAAGGTGGACATGGTCAAGTACTAAGGGTAAGCCTAACACTGACTATCTCAGCAATTTCTTCTAATAAAGGGTATAATTCCTGCTGCTAAAACCTAAACACATGGAACCTCAAGTCCTAATATCGATAAGCAGCAAATATTAGGTTTCTATCAAAGGATACCCTCCTCAAAAATCTTAGGTTTGAATATGGAGCCAAAAGAGAGTCATCCTAAGTTCATAGGTCTTTTAACAACCAGTGTAATTTTGCAAGCGCAAAGGTCATAGTAACAGGAATTTTTAAATGGTCTAAGTCAAGAATGATAGAGAAAAATAAATAACTAAAAGGAAAAATTACCAAAAGTAAAGAAAAGACAAAAAGAAAGAGAAAGAAAAAGAAATACATGGTAGAAGCTTCCTTAGGAAAGGGAGAGGTAAAAGGCATAAAGTCTGAGGATAAGTTGGCACTATTTATAAAAAATGAATAATAAACGGTTCTCCCTAGAGAAGTGAGCCACATCTAGCCCTTTTGTTGCCTGTAGACAACAAAAATGCATTCTTTTTAATGTCCCATTCATTGCACATATATATTACTGCATGTTTTTTTTTCATTTTGTAGTGAATTTAAAGGTTTTATGGCTAAGGTAAATAATTTTAAAAGATTTTGGATATAAAAATTCTGGAAGTTCAAAAAGCATGATAAATTTTAAGGAGTATTAGATTTTTAGTAAATATGTATGACTAAAATAATTGGTACATGATGTACATATGTAAGTAAAATAATGTCAAACATATGTGATAGGGACAAAAATAATGCGCTTTAGGGTAAATATTGTAAATAAGAAATGAAAAATGAATAAATAAAATCAAAAAGGTCAAAAAGGAGTGACAGACGGGATGTACTATACAATCGTCTATTGCTCAAAAATTTGACTATTAAAAGCCATTTCTTCTTCTGCTTCCCCACTTCTCCTAAACTACTATTTTCAAATTCTAAAGGTTTCTCTCAATTTTCTTAGGTTTCCTCCCCCCGTTTTTGGTCTGTTTTTCGATTCATTCGCACCTAAATTCTCTTGGGAGCAACTCACACTCCAGGGAGAAGTATATTTTTATTTTCCTTCATTTTTTATTTTGTCCATTGTTCATATTCTAAGTAAGTGTTATTTAAATATTTTCTACATTTTGGTTATTCTTTTATTAATTTAATTGTATTTTAGACTCTTTATATTTTAGAATTTTAGTGTTAGGCATAGTCTATGTGAGCATGTTGCCTTATAGTTTAGAATTGAATAATGGCCTTAGGAGTATAATTTAAATTTGTAAATATACGCTTGTAGATAGAATTGGAAAATGCCCTTAGGAGTATAATTTAAAATGTTTTTTCGTGTAGTGTAGGAAAATTCCTAGCTAGGATGTTGTCAAATTTTTGTTAGAATTTTTATAAAAGACAAAGCATTTGTTTCACTTCATTTGTCATGTATGATTGCTAGATCACCCGATACTGGGTATAAGATGTTGTACCTTATGTTATGGCACCTAGCACACACTTCTATACAGGTTGGCTATCTCTAGTTCAAATCGGCATGCTGATAGAATTTTAACTTAATATAACACATTGCTTGTGATCTAAGTTAACCGTAGAAAGTTAATATATAATCTTTTTGTAGGATGCCTCAAAGGAATACATGCGCTACTCTGGCTCTGCCTACATTTGCATACATGACACCTCAGTAAGCCACCAAACATCGAGCCATGCTATAAGTTTAGTTCAGACCCAACTGTTTCATGTCCAGGCAGTTCTTATAGTCTATCAGATTTTTGGATGAGATTGATAAGCTACTAGCCATAGCATGATGTACGGAGTTCTTTGCCTCGACCTTTTAGACCTACCTAAATGTCACTAGGGAGGGTTAACTACCCTAAAGTATGGAGGCTTCCAAAGATCAGACATTGAGGAGGGTGTAGTGCAGTTTTGGCAATTAGGCATTCATTATAGCATCACATGCTGGTGGTTCACTAAGGCCATAGGCCTTTCGGTAGGGCATAATGTTGTTACCCTTAATAAGATAGTGGACTAGACTCGATGGATGGCAGTGGTACTTCCAAGGGCTATATAAAAGTCAAATATAGTGAATAGCATGATGTTAGCCACCTATGCATATTGATAGATTCAGATAGTACTATCTACATCCTATTTGGGCCATATCGTGAGTCCTAAGTCAATTAATTCAGCCGAGATCACTAGTCTATGGGGATGCAAGAGCATAAGAGAGTGAATGTCACTTATAAGATTATCACTTCACTTGTTAGGGTAGCCACTTAGTCCACCACATAGATTTGTATAAGGGCCATTGTGACCTTATTATTGTCGGCATTGGGGGTAAACAAGAGCAGATTTAGGGATTTGCTTCGAAAGATATTTACGTGGATATATATGTTAGTGTAAGCCCTAGCCCCAATACATTGTAATAAAATACTTAGTTAATAAAATGAGGCATTTGTTTTATCTTTTGTATTCCCGTGCATGTCAATTGATAAAACTATCCAAGAATGTTGTTTCGGTTTAAGTTATCATGTGTGAGGCACATGGATTGTAAGACCTTGAAACAAATGGGACTTCATTCTAAATACCCCTAGTCAGTCATTGTTATGGGAATAACAAATGAATTAAGACTAGTATGCTCTCTCTGATATTATGAGTTCTGTCTTACGGATCATTAGGACAAGAGTGTCAATCAGAGATCATAGATACATGTTAAAGAACATGGTATCTGGATTCAATCCGCTCATGAGAACACTACATGGTACAAGTCATAAGTGTTTCTCATATGCAAGTTTTGTATCGGAGTTCTTAGACCTGAAATCTCTATGAAACTCTTTATGAATTACTGTGTACTTTGACATACAACTAACGTGCTCGAAACAGAGTGACAAGTACGGGTATGATTGGGTATACATTGATTAATGTTAGAGAGCATGAGAGAAGTGAAGGGATTACCCCTCTCGATAAGAGAGAAAATATCACCGGCCACTTGATCAGTGAACTGAGAAGTGTATGGCTATACCGAGATGGAATAATGAGTAATCATTATTTATCTGAGAGTTCAGTGTCACCGGAATATCAAGAAAGGAATTAATATATATAAGGATGACTAGTTCTATGCCTTATATTAATTCTGATATTTAAGGGTAAAGGACTATGCAAAATTGCATTAGGTCACTAAATGCCATATGTATTTTCATTTAATTTGGATTGCTATAATATCTTGCTAGAGAATATATATAGCCTTTGAATTAATTTATTAATTCATTGCCAATATTAAATGGACCTATAGGATCGCACACAAAGCATTGGGCTTAAAATACTTAAATTAAGTATTGGGCATTAATTTGGGATTTTAATTAAATTCAAATTAATGTATGTAATGGGTTATAAAATTGTTATTGGGCTTTGGTCCATGAGAGAGAGAAATTCAGCCCATAAGGTTTAATTTCAATTAATTAATTATCTTGTGTTAATTAAGTTAATTGAGTATTAAAGCCTAAAGAAATTTAAATTAAATCAAATCACTTATATAATTAATGAAGTGGCCGAAATTCCAAGCGGGAAATCAAGGAATTTCAGCACATGTTGTTTATTTAATTAAGTGATTTCATTTAATTAAATGTCTTATGTTTTATTTCAAATTTGAATTTTAAATTCAAAGGAGTTTAATTCAAAATATATGACTTATCTTTAGGAAGTGATAGAGTTTGAATTAATTATATTAAGGTAGTAAATTCAGATGAAAACACTTGCCTAAAAGATAATGATATATAAAGAAATAAAACCCTAGGAGCAAAGTGAGAAGAAGTTGGCGCAAACCCTAGTTCTTCTATGCAATTGTCGTGAATTTCATCTCTTCCTCTCTCAATTCTTTTAGCCCAATTTTTCACAAGGAGAAAGGATAGTTCCTCATTCTATTGTGTTCTTGGATAGTGATAGCAACCTAATAGAAGTACAAAATCAAATTTTGTAGCTTCAATCCATAGCCATTATACAATACCTTAAAAGAGAGCTAGCAATCTTGATTTTAAGCCGACGGTGCAATTGTGTGTGTGAGAATAGAGGGAGTGGCGTAAAAGGCTATTCCTTGGCATTGATGATCGAGATCTAAGGCGGACAAAGTCATCTTAGTTGCTGGCCATCACCAAAATCAATATCTAAAAGGCATCTTAACTTGTAAGTTCTACAACCAAAATTGCATGTTTTCGTTCCTAGTTTTGGATATGTATGGTATGTATGATAAAATTTTTTGTTTTTTCGCTGTTCTATCATGATTATCATACCATGTCATATTCCTTCAGTGGTATCAGATCCTATACATGCTTATTTTAGTGCTTTAGATTCTTGAAAAAATTAATTAAAAATCGTTATTTTGAAAACATGCAAATCTGAAATTTTCTTTTTTGAGTTTTTTGCATTTTTTTGGTGTAGAAACGATTTTAATTGATTAGATAGGTATTATAATTAATATGACATGTTAATATACTGTCCTAAGATGTTATTAGGGCTGGTAATGGTCGGATTTAATTATTTATACCTGATGGTACATGTTAATTATGAAACTAGGTGCTAGTTGGCATGTAAATTGCTAGTTTAACAACTAGTTTTCAAAATTAAATGTAAAATTGATTTTGGCATGTTTGTAAGTGATTTTTAAAGATTAAATATCAGGTATGGACATATTTTAAATTTGGTTATAATTCTGGTCCATGACAATTTAATTGATTAATTTTAAAATCACTTAAAACTATGACTAGTTTGTGTTTGTTACATGTTTAATCAAGATTGTTTGTTTTGTTTTGATTAAAATGGTAAAAACACATTTAGATTAAAATGGTACAGAATATTAAATCAATATTTATGGACTTATTTAGATTATTAAATGACTCATAAAATTGATTTAAATGTTTGTGCATTTCATGGCATTACATAAGCATTAAACAACTAGTTTTTGTTGTTTGTTTGCTTTTTGCATGAATGCCGTGTACCATATATGTGTTCTTCATGATTTTATATTTTAATTCATGTTAGCACATATTATATGCATTTTTAATGTTTATGGGCTGTATGACATAAAATTAAAAATGGCAAAATTGGAAATTATACTAGAGTTGATTTATAGCACAAATCTAACTAGCTTGTGTTTTGGGCTTTTAAGAGAACTTATTCAATAAGAGGATTTAGTCCATTGGGCTTCGGCCCAGGCCCATTAAGGGGTCATCTCTTAAAGGTTCAAGTACACAATTTCTATTAATGGGCTTGGCTAAATTAATTAAAAATTGGACTTTGTTTGATCCATGAATGTTATGTATATTTATTTGCTTGTTTGGTGTGATGAATGGATATGCATGGTGCATTCATGGGCCCTGGGTTTTTTTAATTAAATATGGCCTGCGTGCCATTATATTTCATTGTAAAAGTTTCATTTATTTCTTAGAATAGAATTTATTTGAAGACTTTGTAAATCAAGACGAAGCCCACCGGAGTGGAGAAGCCCAACTCAAAGATTCTTATGTAATAGTATAGAATCTTAGTTGTAGGTTTTTGGGCCCATGTTTGTCACACTTTACTTTATGCAATTATATATATATGCATGCTATGTATGGATGACAAAGCGTATGCCATGTAAGCCGTAATAAAATGAATCCCTAAAAATAGTAAGTCACAAAGTTGCCTTCCTAATTCGAAGCATGTTAAGGCATCGATCATCGGTCACGTAGACTAGGAGTCCTAGATGCGCCCAATTATCTTTGTGAGGGATGGGTTGTGAATATAGGTTGGACTTAACATGGAAAGGGATGCCCGGACCTAGGCAACTAATAAATGGGTTGTGCTATAACATCTTAAAGATGTTAGCCCATTTGATCCAAGAGTCATGTACGAGACATGATTGGAGTTTTCCTACTTAAGTAACTTAACTTATTAGGTGTACAGGCTCAGCTTGACTAATAAGTTGTTGTGAAAAGTGGATCTTGGCCCACATTAAATCACTAACGCGAATTATTTAAGGGCATATTAATTCGGTTTGTGGGATCATTAAGACCTCATTTAATCTTGCTAAATTTTATTGTAGATTGAAAATGGCATCTTCAAACAACAATTTCTCATTGCGATCGGTCTTTGAAAAGGACAAATTGAATGGCACCAATTTCATAGACTGGTCTCGAAATAAGAGAAAAAGTTCTTAAGCAAGAGAAAAAGTCGTATGTTTTGGATGCACCCTTGCCTGAAGAACCAGGAAGGAACGCCTCTGCAGTTCAAAATGAAACTTTTGAGACAAAGAAGAGCGACTCCAACGATGTGACCTGTCTGATGCTGGCCACTATGGTGCCTGACTTGCAAAAGTAATTTATGGACCAAGAGGCTTATGCGATCATGGTGCACCTCAAGGAGATGTTCCAAGAGCAAGCTCATCACGAGAGGTTCGTGACAACAAAGGCCTTAATTTCTTGCAAGATGGCTGAGGGTACTCCTGTTAGTACCCATGTACTTAAGATGAAAGGGTATCTTGATACTCTTGAGAAGCTTGAGGTACTAGTGCCAAAGGAATAGGCCACTGACTTGATCTTAGGATCATTGCCTACTGCTTATGATCCATTTGTGATGAATTATAACATGCATGCAATGAACAAGTCAGTCACTGAGCTTCATGGGATGCTTAAAAATGCTGAAGAGAACATTCGAAAGACCAATCCCGTACTAATGGTTCAAAAGGGAATTAAGAAGGGACCTGCTAAGGGAAAGGGAAAGGGAAAGGCAAAACCCAAGTCAAGTGGGAGTGCACCTCAGGCCCAATCCAAGCCCAAGGCGCCAAAACTCAAAGAGAGTGAGAGCACTTGCTTCCATTACAACAAGATAGGGCATTGGAGGAAGAATTGCGCTCTCTTCAAGGAAGAACAAAAGAAGAATGGAGCCAAGGCATCCAGTTCTGGTATTTTTGTTGTTGAAATTAACCTTTCTATTTCTACCAATTGGGTATTGGATACCGGTTGTGGTTCTCACATTTGTTCAAATGTGCAGGGGCTAAGAAATAGGCGGTTACTTGGGAAGAATGAAGTGGACCTCCGTGTGGGGAATGGAGCACGAGTTGCTGCCATGGAGATAGGCGACTATCACCTCACTTTACATTTCGAACTTTGTATTGTTTTAAATAATTGTTATTATGTACCTGCTATGAGCAGAAACATTATTTCAGTTTCATGTTTGGATAATGATGAATTTGATTTTGTTATTAAAAGTGGCAATCCTCATATTCGTAGCCAAGGCATTTCTTATGGCAATGCCATGTTGCAAAATGGCCTTTATATCCTTGATTTACAAAACAAAGAGTCAATATACAACATTAATACAAAGAGGGTTAAATCAAACGAATTGAACCCTACTTACTTTTGGCATTGTCGTTTAGGACATGCAAACGAAAAATGCATTTCAAGACTCCACAAAACTGGAGTCTTATGACACATGCGAGCCATGTTTGCATGGAAAAATGACAAAGAGTCCTTTTAATAAAAAAGGTGAAAGGACTAATGGCTTATTGGAACTAATACATACCGATGTATGTGGACCTTTAAGTACACATGCTAGAGGTGGTTTTAGCTACTTTGTGACATTCACAGATGACTTCAGTAGAAATGGCTATGTCTCTCTTATGAAGTACAAGTCCGAAACTTTTGAGAAATTCAAAGAGTTTAAGAACGAAGTAGAAAACCAACTTGGCAAAAGTATAAAAGCCATTCGATCAGATCGAGGTGGCGAATACTTAAGCCAAGAGTTTGATGATCATCTAAAAGAGTGTGGTATTATTTCACAGCTCACTCCTCCTGGAACACTGCAATGGAATG
The DNA here is from genome assembly GCA_037975025.1 of Excoecaria agallocha. Classification (NCBI taxonomy): domain Eukaryota; kingdom Viridiplantae; phylum Streptophyta; class Magnoliopsida; order Malpighiales; family Euphorbiaceae; genus Excoecaria; species Excoecaria agallocha. The sequence goes on from CM075818.1 coordinate 13,405,381, forward strand.
GTGTGTCCGAAATGAGAAATCGAACTCTGTTGGATATGGTTCGATCTATGATGAGTCCAGCTAATCTTCCTATCTCTTTTTGGGGTTATGCATTAGAAATTGCTGCGTTTCTATTGAACCGTACTCCAACTAAAGCAGTTGAAAAGACACCGTACGAAGTATGGACTGGGAAAGAACCCAATATGTCTTTTCTTAGGATTTGGGGCTGTGAAGCACATGTTAAGAAATTAGCATCTGATAAACTAGAGTCCAAATCCACTGTCTGCTTGTTTGTGGGTTATCCTAAAGAAACAAAGGGATACTACTTTTACTCACAAGCCGAGAACAAAGTATTTGTTGCTCGTAAAGGGGCTGTTTTCTTGGAAAAGGAGTTCCTTCTCAAGAAAGACAGTGGGAGTAAAGTAGAACTTGGAGAAATTCAAGCACCACAAACTCCTATAGAGGATGGTTTGGAAATGGGATCAAGTTCACAAACAGTTGTGGAACAAGAACCCATTACACAAGTACCTAGAAGGTCTGGTAGGGTACGTTAGGAGATTGAGAGATATGAATTTCTAATCACTGACAGTGACACTATTGAGTTAGTAGATCGTGAGGACCCTACTACCTACCGAGAAGCTATTGAAAGGCTAGACTCGGATAATTGGCTAGAAGCCATGAAATCCGAGATACAATCAATGTACGATAACCAGGTTTGGACCTTGGTTGATCCACCAGAAGGTGCTAAGGTAATTGAATGCAAGTGGTTATTCAAACTAAAAGCTGATAAGACCTACAAAGGTAGACTAGTAGCAAAAGGTTTTCGACAAACTCATGGTATAGACTATGACGAGACCTTTTCGCCTGTAGTCATGCTCAAGTCCATTAGGATCTTGCTTGCCATAGCTGTATATCATGATTATGAGATATGGCAAATGGATGTCAAAACTGCTTTCCTTAACGAAAATTTACTTGAGGATGTGTATATGATACAGCCTGAAGGTTTTGTCAATCCCAAGTATCCTAAGAAGGTATGCAAGCTTCAAAAATCCATTTATGGATTAAAGATCCCGAAGTTGGAATCTTCATTTTGATGAGGCAGTCAAAGAATTTGACTTCATCAAGAACGAAGATGAGCCTTGTGTGTACAAGAAGGTTAGTGGGAGCATATTAGTATTTCTGGTCCTATATGTGGACGACATCTTTCTCATTGGGAATGATATTCCAACATTGCAAAAGGTTAAGCAATGGTTGGGAAAATGTTTCTCAATGAAAGACTTAGGTGAAGCCGAGATAATACTTGGTATTTGAATCTATAGAGATAGATCGAATCGGCTTTTGGGACTAAGTCAAGAAAAGTACATAGACAAAGTACTAAAGTATTTTAGTATGGGAGACTCAAAGAAAGGGTATATACCTTTGGCTTTGGGAGTTCCTTTGACTAAAGAACAGTGCCCTAAAACCAAAGAGGAAAGGGACAACATGAGTAGAATCCCATATGCATCTATTGGATCTATCATGTACGCTATGTTATGTACTAGGTTGGATGCACCTTAAGTACCTGCGAAGGACTAAGGATCACTTCTTGGTGTATGGTGGTCAAGAAGAGCTCATCATACAAGGTTATGCCGATGCTGCTTTTCAGACCAGCACTCAGGATTCTAGATCGCAATCTGGGTTTGTTTTTGTTTTAAACGGTGGTGCTGTCAGCTGGAGAAGCTCAAAGCAAGAGACCGTTGCCGACTCAACTACAGAATCTGAGTATATTGCAGCAAGTGAGGCTGCAAAAGAGGCTGTTTGGATTAAAAATTTCATTAATGGATTAGGAGTGGTCCCAAGCATCCTAGATCCATTAGAAATTTTTTGTGACAATAACGGGGCCATCGTACAGGCCAAGGAGCCCCGGTCACATCAGAAATCCAAACAAATACTCAGGAGGTACCACCTGATCAAAGAAATCATTGATCGTTGGGACGTCAAGGTTAGAAAGACAGCAAGTGAAGACAATGTAGCAGATCCTTTGACAAAACAGTTACGTCCAAATCTGCATGAAGCTCATTTGAGAGCGTTCGATCTTAGGGCTATGCCCAATTAGGACTAGTGCTAGTGGGAGATTGTTAGTGTAAGCCCTAGCCCCAATACATTGTAATAAAACACTTAGTTAATAAAATGAGGCATTTGTTTTATCTTTTGTAATCCCGTGCATGTCAATTGATAAAACTATCCAAGAATGTCATTTCAGTTTAAGTTATCATGTGTGAGGCACATGGATTGTAAGACCTTGAAACAAATGGGACTTCATTCTAAATATCCCTAGTCAGTCATTGTTATAGGAATAACAAATGAATTAAGACTAGTATGCTCTCTCTGATATTATGAGTTCTGTCTTACGGATCATTAGGACAAGAGTGTCAATCAGAGATCATAGATACATGTTAAAGAACATGGTATCTGGATTCGATCCGCTCATGAGAACACTACATGGTACAAGTCATAAGTGTTTCTCATATGCAAGTTTTGTATCGGAGTTCTTAGACCTGAAATCTCTATGAAACTCCTTATGAATTACTGTGTACTTTGACATACACCTAACGTGCTCGTAACAGAGTGACAAGTACGGGTATGATTGGGTATACACTGATTCATGTTAGAGAGCATGAAGAGAAGTGAAGGGATTACCCCTCTCGATAAGAGAGAAAATATCACCGGCCACTTGATCAGTGAACTGAGAAGTGTATGGCCATACCGAGATGGAATAATGAGTAATCATTATTTATCTGAGAGTTCAGTGTCACTGGAATATCAAGAAAGGAATTAATATATATAAGGATGACTAGTTCCATGCCTTATATTAATTCTGATATTTAAGGGTAAGGGACTATGTAAAATTGCATTAGGTCACTAAATGTCATATGTATTTTCATTTAATTTGGATTGCTATAATATCTTGCTAGAGAATATATATAGCCTTTGAATTAATTTATTAATTCATTGCCAACATTAAATGGACCTATAGGATCGCACACAAAGCATTGAACTTAAAATACTTAAATTAAGTATTGGGTATTAATTTGGGATTTTAATTAAAGTCAAATTAATGTATGTAATGGGTTATAAAATTGCTATTGGGCTTTGGTCCATGAGAGAGAGAAATTCAGCCCATAAGGTTTAATTTCAATTAATTAATTATCTTATGTTAATTAAGTTAATTGAGTATTAAAGCCTAAAAAAATTTAAATTAAATCAAATCACTTATATAATTAATGAAGTGGCCGAAATTCCAAGAGGGAAATCAAGGAATTTCGGCACATGTTGTTTATTTAATTAAGTGATTTCATTTAATTAAAAGTCTTATGTTTTATTTCAAATTGAATTTTAAATTCAAAGGAGTTTAATTCAAAATATATGACTTATCTTTAGGAAGTGATAGAGTTTGAATTAATTATCTTAAGGTAGTAAATTCAGATGAAAACACTTGCCTAAAATATAATGATATATAAAGAAATAAAACCCTAGGAGCAAAGTGAGAAGAAGTTGGCGCAAACCCTAGTTCTTCTATGCAATTGGCGTGAATTTCATCTCTTCCTCTCTCAATTCTTTTGGCCCAATTTTTCACAAGGAGAAAGGATAGTTCCTCATTCTCTTGTGTTCTTGGGTAGTGATAGCAACCTAAGAGAAGTACAAAATCAAATTTTGTAGCTTCAATCCATAGCCATTACACAATACCTTAAAAGAGTGCTAGCAATCTTGATTTTAAGCCGACGGTGCAATTGTGTGTGTGAGAATAGAGGGAGTGGCATAAAAAGCTATTCCTTGGCATTGGTGATCGAGATCTAAGGCGGACAAAGTCATCTTAGTTGCTGGCCATCACCGAAATCAATATCTAAAAGGCATCTTAACTTGTAAGTTCTACAACAATACCAAAATTGCATGTTTTCGTTCCTAGTTTTGGATATGTATGGTATGTATGATAAATTTTTTTTCCGCTGTGCTATCATGATTATCATACCATGTCATATTCCTTCAATATAGACTACTCTCAGCATGAAGATGGTTGAGTCAATTCAGGGATAGGAGGGTTAGTATTGTCTATTGATCATCCCAGAGACTAGAGGGGATATGGTCTAGACCTTATAGTTCTAGATGCACCTGTAGAGGGAGATATTCAAGATCAACCACCATAGGAGCCACCGGCACCTCTAGTATAACCAGGAAATTAGGATGACCATGAGGATAAGCCTTAAGAGCACCACAGAGCAGACATTGACTTTAACTATGAGCTCGATATGCAGATAGATCTCTAGGACCTTTTAGACCAATCACCTCAGCCACCTACACATTTGCGATGATGGATTAGGTGCTAGCGGTCATTGATTAAGAGGTTGGGTAAGTTTTCTCCACCATTAGGGAATCCACCTTCACCGCTTCACCACCATTAGGGCATCTAGAGATATCCTTATTCGCTGTACCACTAGTGCATCCATCATTAGCCCCCTCATTTGATGACATATCCAAAAGATTGGCTGCTATGGAGAAGGCTATTAGGTGATAGGATTAGACCCTATAGTCAGTACTAATAGCGGTATAGTCTCATAGGCATTACCGATGATAGTACAATCTCTATAGATAAAGGTGAAGGATATTAAAGCTGATATGGTGACTACAAGTCCAAGATTAAATGCATCTTTATCGGTAGTTAATGAGTCGCTCACCCAGATTAGAGACCAAGGCACTCATATTAAGGCTAAGGCCTCTAGGGCGAGACATGTGGTGATCGAGATAGACAAGCAGTTAAAGAGGTATATCAGGTGCTTGAGGGATAATTTGATAAGGTTTATCGAGCAGCACTCTAGGGAAATCACTAAGGTTGGATAAGGTTTAGAGCGGCTAGCTAAGGTGATAGTGCAAGTTTTATAACCTCTAACAACAGTGTTGCTAGGGTTCCACTTCAGATTTAGGCAGGATGATGAGCAGCCACCCACAACACCAAAGGCTATGGCATCGACAAGACCTCCTGGGCCATAAGCTTTCAGACCTCCATTAGGGCCAACCTACCGCAGAGGACCAGGACCATCTCAGTAGTTTATTATATTTTGTATTCAGGGAATTTAAAACTTTGTTTGGATATTTTTGATGTATATAAATCTATAACTTGTATTTAATTCATGTATTTACTTTATGTTTTGATTATTTTATTCATGCTTAACATACCTAAAAATTGAGAAAATAAATATATTACAAAAATAACAATAAAATGTATAACTAACATGCACTGAGAAGTCAAAAAAATTATATATATATAAAGAGAAATATAGCCATGCTCAACAAATAAGGTGCTAATATTGAACCTTTCCTACAAATACCTGAAACCCCATTAGGAGGCATTTATCTATCACTTTAATGAAGGAACATGCCAACACAACCATCCTCATTATAGGAAGTCACCTAAATAGGTTAATATTAAAAGAGATGCACAACAAAGAGAAGTGCATATATTTTCTGAGTTTGGGATGATTTCACACCACTTATGCTTGTTGAGAATTTACACAAACTGAAGTTATTGAAAGACGAGAGTTTATAGGAAGCAAGCTATGGAGTACTCATTGTGAATTGTTAATATCTTTACTATTTTGATCTTCTATAATGAATCCTATCACTAGGATAAATACTGTGCCTCACCAATTGCACTATCCCCAAAAGTAACCTTATAAGACTTTCACTACTGATTGCCATACAGGCCTAGATTATGACTAGGTCAGAATGGAAAACTGCCAAAGCAAGAGCCATATAATGGTCAGAATGCCATTATAGTAGTCAATGTCCATTTGGGCTATAACCAAGAGGACTCTTAGGAAATAAACCATACTCTTTTAGAGCAGGGGATGTTTTGATCTTAACACATTAGGGTGATGTGGAGCTGATGTTGACAATAAAGAACTATTAGATAAGAGATGAAAATATGGTGATAATGTAAATTTTGGAGAGATGCAAAGTGAGATCAGATGTGTCTACAGCCTTGATTTGGTACCAATCTACAGAGTGGCGACATAGTCATTAAGAAGCATATAGAATCTAGCCAAGATTATGGTATTAAGCCAAAATATCTCAAAGATAGATATATACTTATAAAATACAAGCTTCAAACATGTCAATGACTCCTCAAAAATACATATCTGCCAGAAGTTCCTCAAGTAAAATGTTGCTGTGAAAAGGGTAGTCGCACCCATAAAGGGCCTCAGCTAACACGATTGGAAGGTTAGATATGTCAATGATTCTACTTACCAACAAGCTGGTATTGATCAAATACAATAAACTGATTATACATGTCGACAAGCTGGTGTTAATTAAACACACTCATAAAACCTGATTCTGCATGTTGATAAGCTAAAGCTAATCAAATTTAATCAAATCATCTTAATTCTACAAGCTGACAAGCTAGCGCTAATTAAACAGTCAATCCAGGGTTAACACAACGATTAGTTGATGTTAACTGTTCGAACCAGGGTTAACACATCGATAAGCTGACTATAACTACCCAACCAAGAGACTCATTGGCTCAGATGGCATGTATTTTAAATAACCAAGAGACTCATTGCCTTAAAGAGTATGTTTTTTAATTAGTCAAGAGATTCACTACCTCAGTTATGCGTCTTTTTCCTTTCACTCTAAATTTTGGCTCACTTTGGCACCGGTGCATAAATTCCCCAAAATTAGGGGCAGCTGTAGACATTGTGACCCTAGGCAGCCTAGATTAGGGTTACTTGATAAGGAGAAAATAGTATATTTTTGACAAAAGATATGTTTTATGTGTGGTAGCACTAATCATTATATGACAAATTGTCCCTCAAAGTGGGAGCAAGGATCTGTACAGTAAGGTACTAGGGAGCTTCAAATACACCCTCCACTGGTAGAGACAGGGGCAGAGGCAAAATGCGAGGTGGATTAAGCCACTATTGATGTTAGCACCAAAATATATCTAAAACCATTGATTAGTCTACAATACCAATTGCTTTTGGTCAGGCTTATGCAATAAAAGCTTAAGAGGACCGAGATGCTTATGAAGTTATGGTCGGTATTTTCTCTCTCATTGACTCCGATATTCATGCACTTATTAATCCTAGTTCCACCCATTATTATATTTGCATTAGGGATATGAGTAGGAATGTGTCAAATATGCATCAATTGGATTATGATATTTGTGTAAGTAGTCCATTAGGGCATAATGTCTATGTAAATAAAGTATTCAAAGATTGTCCCATTATGATTCAAGGAAAGAAATTTTTATCTGATCTTACTGAGTAGCCACTTTGCGAATTTGATATTATTTTGGGTATAGATTGGTTGTCAAAGCACTATGCAGTTGTTAATTGTGGGATGAAGATAGTAACACTTAGAGATTTTGATGATAAAGAAGTAATGCTATAGGGCATTCGAACTAAACTAATAGCTAATATGATATCTTCTATACAAGCTAGGCAATTTCTTAGAAAGGTTTGTGAAGCATTTTTAGCCCTAGTACTTGATTCAAAAAGAGAGACAGTAAAGCTTGACGATATATCCATAGTGAATGAATTTCCTGATGTATTTCTAGCAGACTTACCTAGTCTTCCACCTGAAAGGGATATAGAGTTGTCTATAGAAGTTCTACCTGACGTAGCTCCTATTTTCAAAGCACTATACAAGTTGGCTCAAACAAAATTAAAGGAATTAAAGGTTCTGTTACAAGTGTTACTTGACAAAGGCTTTATTAGGCCTTGTATATCGCCTTGGGATACACCAATTCTATTTGTGAAGAAAAATGATAGTTTTATGAGAATTAAAGACTTCTTTAGATAGTTAAAAGGTGTTGGTATGTTTTCAAAGATTGATTTGTGATTGGGGTATTAGCAACTTCGAGTAAAGGATGTGGATGTTCCAAAAACAACATTAAAAACCCAATATAGTCATTAGAAATTTTTAGTAATGCCTTTTGGTTTAACCAATGCACCAACTACTTTTATAGATTTGATAAATAGGGTGTTTAGACCCTAATTAGACCAATTTATTGTGGTATTTATAGATGATATATTGTTTACTCCAGAAATGAAGCTAAACATGTTGAACATTTGAGGATTGTATTATAGACTTTGAGAAAGAATCAATTGTATGCTAAATTAAGCAAGTGCAACTTTTGGCTTAGGTAAGTTTCTTTTTTTAACCACATTATGTCTTCTAAAGGTATTAGAGTTGATCTAGCTAAAGTAGAGGCTATCGTGAATTGGAGATCGCCTCAAAATGCATTTGAGGTGAGAAGTTTTCTGGGTTTTGCAAGTTACTACCGTCATTTTGTGAAAGGGTTTTTGGTCATTGCTTCACCACCCACTAAATTACTAAAAAATAATATCAAGTTTGAATGAACCAATCGATTTCAATCCAATGGGTAAAGAGTATGATATGTATAGTGATGTTGCCAAAATTTGTTTGGGTTGTGTGCTAATGCAAGATGGCAAGGTGGTAGCTTATGCATCTAGGCAATTGAAATAGCATGAGCAAAAATATCCTACACATGATTTAGAATTGGCTACAGTTGTGTTTGCTTCGAAGATTTAGTGGCATTAGTTGTGTGGGGAAATATGTAAAATTTACACAGATCAAAAGAGTCTCAATGATTTGCTCACTCAGAAGGAACTTAATTTGAGGTAGCATAAATGGTTAGAATGTTTATAGATTATGATTGTGTAGTTGATTACCATATGGGTAAAGCTAATGTTGTGGTTAATGCTTTTAGTTAAAAAATGGTTGCAATTATGTCATTGCAGCAGTAAGGATGGAAATTTACATTGGATAGTGCTTTGATAGCTCAGTTAAAGGCTAGATCTAATGTGAGATAGGTTGTGATTGATGCTTAGAAAAATGATGAAAGGCTATAGTAGATTGTGCAATCATTACAGGAAGAGAACTAATTTGAGTATATAGTAAAAGAAGATGGAAGTGTGTATTATCAGAATAGGTTATGTGTTCTAGATGTCAAAGAGTTAAAAAGAATGTCATTGCATGAAGCTCACAACATGATTTTTACTATGCATCCTGGTGGTAACAAGATTTATCAGGATAAAAAGTAATATCATTAGTGGCCTGGTATGAAGAAGAATATAGTAGATTATATTTCTAAATGTTTGACTTGTTAACAAGTAAAAGCAGAGCACCAACTTTCCTCTGGATTGATGAATCCCATTCCAATCCTGCAGTGAAAATGGAAAGATATTATTATGGATTTGTGACAAGTTTGCTTCTCATATAGAAGAAATATGATTCAGTGCGGGTAGTTATTGATAAGCTGACTAAAGTAGCTTATTTCATACTTGTTAGAATAGACTATTCCATGGATAAATTGGTGAAATTATATGTGAATGAGATTGTTCAGTTACATAGGATATTAGTATTTATAATTTCAGATCGGATCTAAGGTTTATATCTAGACTTTGGCAAAGTCTATAACACACTTTGGGAACATAGTTATGATATAGTACAACTTTTATCCTTAGACTGATAGATAATCAGAAAGAGTTATACAGGTTTTAGTAGATATGCTAAGGGGTTGTGTTTTGGATTTTTCAGGAAGTTGGGATAGATATCTTACTTTGATAGATTTTGCATATAATAACAATTATCATACTAACATAGGTATGGAACCATATGAAGCTTTCTATGCTTGAAAATGCAAAACTCCAATGTGTTCGACTGAGCTAGCTAAACGTAAAATGATTGGTCCTGACATTATTAAGGACACAGAGGAAAAAGTACTGGTTATCAAACAAAGATTAAAAGAAGCTAGTGATAGGCAAAACTCTTATGTGGATTTTAAAAGGAAGGATATTAAGTATCAAGTCAGGTATAAAGTATTATTGAAAGTATCTCCTTAGAGGAAAGTACTCAAGTTTGGGAAGAAAGGTAAACTTAGTCCAAGATTTATTGGTCCATATGAAATTTTGAAAAAGGTTAGACTGGTAGCATACAAATTAGCTCTTCCTATAGAATTATCTAAAATACATGATGTGTTTCATGTTTTTATGCTTTAAAGATACTACGCAGATGAATCCCATGTGCTACCAATACAAGATATTCAAGTTGAGCTAGATTTTTCGTATGATGAGGAACTAAAAGAAATTCTAGCTCAGGAAATTAGATAGTTAAAGAATAAGCAGATTCCTCTTGTCAAAGTATGGCATTCAATAAGTAACTTAGGAACTAGAGTCGGTTATAAAAGCATAGTATCCTTAGCTATTTAAAACAGTTATGAATTTCGAGATCGAATTTCTTTTAAGGGGGAGAGAATTGTGAGGCCCCAACTTTGACCTTAGTAGAATTATGTAATTAGTAAGGGTTATAATTAAAGTAATGTTTAATTAAATTAAATGGTTAATTAAAGTTAAAGTCTAAAGAGGGGTAAATTGGTGATTTTACTGTATATGTTTTGCATGTGGTTAATTAAAGGACTAACATAGGATGTGGTAGTAATTGTAATTAAAGGAAGTAAAGTTAGGGGTTGAATTTATAAAGAAGTGGTGGGATAGATTTTAAAAAATGAAGCAGTGTAAGGAGCAAAGTGATTTTATCCTCCACTTGAACTCCCTAGAAAATTCATGTGACCAAGATTGAGAAAATAGTAAGTTAGTAGAGAATGGTTTGTTTAATTCATGTGGGAATTGTAGATTTTAATTCTCTCTTCTTCCTTCTCTCTAAGATTGGACCTTTCCCTCTCTAGTTTCTTTAAGTTATGTGTTGGGGTTTTTTAATGGAGTTTAAAGTAAGATGCTAAGGTAAGGGGTTCTTTTTCATCTTCATCATCTTCTCCTTTCAATTGGTGGAAGGGATTTCATAAGGAAAAATGTCTAGGTATTTATGCTTATAAGTGTTATTTGTAGAAGCAGAGATAAGTAAGAACAAAGAAAATGAGGTTTTGAAGGAGTGAAGGAGTTAAAGTTTAGTAACAGGCATGTGGATGTTCTTATGAGATTATGATTAAATTGTAAATAAATTAAGGAGATTTAGACCTTATTAATAAGTATTAGAATTTGATTACATCCGATTAGCATGAATTTAATTGTAGGAATGAATTAGGAGGATGATGTTTTGGTAATCTTGAGATTAGTAGAATTCTCAACTCTACAAGTGGAAATAAAAAGGAGTGTTAGAATAAAATGGTTATAGTTTCTTTATAAAATTAGAATTGATTCTAGTTAATGAATGAAGAACAAGAATACTTAGTTTTATAAGAATTCATTATTGGAAAATTAGTTAACAGTAAATTGAGGTTGTTTGGGGATTTAAATTTATCAGAAATGGGAATTGCATGTTTTGCCTTGTGTTCATTAGAAGAGAAACACTTATTTGAGGGGAAAACTTACTCTTTCGAGGTGAGAACCTACTCTTGAGTGCATCATCCCCTCACCTAAGTTAAAACACACTGTATCATATGTTTACAACAAATATAAGCCCTCACTTGAGTAATATAAGGCCTCACTTGAGTAATAAAGTCCTTACTTGAGTAATAAAGCCCTGACTAAAGTAATAAAGCCCTTACCCGAGGCATTCATGCCCTTACTTGAGGCAAATTATGCTCTCCTGAGGCAAGGCTTATAGTTTTGGCCAATTTGAGTTTCTTTGTTGCAGTAAAGACTCATTTCTAGTAGAGTAAGGTTAACTTAATTTTATAATAGCCTCTAGAGTTTAACAAAAAGAGTCTTCATGAATAATTGGTGTTATATTATTTTAGCATGTGATTACATGGTTTTATAAAAAATTAACAATATAGAATATTGGATATGGTAATGGTCAAAACCATACTGTTAAACTATGGTAGAGCCCAATTATCTTGTTCATTAAAAGGCATGTAAATAGATAACTTTATGATTTAAAAAAATGTACATGTTTATATATATTAATCATATAAATAGGCCTAAGGTATGTTGTTCATTTGAAGTGACTTAGCTATGTTTATATGCTTACACTCTTTCAATGTTTTGTGAAACTATACAATTACTATGTTATATGTTTAGAGATATCGATACATTTATATGAGTATATATAAATATTTGAGATCTTACATTCTTATATATAAAGGTAAAAGTACAATATTATTTTACAAGGGAGAATAAGCATGACAATCTAAAATGTATATGAACATAGTTAATGCTTGCAAATATAGTTCAGTTGTGGATTCATAGGCATGCTAATAGGGATATAGTTGCAGTTGCTATAGTTGAGCTCGTTTAGGTCTATAGTTCATCCCTGTTTAGGACCATAGTTTGACCCTATTTGGGTCTATATTTCGATATCTTTGGCTATCCATAATGATTGATACCTACCGGTATTCATATGTTCAATACCTATTGGTATCTATAGTTCACGTAATCCACTTTTAGAACTTACGCAGGAAAATAAATAAAGGCAAAGACCTCAAAAGAAAAAATTACATAGTCTTTTAGTAAATTCATATGTGCACTTCAAGTTGATATAGTTATTGTGTATTATTTTAATTTCTTATATATGTAATTTGTTACTTTGTTCTTAATATTATTATTAAGGATGTTATATTATGAATTGCTAGATGTTGAGAGTGTTTGTTGCTAATGATTGCTGTGAGTGGTCGTCTTTAATGAATTTGTTCCCATTATAGGTTGTTTTATTCGTGTAGGTTTCTTAGTTGGACTTTTAACTAGGGACTTAATTCTGCATCAGGGGCCAACACAAATCTGTCAAAGAATCTTAATGCATGATGTTTTTGTTTAAATTTTTGTATGATTTTATATTCAAGAAAGCATATATTGTTGGGAATTATCGGTTACATGCATCTCATGCATAAGCAAAATTTAAAATTTTTAACCAATAAATCTGATATTGCCATGAATTTACAATATACATATTAATAAGAATAAGAAAAATCACCTTTGATTTTTGTTGAACAGTTGATTTTCCTTCTCACCGGGTTGTTGCAAACCACAATGTCCAAAATCGAACAACTCCAATGAGTAATCCACACAAGAGAAGGATAGAATGAACCAACAATTGGGAGAAACAAGGGCTGGCCAAAAACCCTAGATGCTAGCTAAGGAAGGTGGCGGCTAGGGCTTTTTGAGTGAGAGAAAAACTTTTTTTTTAATTGTTCACACTTAACCCTAATACACCATCACTTGGATTTTTATAGTTAGGTTAAAAATCCAAATTCATAATGGGATTGGACTCTTTAAAATTGTTGGAAAATTATTAATTGGGCTTCTGAAATTATTTATAATTATTTGGGCTCAATTAAATCCAATTTAAGCCCTTTCACAAAAAACTATGCACAAAACCCATAAACTAGGCCATTTGTACATATACTTGGATTTAATTACCCAAATGAAATCTAAATCCAACCAAATTAAATATTTAGGCTTCATAACACTTATGAAACATATTTAACTTATTATGGTCTAAGATTTAGGCCTCTAAGGCCTTCTGTTTGTAGTTGGTCGTGGCCCTTCCTCTAGAGGGATTCTATGCCAACTTCACTTCTTTGGGCTATTATAATTCCTCCAATGGATCTATTAATTATTACGTCAGTCCTATAACACTTATAGTTCAATAATAATTAATTATGAAATACATTATTTCAATTAGGTCCATTTTTACAGAACATTTCAAAAAAAAAAGTTATGCGAACAATTTTACTTGATCATAATTAATTAAACTCTTTAATTAATTATTCTCTTATTCACTTCTCTATCCCCTTAAAAATATCAAATATTATTATCCTTGTCATTTTACCATTTTATCCTTTTCTCTATATGTGTGTGACCTATTGGGTTCCAATTCATGTTGGCAGTATAATATGTAATTGTGAGTTTTATTCAAAACTCACATGATTTAAACTTCATTAAATCATTTTATCAATCCCTATTGATATTCTTGATACACTATTATACAAGTCATGATTGGCCTCTAGCTAGGCATCATGACTACCCAAATGTCAGGAAAGTCAAGTTGTTTGACTATGCCCTTCCATAAAAATAATTACCGTGCAATTACTCCCTCCACCACTCTTATCTCAATTAGATTCTGATTATGGATTTCTATCAACTCATATAAATCTAATTATGTATGTTCTATTAATTAAACCATTTTTCCCAAAATACCCTTTATGGATCTCTATCCATCTTGGCATATTACTCTAGCCAAAGATTCTCTGAACAAGGCAATTATAGAATCATGCGAGATAACTTCCCTTAATAAATTTGGGATGGTGAATCCTTTGTCAATCACTCAACTATCTTCAAGTAGGTCATGATATATCCAACCTCCTAACTATGTTTACCCCCAGTTGGAAGTAATCAATTATGGAGTCAAAGTATACCACTTGCTACTTAAGATAACTTTAGTGATCTCAAGTCTAAGGATACTTGCACAACCGCTATGAAGAGATTCCTCACTGACATAGATTTAATATCCATGTGATGCTTTTCTTTGCAGGTCTCCAATGAACTTGTTCTTCTAACAAGCATCCATATGTTAGCTTTGATTATCTTTCATAATCACAGTTATGAGAACCACTGCTTGAACCATTCAAGAAGCGTAACATGTGCTAGTCTATTCGAATTAACAATGTCCTATCTTGTTAATTCTATGACTATGGATATTTAGATATTAACAAATTTGCATGCAATAGATACCTCATATCATGAACATTTTCGTGATTGTTTTTGCACTGTGTTTATAATATCAAGGACTTTATTTATTAATTTAAGATTTACAAACTCATATATTTAAACATAGAATTAATAAAAGAATAATGCCTTTTATTAAGAATATAAATTCATACATATGAAATTCATCACTTTTACATGGGCTCTAGGGTATACTCTCTAGCAATCTCCCACTTGTACTAGAGCCAATCACTCATATGTCTCAGACCCATGCTATTTATATGGTGATCGTGCTTTATCTGGGAAAGTGCTTTAGTGAGTGGATCCGCCACATTACATCTGTAGGGACCCTTTCTATTTTCACATTATTTCTAGATACTATTTCCCTTATGAGATTGAAGCGTCTGAGAACATGCTTGGATCGCTGATGAGATTGTGGTTCCTTTGCTTACGCAATAGCTCCATTGTTGTCACAATATAAAGGAATTGGATCAATAATGCTAGGCACCACTCCTAGTTAAGATATGAACTTTTTGATCCAGGCTGCTTCTTTGGCTTCTTCCGAAGCAGCAATGTACTCAGCTTCCATCAAGGAATCAACAGTTATTTCTTGTTTGGAACTCTTCCAACTAACTGCTTCTCCTCCCATTATGAACACATAACCAGACTGTGATTTACAATCATCATTGTTAGATTGGAAGTTGGCATCTGTATACCCTTTTACTTCCAAACTAACCTCTCCATATACCAAGAATATATCCTCAGTCCTTCTCAAGTACTTAAGGATATTCTTGACAACTGCCCAGTATTCCTCTCTGATGGGGATTTAATTGAACCCTTAGTCTCACTAGATTGTGTATAGAGTGAGTAGGGTATCATTCCAAAGGGAACGAGGTAAATTTTGTATTGAAACCACAAAGAGTAACGAATAAAATAAAGATTATGCATTTGACTAAATATCTAAACTACTTTGGATATATTAAATTAATTTGGATTAAAGATGACTTAAATGATAGTATGAACATACATTAAAAATATGAAATAGTAATTCATTTAAGAACAAGTACAGGTAATTATGTAAATAAAGTGACTTGAAAATTTAGCCAAGATTCTTTAAAGCAACTCTCGTTGTCAGTAAAGATGTTTTCATTTAGAGTCTATAAGCACTCTCATGTCATTATAGAGATAAACAAACATTATGAAGCTCTATGCCAATTCTTTAACCCCTTAAAGTGAATTCCTTATCTCTAAGTGAATTCAATGCTTCAAGTACATTCATTTGTTTTTCCATCAAAGAGTTCCAACTCTCGTTGCGAATAAATTAACTAACATGCCAAATATGGTGGCCAATCATACATAGCAAATCAAAGCACAGAAATGGATGTAAATCATACTTCATTCATAATAATAATAAACATGTCTTAAACAAATACTAGTGCATAGTTATAATGTACTAAGGAAACTAGCCAAAGTACATAATTGAATTAAAGACAAACAAAAGAAACAAACTTATCTCATGTTCCTTTGGCTTTGTCCCTTTGTAATCATCTAATAAAAACTAAGTAGAAATGTTTATCCAAAATAATAACTATATTTCTAAAAAGTAAACATTGATTGATCCCCCTACTGCAGTTTATGCCATCCATATTTATAAAGGGAAAACTCTATAAACATGTCTCTTCATAATGGTTGTCAATGTAAAAGGTTGCAATGAAAGGTCATGATGCTTGGCTGAAAAATCATGTGTAGAAAGATGGCATCGTTTGGGAATAGGCGTAATGTTCCACTCATGAACATCATCACGAGTCGTGAACTCCATCAAACTATCCTTACTCGTGAACTGCTCCCGACTCGTGAACTTCATGCCAACTTGTGAACTTCCTACCGAGTCGTGAACCTGGCATCTCTGTGTCAATCATGAAATGCTACACGTCTCGTGCCATTTCTGTCCAAGTCATGAGCCACTTCATGAATCGTGAACTGCTTCATCCGAATCCTTCACCATTTCCCCAAATCACTTCACGTTTGCACCAACTTTTGACCTAAAACACAAATAAACACATAAACTAAACATACACACATAAATACGCAAAATATTACATACTTAACTAATTAAATAAAAGAAAATACATACTAAAAAGTAGACATTTTACATGGCATCAAATTCCCCCACACTTAAACCTTGCTTGTTATCAAGCAAGAAAAGAATGAGAAAATCTAATTCCAAGTTAAACTAAGTAAGTTAAATTATAAAGCATTGCTCAATATTCACTTTAAACAAGATTGAAATGAAATAAAACACCTTAAACACTCAAAATACAAGTAAATCAAAACTTAAAACATGTATTCTAAATTACCAAGTTACCTAAGTTTACTAAAACCAACATAGAAATAATAAAGTCTCAAAACTAACCATGCTCAAGAGAGAATATTGATCATAAAACCTAAGACTATAGTTGCTTTTTAGGACAAATTGCAAGCACTCATACCCTTAAACCAATCTCATGGCATTTTTAGACTTCATTTTTTTTCTTTTTTTATCATATCATGGGTATACTTTTAAACTTTATCCCATGAATTGAGCATAGCAAGAGAATGTAGTATTGGGTGCGTTTTACGCTCCATCCCATACTTTATTGAACTTTTAAATATGCATCTTGCTTTGTTTATTTTATTTCAACACACACACACACACACACACACACATATATATATATATATATATATATTTAGCACTCATCCATTATTGAAAGGTAAAGGTAAGTATTATGGCTAAAGTTTCCATGAGGCAACTAGAATCCTAAAAATCTTAAACTAAATGATCAAATTCTAACCTTAAAGTATAGTTAGTAAAGAGACTAAATAACCTAAAATGTTGAAAGAAGTAAAAAGAGATAACTTGAAAACACAAAACACATGCCAAAAGCCTTGAAAAACTAATCAAATGAGCATAAAAGGCAAATGACTTAACATAACAACCTATATTATAATCAATTGAGAGCAATACTTATAAGAAAACTTACTAAATGGATTAGTCTAAACAAAGAAAAAGATACACACCGAAACAAAAATTACAATGTGAAACAAAACATGTGACGCACAACATATTTTATTTCCCCAAACTTAGAACACACATTGTCCTCAATTTGAAGAAACAAAACAAATAGAAACAAACTAAAAAATAAAGGAAAGAAAACTCCCCTATGATCATGGTGAAGGTGGAGGCAAAGATACCACATAACCTGATTGGGCAATGAAAGTATCCACCTTGTACTCAAGGCATCGTTGACGTTGAACCAAATGGTAGGTAACTTGCTCCAATGATGTGAGTTGATTCTGAATGGTGGATTGATTTTGCAACAACTGGTTGAACATGGAATGAATGGAATGTGAAGAAGATCCAATAATAGGTGGTGAAATAGCAACCTTGTCTCTAGAGACATCATCCATAGGAACATATCCTTGTCCTTGGTCCTCTTGCGTCCCTAGACACATCATCCATAGAAACATATCCTTGTCCCTGGCCCTCTTGCCTTGCCTCTTCCGAAGTGCTTTCCTCAGCCGCTTCTTGTGGAGTACAGGTTCCTACAAGATCCTTCCAACAAGAACATGAAATAGGGGGAATAAATTTAAAATAATTATTAACCACTTCACCCCAAACAAAAAGATGTTTAGAAAAATATAAACATGGAAGGACACTATCATATATATACAAATCTACGTCAAGACTCCTAGCAATAGTAGCTATGACATGTCCATGTGTGAGAGGAGACTCTGGATGACCAACACAATTCATTAATTGATTAAAAATCCAAAAAGAGCAACAAATGGACTTGCGATTATGCACACACCACATCAAAAATAACTCATGATGAGAGACTCAATTAAATTTAGGTTTGTTAAAGACAACAGAGGCTAAGATCTTATGCAAAATCCAATATTTCAAATCTGTTATAAACATAGACTTAGCCTCCCGAGCCCTAAATGGTGTGGTCAATCCAGTCAGAAAATTCCAAAAGACATTAGGGTTATACACCTTAGGAGGAGCACAAAACCCAATTTGCTTGAAGCCAAAAATGCGATGCATCATAAAATATGTTAGTGTATAATCAATACCATTCAAGAGAAAGTCCAATAGCCTTGAATTTTCAGCATTTTCCTTCAAATTGGTGTAAAATTCCAAGACCAAATCAGTATAAAATTATTCATGCATATTAACAAAACGTAATAAGCCACATTGAGATAGCATTTCATTCACTGCATCAAGCAATCCCACTTGTTCAAGGAGAGAGTCTGGAAAATACTTACATTGAGAAATTTCCCTATCCTTAAAAGCAAGGAGATGATTACCTTCATGCACAGATGAAATGGGGAATGGTGCATGAAATTGAGTTTGTAAACTTTCTGGTTGTGCTTCATCTCCCCCTTGCTGGCTTCTTGAAGAAGATGGGTTCTTTGCTCTCACCATTGAATGGAAAATAAGAGAAAGACAAAGAGAAGATATATAGTAGAGAAGAAAATTATGAAGAGACACCCACACACAGATGAGGAGTAAAGAAGAAGACCAAGTAAAAGAAGGGAAATGAAAGACAAAAATAACGGCAAATGAATGCACGCTAGAAGAAATAAAAGATGCAAAATGGAGAAGGGAAAGAAGAAGAAGAAGACACTCACACGCAGCTATGAAATAAAAGATAAGTAGTAAAGAAGAAGAAGAAGATGTAGAGGAAGAAGAGAAAATGAGGGACCAAGGCACGAGTGAAATGAAATCTGTGAAATAAAAGAAAAGAAAATTAATTGCTATAGTTATAGAGAAATGAGGGAAAGAATGAAACGGCAAGTTGGTTCACAAACCCTAGGTTTAAGTATAATCATTCCCCCTCCCTATAATTTAAACTAATTGATGGCAGTTGACAAGGATTGAAAGGCAAAAAGAATGATTAAGTACACTAATTAAAAAAATAAAGAAAGAAAGAAATATAAATTAAAAAAAAAGAAAGAGTTAAAATGCACGACTCGGTAAATAAGGCAACAGTGAATCACGAGTCGAATGCAACTTCACTACACGTGAAAAATAGAAGTTAGGCATATGTTCACATGTTCACGAGTCGGACAAAACTTCACGACTCGTGAAGAATTTCTTTCTGTGTTACTCGTGAAACTCTTCTCGAATCGATAATTTTATGCACAACTCGGTAACATGTTCACAACTCGTGAAGCTTTTACTTCTAGAGCACTCGTGAACAACTTCACAAGTCGAACAGGACATGCGAAAGCTTCGCTTTGCTGTAACTTTTCTGCAAATTTCACCAATCTCGATGCAAATGTTAAAAAGATAGGGTGAAAATAAGATAAGAAAAATGAAAATGAAAAAATACTTAAAATATAACCAAGAATAATCCAAAGAACAAATAAAATCTAAACTAAGAAAGCTAATCATAAACAAAAAGATTATTGTGCAAGAGATGAATTTAATAAATTAACTATTAAAATCACAAATAATTTTAGTCTAAGATCATTACAATAACTCAAATTACAAAGAATAAAACAAACACAATACAAAATTCATATATCAAAATAACTAATTTATATCATATAATCCTAAAGCATCTACTACTTCGTATCAATCAATAAAAATTCATTTAAGCCGTTCCCCTGCAATGACACCAAATTCTAATGGGAATTTATTTGAACACTTAGTCTCACTAGACTGCATATAGAGTGAGTACAGTATCGTTCCAAAGGGAACAAGGTAAATTTTGTATTGAAACCACAAAGAGTAGATGGATAGGTAATGAATAAAATAAAGATTATGCATTTGACTAAATATCTAAACTACTTTGGATATATTAAAATATCTAAACTACTTTGGATATATTAAATTAATTTGGATTAAAGATGAATTAAATGATAGTATGAACATACATTAAAAATCTGAAATAGTAATTCATTTAAGAACAAGTACAGGTAATTGTATAAATAAAGTGACTCGAGAATTTAGCAAAGATTCTTTAAAGCTACTCTCGTTGTCAGTAAAGATGTTTTCATTTAGAGTCTATAAGCACTCTCTTGTCATTATAGAGATAAACAAAAATTATGATGCTTTATGCCAATTCTTTAACCCCTTAAAGTGAATTCCTTATCTCTAAGTGAATTCAATGCTTCAAGTACTTTCATTTGTTTTTCCATCAAAGAATTCCAACTCTCGTTGCGAATAAATTGACTAACATGCCAAATATGGTGGCCAATCATACTTAGCAAATCAAAGCACAGAAATGGATGTAAATCATACTTCATTCATAATAATAATAAATATGTCTTAAACAAATACTAGTGCATAGTTATAATGTACAAAGGAAACTAGCCAAAGTATATAATTGAATTAAAGACTAACAAAAGAAAGAAACTCATCTCATGTTCCTTTGGCTTTGTCTCTTTGTAATCATCTAATAAAAACTAAGTAGAAATGTTTATCCAAAATATTAACTATATTTCTAAAAACTAAACATTGATTAATCCCCCTTATTTAGTTAATACCATCCATATTTATAGAGGGAAAACTTTATAAACATGTCTCTATCATAATGGTTGTTAGTGTGAAAAGTTACCATGAAAGGTCATGATGCTTGGCTGAAAAATCATGTGCAGAAAGATGGCATCGTTTGGGAATAGGCGTAATGTTCGACTCGTGAAACATCATCACGAGTCGTGAACTCTATCAAACTGTCCTCACTCGTGAACTGCTCCCGATTCGTGAACTTCATGCCGGACTAGTGAACTTCCTGACTAGTCGTGAACCAGGGCATTTCTGTTTCACTCTTGAAATGCTTCACGTCTCGTGCCATTTCTATCTGAGTCGTAAGCCACTTCATGACTCGTGAACTGCTTCATCCGAATCCCTTCACCATTTCCCTAAATCACTTCATATTTGCACCAAATTTTGACCTAAAACACAAATAAACACATAAACTAAACATAAACACATAAATACACAAAATATTACATACTTAACTACTTAAATAAAAGAAAATACATACTAAAAAGTAGACATTTTACATGGAATCAATTCCCCCACACTTAAACCTTGCTTGTCCTCAATCAAGAAAAGAATGATAAAATCTAATTCGAACTTAAACTAAGTAAGTTAAATTATAAAACATTGCTTAATATTCACTTTAAACAAGATTGTAATGAAATCAAACACCTTAAACACTCAAAAATATCAGTAAATCAGAAGTTAAAACATGTATTCTAAATTACCAAGTTACCTAATTTTACTAAACCAAACATCAAAATAATAAAGTCTCAAAACTAACCATTGCTCAAGAGAGAATATTGATCATAAAAACCTAAGATTCTAAGGCTATAGTTTCCTTTTAGTGACAAATTGCAAGTACTCATCCCTTAAACCAATCTCATGCCATTTTTTAGATTGCATTTGTTTTCTTTTTTATCTTTTTTTTATCATATCATGGGTATACCTTTAACTTTTTATCCCATGAATTGAGAATAGAAAGAGAATTGTAGTATTGGGTGCGTTTTATGCTCCCATCCCATACTTTATTGAACTTTTAAATATGCATCTTGCTTTGTTTATTTTTATTCATCATATATATATATATTTAGCCCCTCATACATTATTGAAAGGTAAAGGTAAGTATTATGGCTAAAGTTTCCATGAGGCAACTAGAATCCTAAAAATCTTAAACTAAATGATCAAATTATAACCTTAAAGCATAGTTAGCTAAAGAGACTAAATAACCTAAAATATTGAAAGAAGTAAAAAGAGATAACTTGAAAACATAAAACACATGCCAAAAGCCTTGAAAAACTAATCAAACGAGCATAAAAATCAAATGACTTAACATAACAACCTATATTATAATCAATTGAGAGCAATACTTATATGAAAACTTACTAAAATGTTTAGTCTAAATAAAGAAAAAGATACACACCCAAACAAAAACAACAATTTGAAACAAAACATGCGACAGACAACATATTTTATTCCCCCACACTTAAAACACACATGATGCTCAATGTGAAGAAACAAAACGAAAACAAAAACAAAAAGAAACAAACTAAAGAATAAAGGAAAGAAAACTCCC
Organism: Excoecaria agallocha; assembly: GCA_037975025.1. Classification (NCBI taxonomy): domain Eukaryota; kingdom Viridiplantae; phylum Streptophyta; class Magnoliopsida; order Malpighiales; family Euphorbiaceae; genus Excoecaria; species Excoecaria agallocha. The sequence goes on from CM075818.1 coordinate 13,428,128, forward strand.
CTAAGATCATGGTGAAGGTAGAGGCGAAGATACCACATAACCCGATTGGGCAATGAAAGTATCCACCTTGTACTCAAGGCGTCATTGACGTCGAACCAAATGGTAGGTAACTTGCTCCAATGATGTGAGTTGATTCTGAATGGTGGATTGATTTTGTAACAACTGGTTGAACATGGAATGAATGGAATGTGAAGAAGATCCAGCAATAGGTGGTGAAATAGCAACCTCGTCTCTAGAGACATCATCCATAGGAACATCTCCTTGTCCATGGTCCTCTGGCCTTGCCTCATCCAAAGTGCTTTCCTTAGCTGCTTCTTGTGGAGTAGGAGGTTCTTGTAAGATCCTTCCAACAAGAACATGAAAGAGGGGGAATAAATTGAAAAGAATTATTAACCACTTCACCCTGAACAAAAAAATGTTTAGAAAAATATAAACATGGAAGGACACTATCATGTATATGCAAATCTACATCAAGACTCCTAGCAATTGCAGCCATGACATGTCCATGTGTGAGAGGAGACTCTAGACGGCCACACAATTCATTAATTGATTAAAAATTCAAAAAGACCAACAAACGGACTTGTAATTATGCACAAACCACATCAAATATAACTCATGATGAGAGAATCGATTAAATTCAGGCTTGTTAAAGACAACAAAAGCTAAGATCTTATGCAAAATCCAATATTTCAAATCTGTTATAAACATAGACTAAGCCTCCGAGCCCTAAATGGCATGGTCAATCCAATCAAAAAATTCCAAAAGACATTAGGATTATACACCTTAAGAGGATCACAAAACCGGTTTGCTTAAAGCCAAAAATGTGATGCATCATAAAATATGTGAGTGTATAATCAATACCATTCAAGAGAAAGTCCAATAGCCTAGAATTTTTAGCATTTTCCTTTAAATTGGTGTAAAATTCCAAGACCAAATCAGTATAAAATTGTTCATGCATATTAACAAAATGCAATAGCCATATTGAGATAGCATTTCATTCACTGCATCAAGCAATCCCCACTTGTTCAAGGAGAGAGTCTGAAAAATACTTACATTGAGAAATTTCCCTATCCTTAAGAGCAAGGAAATGATTACCTTCATGCACATATGAATCGAGAATGGTGCATGAAATTGAGTTTGTAAACTTTCTAGTTGTGCTTCGTCTCCCTTTTGCTGGCTTCTTGAAGAAGATGGGTTCTTTGTTCTCACCATTGAATGGAAAATAAGAGAAAGACAAAGAGAAGATATGCAGTCAAGAAGAATATGATGAAGAGAAACCACACACAGATGAGGAGTAGAGAAGAAGACCAAGTAAAAGAAGGGAAATGAAAGACAAAAATAACAGCAAATGAATGCATGCTAGAAGAAATAAAGATGCAAAATGGAGAAGGGAAAGAAGAAGAAGAAGACACTCACACGCAGCAATGAAATAGAAGATAAGTAGCAAAGAAGAAGAAGAAGAAGATGTAGAGGAAGAAGAGAAAATAAGGGACCAAGGCACGAGTGAAATGAAATCTGTGAAAGAAAAGAAAAGAAAAGTAATTGCTATAGTTATAGAGAAACGAAGGAAAGAGTGAAACGGAAAGTTGGTTCACAAACCCTAGGTTTAAGTATAACCGTTCCCCCTTCCTATAATTTAAACTAATTGATGGCAATTAACAAGGATTGAAAGGCGGAAAGAATGATTAAGTACACTAATTTAAAAAATAAATAGAGAAAGAAATATAAATTAAAAAAGAAAGAGTTAAAATGTATGACTTGGTAAATAGGGCAACAGTGAATCACAAGTCGAACGCAACTTCGCTACTTGTGAAAAATAGAAGTTAGGCATATGTTCACTTGTTCACGAGTTAGACAAAACTTCACAACTCGTGAAAAATTGGATTATTCGGTAGGTGTAAAAAGGTTCACGAGTCGAACCAATATTCATGACTCGTGAAGAATTCCTTTTTGTATTACTCGTGAAACTCTTCTCGAATCAATAATTTTATGCACAACTCGGTAACATATTCATGAATCGTGAAGCTTTTGCTTCTGGAGCACTCGTGAACAGCTTCACGAGTCGAATAGGACACGTGAAAGCTTCCCTTTGCTGGAACTTTTCTGCAAATTTGACCAATCTCGATCCAAATGTTAAAAAGACAGAGGAAAAATAAGACAAGAAAAATGAAAATGATAAAATACTTAAAATATAACCAAGATAATCCAAAGAACTAATAAAATCTGAACTAAGAAAGCTAATCCTAAACAAAAGATTATTGTACAAGAGATGAATTTAATAAATTAACTGTTAAAATCACAAATACTTATAGTCCAAGATCATTACAAAAACTCAAATTACAAAGAATACAACAAAACACAAAAAAAAAAAAATTCATATATCAAAATAACTAATTTATATCATATAATCCTAAAGCATCTACTACTTCGTATCAATCAATAAAAATTCATTTAAGCCATTTCTCGGCAACGGCTCCAAAATCTAATGGGAATTTATTTGAACCCTTAGTCTCACTAGAATTCGTATAGACTGTGTAGGGTATCGTTCCAAAGGGAACGGGGTAAATTTTGTATTGAAACCACAAAGAGTAGATGGATAGGTAACGAATAAAATAAAGATTATGCATTTGACTAAATATCTAAACTACTTTGGATATATTAAATTAATTTGGATTAAAGATGACTTAAATGATAGTATGAACATACATTAAAAATATGTAATAGTAATTCATTTAAGAACAAGCACAGGTAATTGTATAAATAAAGTGACTGGAGAATTTAGCCAAGATTCTTTAAAGCAACTCTTGTTGTTAGTAAAGTTGTTTTCATTTAGAGTCTATAAGCACTCTCATGTCATTTTAGAGATAAACAAAAATTATGAAGCTTTATGCCAATTCTTTAACCCCTTAAAGTGAATTCCTTATCTCTAAGTGAATTCAATGCTTCAAGTACATTCATTTGTTTTTCCATCAAAGAATTCCAACTCTCATTGCGAATAAATTGATTAACATGCCAAATATGGTGGCCAATCATACATAGCAAATCAAAGCACAGAAATGGATGTAAATCATACTTCATTCATAATAATAATAAACATGTCTTAAACAAATACTAGTGCATAGTTATAATGTACAAAGGAAACTAGCCAAAGTATATAATGAATTAAAGACAAACAAAAGAAAGAAACTCATCTCATGTTCCTTTGGCTTTGTCCCTTTATAATCATCTAATAAAAACTAAGTAGAAATGTTTATCCAAAATAATAACTATATTTCTAAAACTAAACATTGATTGATCCCCCTTCTTCAGTTAATGCCATCCATATTTATAGAGGGAAAACTCTATAAACATGTCTCATCATAATGGTTGTTAATGTGAAAAGTTGCCATGAAAGGTTATGATGCTTGGCTGAAAAATCATGAGCAGAAAGATGGCATCGTTTGGGAACATGCATAATGTTCGACTCGTGAACATCTTCATGAGTCGTGAACTCCATCAAACTGTCCTCACTCGTGAACTGCCTCCGACTCATGAACTTCCTGCAGACTCGTGAACTTCTTGCCGACTCGTGAGCCAGGCGTCTCTATGTCACTCGTGAAATGCTTCAGGTCTCGTGCCATTTCTTTCTGAGTCATGACCCACTACTTGACTCGTAAACTGCTTCATCCGAATCCTTCACCATTTCCCCAAATCACTTCACATTTGCACCAACTTTTGACCTAAAACGCAAATAAACACATAAACTAAACATAAACATATAAACACAAAAAAAATTACATACTTAACTACTTAAATAAAAGAAAATACATACTAAAAAGAAGACATTTTACATGGCATCACTCTCCAAAATTTGTTTGGAATTTGCTTGTGACACTTAAAGTAAATGCTGACATCTGGACGTGTACGTAACATAGCATACATGATAGAACTAATTGCAGATGCATATGGTATTCTATATATGCTCTCTCTATCCTTTAATGTCTGCGGACACATAGACTTGGAATGCTGTTTCCCATACACCATGGGTATAAACCCTTTCTTAGATAGATCCATATTGAACCTCTTCAATACTTTATCTATATATGTACATTGAGAAATACCTAGCAACCTATTGGATTTATCTCTATAGATCCTTATTCCCATAATATAGGATGGTTCTCCAAGTTCTTTCATGGAGAATTGCTTGGATAACTATATTTTAACGGATTGGAGAAGAGAAAGGTCATTTCCCATGATCAATATGTCATCCATATATAGAACAAGGAAGACAATTGCACTCCTACTAACCTTTTATACACGCAAGGTTCATCTTCATTCTGTGAAAAACCAAACTCTTTGATTGTCTCATTGAATCGTATGTTCCAGCTCCTAGAGGCTTGCTTCAATCCATAAATGGATCTTTGAAGCTTGCATACCTTTTCGCCATTTCCTGATGTGAACCCTTATAGTTTTGTCATATACACATCCTCAGTCAGATTTCCATTTAGAAAAGTTGTCTTCACATCCATTTGCCAAATCTCATAATCATAATGAGCTGCAATGGCTAAAAGTATTCTTATAGACTTAAACATCGCTACAGGAGAAAAGGCTTCATCATAGTCAATACCTTTTTTTTAACGATAGCCCTTTGCTACTAAGTGAGCTTTATAGGTAACTATATTACCTTCCATGTCGGTTTTCTTTTTGAAGACCCATTTGCACCCTATGGCTTTTATCCCTTCAGGTGGTTGAGTTAAAGTCCATACTTTTTTCTTATACATGGAGTCTATTTCAAACTGCATAGCCTTAAGCCACAAATCATGTTCTGAACTATTCAAAACTTCTTGATAGCTTGTAGGCTCATTGTCCTCTACTACAGTTATGCCTTTATCCGAATCAAAGTAAAATCCATATCTCACAGGGATAAAACACATCCTAGTAGATCTTTTAGGATTTTTTGTATAATCAGGTTCAACTGTAATCTCATCATTATGAAATTCAGTCTCGGGTTTAATCGGTTGATCTACTTCTATTTGTGGGTCTTGAACTTTGCCAAGTTCAATTTTACTCCTACTGTCCTCTTGTAGGAGAAATTCTCCTTCCAAGAAGACAACACGCCTTGAACAAATACCTTTTGTTCTAAGGGATGATAGAAATAATATCCAAAGGTTTCTTTTGGATATCCCACAAATAAACATTTGTCAGACTTAACATTTAGTTTGTCTGACATTGTCCTCTTCACATAAGCAGGACAACCCCATACTTTCATATGAGAAAGAATGGGTTTCTTGTTATTCCACATCTCATATGGAGTAACATCAACCGATTTACTAGGAACTCTGTTTAACACATAAACAACAGTTTCTACTGCATATCCCCAAAAGGACTTAGGCAAGTCTTCTTGGTTCATCATTGATCGAACCATATCTAATAATGTTCGCTTTCTCCTTTCAAATACACCATTGTGTTGTGGTATATATGGTGGAGTCCATTAAGATAAAATCCCATTATCTCTAAGATAATCTTGAAATTGTTGGCTTAAGTACTCTCTACCTTGATCTGATCTAAGTGTTTTGATACTCTTGTCAAGTTGTTTCTCTACTTCATTTCTGAATTCTTTAAACTTTTCAAATGCTTCTAATTTATATTTCATTAGATAGATGTATCCAAACCTGGAATAATCATCTATAAAAGTAATGAAGTAGGAGTATCCTCCTTTGGCATGTGTAGTCATTGGACCACATACATCTAAATGTATTAAGTCCAAAATCATTTTAGCTCGTTCTCTTTTACCAATAAAGGAAGCTTTTGTCATTTTTCCTCATAAACAAGATTTGCATGTATCAAATGATTCATAATTAAATGATCCCAAATCACCTGACTTGTATAATTTGGTCATGCGATTTTCATTTATATGGCCTAAATGACAATGCCATAAATAACAGGTATTTAGATTATCATGTTTTACTCTCTTGGTATCCACATTATGCACTTCTTTAATTAAATCAAGAACAAATATATCATTCTCAATGATAGCTTTTGCATAAAACATATTGTTCTTAAAAATGTAACAACACTTGTCCTTTAAAGAAATGTCATAATCGTTCAATAAAAAACTGTAAGACTCTTGGATAAAGCTGGAACATAATAAAAATTATTTAATTCCAGTACTAATCCACTTGAAAGAGGAAAATGGTAAGTCCCCACAACCGTTGTAGAGATATTTTGTCCAGTAGCTGACTGTAAACATATTTATGCCTTTCCAACTCTTTTAAAGCTTCTAAGCCCCTGTAGATCATTACACAAGTGAGATCCACATCAAGTATGTAATACCCAAGATTGTTTTGAAGAAATAGAATAAGTATTAATTTCAATCATATCAATACCTGAAGTAGAAGCATCAGCTTGCTTCTTCTCCTTGAGAGAATTTAGATAGGCTTTGCAGTTATGCTTCCAATGACCATCCTTTCCATAATGGAAGCAAGTTCCTTTAGGATTCTCTTTCTTGGCAACCTTCTTCTTGGAGATCTCACCATTCTTTGGCTGTGCCTTGGTTATCTTCTTCTTCTTCTGCTTCTTGTCTTTAGTAGAAGTGACAACCATTACACTTTCTGGATCATTCTTAAAAGATCCATCAGCTGTCTTAAGCATGTTGATTAATTCAAGAATGGTTACTTGGATCTTTTTCATGTTGAAGTTAAGCACGAAAGGTGCATAACTTGGAGCCAACGAGTACAAGATTAAATCTATGCATAGATCATTATCCATTACATAGCCAAGTCTACTCAAATGCTCAATATACCCATACATCTTCAATGCATGAGTAGCAACCGAAGTACCTTCCACCATTTTGAAGCTAAATAGAGCTCGAGCAATCTCATATTGCTTAGTTCTAGCCTGAGAAGAATAAAGCTCCTCTAGATGCAAAATGATGGTTCTAGCATCCATCATCTCATGTTGCTTCTAAAGCTACGAGGATATAGCACCCAGCATCAGACATGTTGCTGCTTCACTATCCTCCATGTATTTACGATAAGTGCCTTTGATCTCATCAATAGCATCATCTGATGGAAGTGGTGGTGGATCTTTATCCAAGACATAATGAATCTTTTCAGCTCTGAGAAAAATTCTCACTTGCCTGATCCAGTCAGAATAGTTTATACCAACTAGCTTGTTATCAAAAATTGATCGTATATTAATGTTTGATGTGCTCATGATGATGACCTAGATGTGAAAAATAAAACATATGAGCGTATTTTCATATATATGTATGCATTAATTAGGTTTTAATTAATCCATTTACTCCCACTATTTTATTACGAATTAATAGCCCTCACTATTTAATCCAAGAAAACCCAATGGTTTTCCTAGTGGGCTAATATCCAATCCTTGATATATAATTTGACATTGACTGTGGTCAACAAGCCAAACTCTATACCCTTAAAGGGTGAGTATCTCTATACCAATTGTGTCTCTACATAACTATTGGATCATTAGGTTATCAACTCTTGATGCATGCATACCATATATGCATTCTTTAATCTTGCCTCTAGAGCCATTAGCCTTGACTGTGGTCAACAAGCTAATGGGCTAGCTAAGATGACCCATTTAATTAGATTTGAACATATTCGATATAATGTGCGCTTGACTATGGTCAACAACCCACACTATAAAGAACTCTGGTTCTCCTCAAATTAATGAAAGGCTTATATACCTTAGTATTTGTTTGAGGGTTTTAGTTAATTAAGTCTCATCGTACATGGTTGGCATACATTGGTATGCATCCTATATCTATCACATAAATATAAGCATACAAATATGGTATAGTTATGGACTTTACTACATTGATTTCCCCAAGCCAAAAGGGAAATCAAAAGGTCACACCTAGGTAGTATGCATGATTCAAACAAGTAAAAATAATTACATTATCTTCAATCTTGTTAGATCTTTATTCGGCCCATCTTGCTCCTTGATAGTGGTCTCCATCTCTATCTCTAATTCTAATCTAAGTAATCTAATTACATATTACAATTTGAAAAAGAAATACAAACCAAAAACAAGTGGTCGGGATATGAAAGTCCTCATTGGGCCAAAACATGCATAATGCTCAATCACATTAGGCCTTGTCCATAACTATCCATCATGCCAATCATACACCCTTATATGTATTTATAATGCATAAAGTAATGGATTACTAACTTTGTTTCAACTCTTGAAACATTCTTTTGAGTTATTTTAATAATGTTATCAAATTAGGAAACCCTTTCCATTTTGGAAAATTTCACTTTAGGAAACCTTTTGCATGCATGTGTTCTTGCCAAAATGTAAGGACCACACTAATCCACCCAAACTCTTCATTCTATAAGTTATTTTACATAGGATAATCTATTTCCTTTATAGTCCTGTTGGTTGTTATTATTATATATACATGTACACCTCAATATACTATGAGAAATTATAAAGTATTACATTTAATATTCTATATAATAAATTAAAATGTTCTCTTAATTTAGTGTTTCTTTAGTATAACATAATAAATACAAGAAGAAAATAAATTACAAATATAATTGACTCTCTCCTATCTCTAGAGTTGGCTTTACATTAGCAGCTCTTGTCCCAACAGAAAGCATCTTGACTGTAAGTACCTACACGGATAAACACTCATGCTAAGCTATAAAGCTTAGTGGGGAACAATACATATATGACAAACCACTCACAATGATTGTTCTCAAGCACACAATAAACAATAATAATGGCAAGATATTATAATCAACATGTAAGAGTTATAATATAACTCAAATAACATAATTAATCATATAATATTACTGTATAAAGATGGATCATAAATAACTAATCAAGTATTTATCAATATTACACATATTGTTTAGATCATACTGTGAAATGCCTGCTAAAATCCTATGGGTGTGGATAACGGGTGTTGTGGATACCCGTAGATATAAATATATAAATACCCGAAGGTATTTTCTGTGGATACCCTAAGGTATCAAATCTGTGGACCCATTGGGCCAGAACTATGGTCTCATGTAAAGACAAACTGTGGACTCATAAGAGTCAGACTATAGCTAAAAGCTTAAATACCACAAGTATACGGTGTACCGGTTATAGTACTTCAAATATCGATCCCACGAAGAATTGTTGATTTTAATTACCCACTATTACTACTTAATTTTAATCTTGTTTACGATGTTCATGAGTGGAAATTAATTCTAACTACTCTATTGCATAAATTAATCAAATCCTAGATAAGTATAATCAAATAAAACAATAAATATTATGAAATTAAATAATCATGCATTTGATACCATTATTTTAATTGTAATTTTTAATCTCATTAGTAAGCCAAGTTGGAATAAATTTCTAATCCACTCTCTCGACATGAATTAGATTGCCTAAAACATGCAATTAAAGTACTAATTCTCAACCCTTGTTAATGAACCAGTTAATTTTAATAACACATTTTAAGATTATCTACCAACCTATAGCAATTATCTCCACATATGATCTCTCAAACTATGCTTTGATAATGAATTTCCTATTAACTTTCAATAAGACATTGCTCTGCTAACTCCCTTATTTATGACCATTATGTTGATTTTCAGAAAAGAAATTGCACATCTAAGGTCGTCTTTCTTAACTTATAATGATACTAATAAAGTTTTAATAGCAAATACTACAATCCAAGATCAATATTATAAATGGAAATAGAAATTTGTTCATATATAATCAAATGCCAACATAATATTCATTTTAAAAGATTACAAGGAAGAAAAATAAAACATAAGAACAAGGAGAAGGGGATCTCTCAACCCTTTTTCCCTTCACACAAGATGTATTCTCCCTTGCTTTTGTCTCTTCTTCAAGTCATGGAAAGATAAAGTAAAAAAAATAAAAAAAAACAAATATTGTTCTCAAGATCACAAAAATCAAAATCCAGAATTCCACCCCTAAAAATTTGTTCACATGGCATATATATGCCTCTCTAAAACATATGGCTATTCAAAGATAACCTTTCACAAAAGTTGCCATTGTTCATAAAAAATTGCATCACTTCAGAAATTCAACTGCTCATCCGCCCTTTGTCACAACCTCGTGACAGTTGTCACACTCGCGACACTTGTCACGCATGCTCACGCTTGACTGGCTTTGCTGGCTGTCGCGAGCTCTCCTTCATTGTCGCCCTCACGACATTGCACGCTTCTGGCTGTTGACCTGGCTCTTTCTCCCTTATGCTGTCTCGAGCTCTCCTCCTGTGTCGCGCTCGTGATAGCCATTGTATTGAAAAAGTTGCACTAAAGTATGATATCTATCCTTACTAATGAAATTTTCATATCCCCTTAAAAAAATTCTTCATTTCCCACTAGTTTTCACCTATGCTCAACTTTAACTAGTTACATCTCATACTTTTGTTTTCCTTCTTTTAAAAGCAAACTAGTGTAGTATATATATTTTTTATAATCTTTTTTCTTTATTTATTAATAATTTTTTTACTTGGAAATACTAGTGGCTTTAAATTTCAAGGATTAAAAAGGATTCATGCTTATAATAAATCAATACTATATCCTACTCATCAAAGCATTACTATATTTTCCACATAAGGGTTCAAGCTCAAGGTTTAATTTGTTAGAAATTGGCGCAAGGCTAAAAATAAGCTCATGAATAAAATAGTTTAGGCTCAAAATGGCTACCTAAAGTCAAAAAGGTTAGTTATTTAAGCAAGCTAAAATAAGTTACTTCTAATGCCCTTATCATTTTTCATGCATAACTTATACTAAATGTGATCTCAAAAATTATCTAACACAAGTTCTAGAGTAATGAATACAAGAGGAATTCTCCCAACAAGACAATGTTAAGGCTCAAAGGCTCACCATGGCTATGACAAAACTCTACATCTTGCAAAACTCACTATTCTAAAGCACATATTTAAAGAAACTTAGCCTAAAAGAACTATATACCAAAGTACTTTACCTAAACATGCCTATCCATAAAAGCATAATCATATTAAAACTAAAGATCCTTAATTCTAAGCTAGTAGATGTATCCAATATACTTATAATTAACATGCAAAGATTAATTACATATGTTAATAGGCAATAACCTCACAAGGAATAACTCCATAACACAACTCAACATAAAACATCAAAATTGAAAAACTAATCCTATATGCAAACTAACAACTAGCTTCCCCATACTTAAAGGATACAATGTCCTCATTGTGTATGGAAGACTCCACAAGAACAACACAAACAAACATTTAATAAAAACAAACACACAAACACTTCAACAAAAAAACACAAACAAAAGAAAAACTTAAAATCGGAGAGAGAGGAACATTACTGAGATGGTCCACTTGGGGACCCCGATGGAGAAGGAGTGAAAGGAATATTCTAATGGCGAAAAAATGAAAGGAGTTTGTGGCTGAGGCTCTTATGACTTTTGTGCATTTGTTTGACATATGCCTTAAGGGAATCCATCCGTGCCGCCATGCTTTGATTGGTAGCCTCAATTCCATCCAAATGAGACATGACTTGCTGCTAGCCAACAACTCCTTCTTGCTCAGCACCAATACTTGGCTCATCGCTATCTTCTCGGCCTACATCGAAATCAGTAGCTGGGGCAGCTTCATCTTTATCATCAGTATTATTTGAATCACCAGATGCGACAATAGTAGACATTTCAGGTGCTTTCCCTTTTCCTTTGGTGCAACTAGTACTCGTTTCCTGCGCAAAACATGATAAAAACTATGGAGGCCAAGTGCCTCTATCTAAAACATGGGAGTTATGTAGATAACGGATATCCATTAAAGTCACACACTCATTGTCATCCAAAACAAAATTGCCTAAGTCACCTAAACACCCTAAAACGATGTCGGTTACCATGTGACACATGCCTACTATTTTAGTTTTAGCAATGGATGCATGGTATAACCCATCAAAAATAAAATCTATTGAACATGGTGTTTTACATGACATTAACAAATCAAACACAAATAAATCTTTGGTTTGCACCTTTGTGCTTTCTACTCGTCCAAACAAGGCATGGCATAAATATTTATGAAATAAAAATAAGCCATTATCCTTAATAAGTAAATTAGAGGCATTTTTGTTATTGAATTCATGTAAGCCAGTGAGTGTCGTCCAAATCGGCCGGTAATCAAAAAAATTAGCATTAAAATATTTTCCTTTCAAAGGAAAACCAAACCAACCATGCATTTCTTCAAAACCAACTATAAACTCAGCACCCTGGTGTCTAAATTTAAATTGACTCTTTTTATTGTCTACATACGCCAATGTGACAAAAACTTCCACAGCCCAATCCATCCTAATAGGCAAATTCATAATAGAAAACTTCTCCCATTTCATGTATTTGATATACTTATCAAATTTGGCAGTTAGACCTAAATCCTTAATCAACTCACTGTCTAAATGCAACATACCCACATATGTTTTTGTGTTAAAAAACTGAAACTTTTTTCCTTCTTCTTCAGAGTATATAGGGAAGGGACACTCAAACTTGGCTTGAAGATACTCGAAAGGCGGCGTTGGCGAAGAGCTTGGCTCTACAACTGGTTGCTTATCCTTACGCCTTATGGATTTGGTGCGAACCATGCTAAAAATCAAGTTTACTCCAAGCAAAAATCACAAAAAAGGTGAGGAAGAAAGAAAGAAGAAATCACAGTGAAACCCAACAAAAACTCCCACAAAATTAAGTGAAAAGAAGTAAGGAAGAAGATAAGAAAGAGTTGAGAGAGAGAGCTAAAAACCCAGGAATTCGGAGATAGGTGAGTGAGGAAGGTGAAAGGGTGAGGTAGGGTTTTAAGTATTTATAGGAGGAGGTGAAAAGGCAGCTGAAAACCTAAGAAATTCAAATCCCGTGTTCTGTCGCGACCTTGCGACAATGTCAGCTCGTGACAAGACACAATATTTGAACATAGCAAGCTCGCAAAGAATGTCACGCTCGCGACAGTGCCGAAATGCCTATTCTCCCTAGTTATCAATCGCGCTCGTGATGTTGTCGCTCTCGCGATAGAAGCCTAATGCCTAAATCAAGATGAAACAGTCGCGAGGGCGAACAAGGCGATAGTGTTTTGATCCGTCCTACTCATCCTTGTCGCGCTCGCGACAAGAATGTTACTTCATGACTTATATATATATATATATATATATTAAAATATTTTAAAATGACAACAAAAATAAAGCACACATAAATACCTGTAAAATACAAAAAATAAAAATAAAAATAAAATGTGTAAGCATTATAAATAAGGTAATAAACAAAGAAAAATAAAATTATTTACATAAAAACAATAGAAAGTAAAATATACAAATAACCCTAAGCCAATTTAAAGGAGATAAAAGATACCTTTTTATTCTCATATGCTCCATCTATATATATTTTACATCGATGCCCATTAACTTTAAACAAGTCTCCTTTATTATTTTTTAGTTCTAGATATCCATGGTCAAAAACTTGAGTTACTTCAAAAGGTCCACTCCATCTAGACCTCAATTTTTCAAGGAATAATTTAAGCGAGAATTGAAAAGTATAACCTTATCCCCACTCTTAAAGCTTTTATACTTAATATGAGCATCATGCCACTTCTTAGACATTTCCTTATATAAACGTGCATTTTTATAAGCAAAAAGACGTAATTCATCAAGTTCATTTAATTGCAAACATCTTTTTAACCTAGCATCTTTTATGTAATAATTCAAGGTCTTGATTGCCCAATATGCCCTATGCTCTAACTCAACAGGAAGATGACATGCTTTCCCATACACTAACCTATATGGAGTCATTCCAATAGGTGCTTTGAAAGTAGTCCTATATGCCCATAATGCGTCATCAAGCTTATGTGCCCAATCTTTTCTAGAATTAGAAACAGTTTTTTCTAAAATCCATTTAAGTTCCCTATTGGACACCTCTACTTGACCACTGGTTTGTGGGTGATATGGAGTAGCTACTCTATGGTGGACACCATATTTATGCAATAAAGATGCAAAAGAGCGATTAATGAAATGCATACCTCCATCACTTATGATAGCCCTTGGCACTCCAAACCGTGAAAAAAGTTTCTTCAAAAATGAAATCACCACTTTCGAATCATTGGTTGCTAAAGCTTCAGCTTCAACCAATTTAAGGACATAGTTTACCCCAACCAATATATAAGATTTCCCAAAAGATATAGGAAATGGACCTATAAAGTCTATTCCCCACACATCAAAAATTTCAACCTCCAGAATATTATTCAAGGGCATCTCATCTCTCTTCCCTATGTTTCCTGCCTTTGACAATTATCACATTTAGATACAAAAGTTCTAGCCTCATGAAAAAAGGGTAGGCCAATAAAATCCACACTCTAGCACCCTAGAAGCAGTTTTTGCTCCACCATTATGCCCAGAATACAATGATGAATGACAATGAGCAAAAATATCCAAAGTTTCCTCCTCACTCACACACCTTCTTATGATACCATCCCCACTAATCCTAAATAAATAGGGCTCTTCCCAAAAATAGTTTTTAACATAACTAAAAAACTTATTTTTCTGTTGCCATGTCAATCCATAAGGGATAATTCCTGTAGTAAGAAAGTTAGCAAAATCTACAAACCAAGGCACATACTTATAATTTATTGACATAAGAGATTTATTGATTTGATGACTATCCCCTAGTGGTCCTTCAACATTTTCTAACCTAGATAAGTGATCAGCTACTAAATTTTCAGAGCCTTTCTTATCTTTAATTTCTAGATCAAATTCTTGCAATAGAAGAACACAACGAATCAACCTAAGTTTAGCATCTTTCTTAGCAAACAAATATCTCAAAGCTGCATGATCTGTATAGATTATAACTTTAGATCCTAACAAATAAGACCTAAACTTATCACATACAAAGACAACAGCCAACATTTCTTTTTCAGTGGTTGTATAATTCACTTGAGGTAGTGACAAAGTATGACTAGCATAGTAAATCACATGCAAATGCTTACCAATCCTTTGACCTAACACACAACCTACTGCTAAGTAACTTGCATCGGACATAATCTCAAAAGGTAAATCCCAATTAGGAGAAGTAATTATGGGTGCAGTTGTAAGGGCTTCTTTTAAAGAATTAAAAGCATGCATACAATCATCAGAAAATTCAAAAGGTACTTCCTTAACCAATAAATTAGTTAAAGGCTTAGTTATTAGTGAGAAATCCTTAATAAATCTTTTATAGAAACCAACATGTCCTAAGAATGATCTAATGCCCTTAAGTGTAGTGGGTGGAGGTAATTTCTCAATCAGTTCAACCTTGGTTGTATCTACTTCAATGCCCCTACTAGAAATCTTATGGCCAAGAACTATACCCTCTTCAACCATGAAGTGACACTTTTCCCAATTAAGCACTACGTTAGTTTCCTCACACCTAGCCAACACTCTATCTAAATTATTTAAACATAACTCAAATGAATCTCCATAGACTGAAAAATCATCCATGAAAACTTCCATAATGTTCTCAATCATATCCCCAAAGATAGAGGTCATGCACCTTTGAAAAGTTGCAGGTGCATTACACAACTCAAAAGGCATACGTCTATAGGCGAAAGTGCCATATGGACAAGTAAAAGTAGTCTTCTCCTGGTCACTAGGGTATATAAAAATATGAAAATAACCCGAATACCCATCTAAAAAGCAATAATGAGAATGCCCAGCCACCCTTTCCAACATTTGATCAATAAAGGATAAAGGGAAATGATCCTTCCTAGTAGCTGAATTTAACTTCTTATAATCAATACAAACCCTCCAACCCGTGGTGATTCTAGTAGGAATCAATTCCCCATTCTCATTCCTAACTACTATCATACCTCCTTTCTTAGGTACGCAATGTATTGGGCTCACCCAAGAATTATCCAAAATTGGATAGATAATCCCAGCATCTAACAATTTGATGACCTCTTTCTTAACTACCTCTTTCACATTAGGGTTAAGTCTCATTTGCCTATCTGCCCTAGGTTAACAATCATCTATCATATTAATCCTATGCATAACAACATTAGGACTAATTCCTTGCAAATCCAAAATTTGCCAACCTATACTCTTTATTCTCTTTTTAACCACCTCTACTAGTAGAAATTCCTGATTACTAGTAAGTTTATTAGACACAATGATAGGTAAAGTATGATTTAAACCAAGAAATGCATACCTCAAATGATTAGGTAGCTCTTTCAAC
Source organism: Excoecaria agallocha (assembly GCA_037975025.1). Classification (NCBI taxonomy): domain Eukaryota; kingdom Viridiplantae; phylum Streptophyta; class Magnoliopsida; order Malpighiales; family Euphorbiaceae; genus Excoecaria; species Excoecaria agallocha. The sequence goes on from CM075818.1 coordinate 13,444,337, forward strand.
TCTACCATAGGAGGACTTACAATTGAAGGTGGTATAGGTGCATCATTTCGATATAAGTGTTCTGGCCTTGCACCTTCTTGCTCTTCTTTCCCACTAACTTCTCTCTCAAAGACCTCCTCATCTACATCTGCTTCATTAAATATTGCACAACACAAGCATCAATGACATCTATTCTCATGCATATATTTTCCATGCGATATTCTACACTATCATCCCCCACTCGCAAAATTAATGAACCCTCATAGACATCAACCAATGCCCTACCTGTTCTCATAAAAGGTCTCCCTAAAATCAATGGGCATTTCACATCATATGTAAAATCTAAGATGACAAAATCGGCAGGCAGAATAAATTTGTCAACCTTAACTAAAACATCTTCCACTATACCATATGGTTTTTTAATGGACTGGTCAGCTAATTGTAAAACCATTGAAGTAGGTTTAACATAATCTAACCCCAACTTCTTGAAAATAGAAAATGACATAAGGTTAACGCTGGCCCCTAAATCGCATAAACACTTAGGAAACTTAACATCTCCTAAAATGCATGGAATGGTGAAACTACCATTATCTTTTAGCTTAGTAGGCAAATTATTTGTTATTATAGAACTACATGCCTCAGTCAAAAATCACGACACAAAACTCATTTTGCTTTTTATGTTCCTGCACACTACCAAACTTGTTATTGGTAACAAATTCATTATGGTAAGACTTTCCTGACCTCAAATTTATGGCCTTTAAATGCTCTCTTGGGTTGTCCTCCGTATTGCTTGGTAAATTCCCTTGTACTCGCGACAGAAGAGCCTTGGCAATTTACCCCAATTGAACTTCCAAATTATGAATGGATGAAGCTTGATTCTTGGTTATTTGATCAAACTTAGTTTCCATCCTCTTTTGGGACTCCTCTTGAGCATTAAACTTCATATTTATGCCCTTCAAAAATCTATCCATCTTTACTTCCAAGGCACCAAACCTATCTTGAGGTTGATGAAACCCCACAACCCTATTTTGGTTACTACTATTGCCCCAAGAAAAATTTGGGTGGTTTCTGCAACCGGGGTTATAAGTGTTTGAATATGGGTTTCCCCTTCCTTGTCCTTAGATGAAACTAACTTGTTCTTCAGTACTTGCCATACCCAAATTACACCCTTCACTTTTATGGCCCAATTGTCCACATATACCACACCCACTAGATGGATTACTACCCATACCTAGGCTATTAATTTTCTAAGTCAATTGCTCCACTTGAGCCTACAAAGCTACTACCGAATCTACCGCATGAACTCCCCTCACATTGGAGAAATTTGTCTCTCTAGCTCTCTCGGTTGGCCACATGCAATTATTCATTGACATTTCCTCCAATAACTCGAATGCATCATCCGTGGTCTTCCTCATAAGAGATCCCCCAGCTGCAGCATCAATGGTGCCCCGAGTTGTTGGATTTACACCGTTATAGAATGTTTGCATGAGTAACTCCCGTGGAAGATTGTGGTGTGGGCAACTTCGCTGCAATTCCTTGAACCTTTCCCATGCCTCATACAAAGATTCAATATCATGTTGAACAAAAGTGGTAATATCCTTTATAATTTTGGCAGTTTTTGCTAGGGAAAAATATTTTGATAAAAAGGCTTGGGCTAATTGGTCCCAAGTTGTGATAGAACCCCTAGTAAGGGAATTCAACCAAGCTTTTGCTTTGTCCTTCGTTGTAAAAGGAAAAAGCCTATGCTTGATTGCATCCGCCGAAACTCCATTAATCTTAAAAGTATAAAAAATTTCTAAGAAATTTTCCAAGATTTAACGGTTCAAGTTCTTCTTGCAAACTCCTTGTACGCGGCATGAACTATCAAATCCTGAAAATTCACAACAAACAAAATCAAATTAAATATCGTAATCCAAAATCATAAATCAAGGTTCATAATGTAAGAAATTAAATCAATCAAAATCCCCAGCAACGGCGCCAAAAACTTGGTATGCTTTTTTTAAAATCTTAAATACCGTAAGTATACGGTGTACCGGTTATAGTACTTCAGATATCGATCCCACGAAGAATTGTTGATTTTAATTACCCACTATTACTACATAATTTTAATCTTGTTTACGATGTTCATGAGTGGAAATTAATTTTAACTACTCTATTGCATAAATTAATCAAATCATAGATAAGTATAATCCAAGAAGACAATAAATAATATGAAATTAAATAATCATGCATTTGATACCATTATTTTAATTATAATTTTTAATCTTATTAGTAAGCCAAGTTGGAATAAATTTCTAATCCACTCTCTCGACATGAATTAGATTGCTTAAAACATGTAATTAAAGTAATAATTCTCAACTCTCGTTAATGAACCAGTTAATTTTAATAACACATTTTAAGATTATCTACCAACCTATAGCAATTATCTCCACATGTGATCTCTCAAACTATGCTTTGATAATGAATTTTCTATTAACTTTCAATAATACGTTGCTCTCGCTAACTCCCTTATTTATGATCATTATATTGATTTTCAGAAAAGAAATTGCACATCTAAGGTCGTCTTTCTTAACTTATAATGATACTAATAAAGTTTTAATAGCAAATACTACAATCCAAGATCAATATTATAAATGGAAATAGAAATTTGTTCATATATAATCAAATGCCAACATAATATTCATTTTAAAAGATTACAAGGAAGAAAAATAAAACATAAGAATAAGGAGAAGGGAATCTCTCAACCCTTTTTCCCTTCACACAAGATGTCTTCTCCCTTGCTTTTGTCTCCTCTTCAAGTCATGAAAAGATAAAGTAAAAAAACTAAAAAAAAAACAAATATTGTTCTCATGATCAGAAAAATCAAAATCCAGAATTCCACCCCTAAAAATTTGTTCACATGGCATATATATGCCTCTCTAAAACATATCACTATTCAAAGATAACCTTTCACAAAAGTTGCCATTGTTCATAAAAAATTGCATCACTTCAAAAATTCAACTGCTCATCCGTCCTTTGTCGCGACCTCGCGACACTTGTCGCACTCGCAACAAGACACGCTCATGCTTGACTGGCTCTGCTGGCTGTCGTGAGCTCTCCTTCATTGTTGCCCTCGCGACATTGCATGCTTCTCGCTGCTGTCTTGGCTTTTTCTCCCTTATGCTGTCACGAGCTCTCCTCCTGTGTCACGCTCGCGACACAGCCATTGCATCTCTCAATCCTCTCCATCTTCTAATTGATTTCTTTAAGCTTAAATTCATTCCCTTCTCCTACAAAATAAATAAAACAACCACACACATACCAAACATATAAAAGCAACAAAATATAGATAAATACCAAAATAAAACACAATACTAAATAAAACTACACATTAAAACACAATATTTACGAGCTTTTCAAGCTCATATCACTATGGTCTCCTATAGAGACAAACTGTGGACTCATAAGAGTCAGACTATAGCAGCTACAACTATAACCCTATAGGCATGCCTATCTATCCACAACCAAGTCTTTATGTGCAGGCAAATAATCATATCTCATGTATCATTTGATTCATAGTATACAATTCATCATATGGAATGATAAATCAAACAATAAGATAATATTCTTTAACTATCATGTCACAATCAAAAGCATATGCAGATAATCGATATAACCCAACCATATTCAAGTAAATACTTTCATATATCAATTACTATAACTTTATCTTTATATTACTTATACATTTCATATGTTTATGGTTGAGCATTATCATATACTTTGTATTTAAGGTAAACTATATGTTTTAAGAAAGAATAGTAAATCTTATGCTTCACAAATTATTTCACAAATATTTTCTTTACATTTCATTTCAATATATAATTTATGTATATGTAAATTGAATGTGGTACATTCTCGTGTTTATCATTAATGTAAACTCGTATTCTAAGGTCTACTATGCCCGGTTATAGTAACAAAACATGGGAAATAGTCTATTATAGTAGAAAGAGGAGAAAAATAGGCAAATATAGGGAACAAGCGCGTGTTTTTGCGCTCGCGGCAGAGGGCGACGGCCCAAACAACACTTCTTCTACTCACAAAATCCTGTAGACTGGTTAAGAATATCAACTTGTACCTCAATTTAGGCGTACCAAACGACTTTTTATGAAAATGTTGTCTTCTACAAAGTTTTATCCCTATGTTTATAGTTTCTAAAAAATCAAAAATAATCTCAATCAGAGCTATAAATCTCAAGATATCGCATAAAAACCGAAGACTGGTCCCAATGATAGGGCAGCAGTCAAGACCCGGATTCAATCGAGCTTTTCTCTACCCTAAAGTTTGATTCAGGTTTCGTTTTCTTCATAAGAAATGAAGATATGTGAGTCCAGTTTCATATCCAATTGGAATTTATCAATTCTACTCAATATAACTCAAGATATCATTAAAATAGTGAAGACTGGTCCAATAAACCCTAGAACATTTTTTCTCTTATTTCAACAAAACTTCCCATTTCAGTTTTCAATCAAGTCTAACCTCTATTTTTTCATGATATTCACCTAATATAACATCATATATTACTAATATCTCCTCATATTCATAATAAACACATATACAAGTAGGGTTAAGTTCCCATACCTCTTTAAGCTTTAACCTTTCAAGCTTTACCTTTCTCTCTCTCTTCTTTATCTTTCTCCTTCATCCTCTCTAGCTTTGCTCTTCATATATTCTTGATCCTAGCCTTAAGTTTCTGTAAAAATCCTTCTCTTCTACCATTTACAACCTTTACCTTCTTTGGAGAGTCATTTTATTTTCATAGAATTTGAGGAGAAGAGAAGAATTCACTAAAGAAGAGAAGAAGAACAAAACAAGGGAATTCTTGGCCAAGAATGGCCGGCCACCCAAGTAGAAGAAATCTGATTTTTCCTTCTCTTTTTCATTGCCTCACAAATGTTTATTTCCTATTGGTTGATAACAAAAATCAAGGCAAAGTTCATTTTAGTCCCTCTTTGTATTTTTATTTCTTACTTTAATCTTTAACCTTTAACTTATTACATTTCTACCATAAAAATTTCACTTTAACTTTTCAATTATATCCTTAATTTACAATTTCCCTTTGATTAGTCACATAATTAACCTCTGTCTTATGCAAAATAATCATCTACCTCTCTCAAGGTACCATTAGGGGTATTACATTAATTATCAATCCAATTGATTATTAATTAATTATCAATTGATTATTTAATTAATTATTCATATTAAATAATTAAAAAATTAATTTTAGGCTTAAAACAAGGGTGGGTCGAAACCCACACAATAAAACCCTAAAATGTGTTCACACACAAACTAGTTTTGTGTCTATTGGAACATTTAGGCCTTTTGAAATGAGTCAAGCCCACTCCAGCCCTTAAAACCCATTAATAAACTTAATTATAGTTTATAATATTTAATTTAAATTAGCTCCTTGGGCCCACCAAGTCATTCAATAATTTAAACCAAGTTCGTAAATATAATTAAGCCCATTAAGTGGTTTTAATGAATTAAAATTAATCCAATTAATTTAAGGCCCATTTTAATTAATCCAATTAATTAAAAATACTTTAATATATCAGATATATCAGATTTAGAAGATTAAAAATCATTCTAAACAAGAACACATCAAGAACACACCAAGAACACCAATTTATTGAACTTTTCGACTAAACTAGTTTTCATACAAAACTTGTTCGATTTTAATTTCATTTGATCCTGTGGCTTAATATCACATATTAAACACATAAATTATCATCAAAATAATCTTAGAGTTGATCAATAAAATTTTAATTTAGAATAGCCCCTAAACATCATTGAAAAATAAAAGCCATTCATGCCAAAACCATGATTCCTTTCTCAAAAGAATCATTTTTATTTTTCGTTATATATATTTGATCACATATATCCATAAATCAATATTTTTCGTTCATGAACAATCAAATTTGATATTTTAAAGTTCATGAAATAAATAACTCAAAAATAAAACTTATTCTGCAGAAAAATATAGAATTGTAGATTTATGGCAAAACCTGGCTCTGATACCATATTGTGAATTATCGGTTACATGCATCTCATATATAAGCAGAATTTAAAATTTTTAACCAATAAATTTGATCTTTCCATGAATTTTCAATATACATATTAATGAGAATAAGAAAAATCACCTTTGATTTTTGTTGAACAATTGATTTTCCTTCTCACCGGGTTGTCGCAAACCACAATGTCCAAAATTAAACACCTCCAATGAGTAATCCACACAAGAAAAGGATATAATGAACCAACAATTGGGAGAAACAAGGTCTGGCCGAAAATCCTAGATGCTAGCTAGGGAAGGTGGTGGCTAAAGCTTTTTGAGTGAGAGAAAAACTTTTTTCTTAATTGTTCACACTTAACCCTAATACACCATCACTTGGATTTTTATAGTTAGGTTAAAAATCAAACTTCATAATGGGATTGGTCTCTTTAAAACTGCTGGAGAATTATTAATTGGACTGGTAGAATTATTTATGATTATTTGGGCTCAATTAAATCCAATGTAAGCCCTTTCACAATAAACTATGCACAAAACCCACAAACTAAGCCCTTTGTACATATACTTAGATTTAATTACCCAAATGAATTTCAAATCCAACCAAATTAAATATGTAGGCTCCATAACACTTATGAAACATATTTAATTTATTTTGGTCCAAGATGTAGGCCTCTAAGGCCTTCGGTTTGTAGTTGGCATGTAGCCCTTCCTCTGAAGGGCTTTTATGCCAACTTCACTTCTTTGGGCCTTTATAATTCCTTCAATGGATCAATTAATTATTATATCAGCCCTATAATACTTATAGTGTTAGTATAATCCCTAGCCCCAATACAATGTAATAAAACACTTTAATTAATAAATGAGGTATTTATTTTATCTATTGTATTCCTATGCATATCAATTGATAGAACTATCCAAGAATGTTGTTTCAGTTTAAGTTATCATGTGTGAGGCACATGGTTTGTAAGACCTTGAAACAAATGAGACTTCATTCTAAATATCCCTAGTCAGTCATTGTTATGGGAATAAAAAATGAATTAAGACTAGTATGACATGTTAATATCCCTAGTCAGTCATTTTAGTGCTTTAGATGCATGAAATAATTAATCAAAAATCGTTATTTTAAATACATGCAATGCTGAAATTTTCTGTTTTGAGTTTTTTGCATTGTTTTTGTGTAAAAATTATTTTAAATGATTAGATAGGTATTATAATTAATATGACATGTTAATATACTGTCCTAAGATGTTCTAGGGATTTAATTGATAATACCTGATGGTACATGTTAATATTAAAACTTGGTGCTATTTGGCATGTTAATTGTTAGTTTAAGAACTAGTTTTATATATTAAATGTAAAAATGATTTAGGCATGTTTGTAAGTGATTTTTAAAGATTAAATATCAGGTCTAGACATATTGTAAATTTGGTTTTAATTCTGGTCCATGACAATTTAATTGATTAATTTAAAAATCACTTAAAACTATGACTAGTTTGTGTTTGTTACATGTATAATCAACATTGTTTGTTTTGTTTTGATTAAAATGATAAAAAAACATTTAGATCAGATTGGTACAGAATATTAAATCAATATTTATGACCTTATTTTAATTATTAAATGACTCATAAAATTGATTTAAGTATTTGTACATTTTGTGGCTTCACATAAGCATTAAACAACTAGTTTTGTTGTTTGTTTGTTTTTATATGCATGCCGTGTATCATATATATGTTCTTCATGATTTTGTGTTTTAATTCATGTTGTTACATATTATATGTATTTTTAATATTTATGGGCTATATGACAAAATTAAAAATAGCAAAATTGGAAATTATACTAGAGTTGATTTATAGCACAAATCTAACTAGTTTGTGTTTTGGGATTTTAAGAGAACTTATTCAATAAGAGGATTTAGTCCATTGGACTTCAGCCCAAGCCCATCACAGGGTCATCTCTTAAAGGTTCAAGTACATAATTTCCATTAATGGGCTTGGCTAATTTAATTAAAATTGGACTTTGTTTGATCCATAAATGTTATGTATATTTATTTGCTTGTTTGGTGTGATGAATGGATATGCATGGTGCATTCATGGGCCCTGAATTTTTGTAATTAAATATGGCTTGCGAGCCATTATGTATTATTTTAAAAGTTTCATTTATTTCTTAGAATAGAATTTACTTGAAGACTTTGTAAATCAAGACGAAGCCCACCAGAGTGGAGAAGCCCAACTCGAAGATTCTTATGTAATAGTATAGAATCTTAGTTGTTGGTTTTTGGGCTCATGTTTGTCATGCTTTACTTTATGCAATTATTTATATATGCATGCTATGTATGGATGACAAAGCGTATGCCATGTAAGCCGTAATAAAATAAATCCCTAAAAATAGTAAGTCACAAAGTTGCCTTCCTAATTCGAAACATGTCAAGGCATCGATCATCGGTCATGTAGACTAGGAGTCCTAGATGCGCTCAATTATCTTTGTGAGGCATGGGTTGTGAATGCAGGTTAGACTTAACATGGAAAGGGATGCCCGGACCTAGGCAACTAATAAACGGATTTGTACTATAACATATTAAGATGTTAGCCCATTTGATCCAAGAGTCATGTATGAGACATGATTGGAGTTTTTCCTACCTAAGTAACTTAACTTGTTAGGTGTCCAAGCTCAGCTTGACTAATAAGTTGTTGTGAAAAGTGGATCTTGGCCCACATTAAAATCACTAACACGAATTATTTAATGTGATATTAATTCGGTTTGTGGGATTATAATAAGACCAAATTTAATCTTGCTAAATTTTATTATAGATTGAAAATGGCTTCTTCAAACAACAATTTCTCATTGCGATCGGTCCTTGAAAAGGACAAATTGAATGGCACTAATTTCATAGATTGGTCTCGAAACTTAAGAATAGTTCTTAAGCAAGGGAAAAATTTGTATGTTTTGGATGCACCCTTGCCTGAAGAACCTGGTAGGAACGCCTCTGCGGTTCAAAAGGAAACTTTTGAGACTAAGAAGAGGGACTCCAATGATGTGACCTATCTGATGCTGGCCATTATGGTGCCTGATTTGCAAAAGCAATTCATGGACCAAGAGGCTTATGCGATCATGGTGCACCTCAAGGAGATGTTCCAAGAGCAAGCTCATCACAAGAGGTTCGTGACAACAAAGGCCTTAATTTCTTGTAAGACGGCTGTAGGTACTCCTGTTAGTACCCATGTACTCAAGATGAAAGGGTATCTTGATACTCTTAAGAAGCTTGAGGTACAAGTGCCAAAGGAATTGGCCACTGACTTGATCTTAGGATCATTGACTGATGATTATGATCCATTTGTGATGAATTATAACATGCATGCAATGAACAAGTCAGTCACTGAGCTCCATGGGATGCTTAAGAATGTTGAAGAGAACATTCGAAAGACCAATCCCGTATTGATGGTTCAAGGGGGCATTAAGAAGGGACCCGCTAAGGGAAAAGGAAAGGGAAAGGCAAAACCCAAGAATGACCTAGCTCGATTCAAGTCAAGTGGGAGTGCACCTCAGGACCAATCCAAGCCCAAGGCGCAGAAGCTTAAAGAGAGTGAGAGTACTTGCTTCCATTGCAATAAGATAGAGCATTGGAGGAAGAATTGCGCACTCTTCAAGGTAGAACAAAAGAAGAATGGAGCCAAGGCATCCAGTTCTGGTATTTTTGTTGTTGAGATTAACCTTTCTATTTCTACCACTTGGGTATTGGATACCAGTTGTGGTTCTCACATTTGTTCAAATGTGCAGGGGCTAAGAAATAGGCGGTTACTTGGAAAGAATGAAGTGGACCTCCATGAGGGGAATGGAGCACGAGTTGCTACCATGGAGATAGGCGACTATCAACTCACTCTACCTTTTGGACTTTGTTTAGTATTAAAAAATTGTTATTATGTGCCTGCTATGAGCAGAAACATTATTTCAGTTTCTTGTTTGGATTTGGATGAATTTGATTTTGTTATTAAAAATGGCAATGCTCATATTCGTCACCAAGGCATTTCTTATGGCAATGCCATGTTGCAAAATAGCCTTTATATCCTTGATATACAAAACAAAGAGTCCATATACAACATTAATACAAATAGGGTTAAATCAAATGAATTGAACCCTACTTACTTCTGGCATTGTCGTTTAGGGCATGCAAACAAAAAAAGCATTTCAAGACTCCACAAAACTGGAGTGCTTGGGTCATTCAACTTAGAGTCTTATGATACATGCGAGCCATGTTTACATGGAAAAATGACAAAGAGTCCTTTTAACAAGAAAGGTGAAAGGACTAATGACTTATTAGAACTAATACATACCGATGTATGTGGACCATTAAGTACACAAGCTAGAGGTGGTTTTAGCTACTTCGTGATGTTCACAGATGACTTCAGTAGATATGGCTATATCTATCTAATGAAGTACAAATCTGACACTTTTGAGAAATTCAAAGAGTTTAAGAACGAAGTAGAAAAACAACTCGGCAAAAGTATAAAAGCCATTCGATCAGATTAAGGTGGCGAATACTTAAGCCAAGAGTTTGACAGTCATCTAAAAGAGTATGGTATTATTTCATAGCTCACTCCTCCTGGAACACCACAATAGGATGGTGTGTCCGAAAGGAGAAATCGAACTTTGTTAGACATGGTTCGATCTATGATGAGTTAAGCAAATCTTCCTGTCTCTTTATGGGGTTATGCATTAGAAATTGCTGCATTTCTACTAAACCGTACTCCAACTAAAGTAGTTGAGAAGACACCATACGAGGTATGGACTGGGAAAAAACCCAATATATCGTTTCTCAAGATTTGGGGCTGTGAAGCACATGTTAAGAAATTAACATCTGACAAACTAGAGTCCAAATCCGCTGTCTGCTTGTTTATGGGTTATCCCAAAGAAACAAAGGGATACTACTTTTACTCACAAGCCGAGAATAAAGTATTTGTTGCTCGCAAGGAAATTTTCTTGGAAAAGGAGTTCCTTCTCAAGAAAGACAGTGGGAGTAAAGTAGAACTTGGAGAAATTCAAGCACCGTAAACTCCTATAGAGGATGAGTTGGAAATGGGATCAAGTTCACAACCAATTGTGGAACAAGAACCCATTACACAAGAACCAAAAAGGTCTGGTAGGGTATGTCGGGAGATTGAGAGATATGGATTTCTAATCACCGATAGTGACACTGTTGAGTTAGTATATCATGAGGATCCTACTAACTACCGAGAAGCTATTGAAAGCCTAGACTCAAAAAATTGGCTTAAAGCCATGAAATTCGAGATGCAATCAATGTATGATAACTAGGTTTTGACCTTGGTTGATCCACCAAAAGGAGCTAAGGTAATTAAATGAAAGTGGCTATTTAAACTCAAAGCTGATAAGACCTACAAAGGTAGACTAGTAGCAAAAGGTTTTTGACAAACTCATGGTGTAGACTATGACGAGACATTTTCGTTTGTAGTCATGCTCAAGTCCATTAGGATCTTACTTGCCATAGCTGCATATCATGATTATGAGATATGGCAAATGGATGTCAAAACTGCTTTCCTCAATGGAAATTTACTTGAGGATGTGTATATGACACAGCCTGAGGGTTTTGTTAATCCAAGCATCCTAAGAAGGTTTGCAATCTTCAAAAATCCATTTATGGATTAAAGCAAGCATCCCGAAGTTGGAATCTTCGTTTTGATGAGGCTGTCAAAGAATTTGACTTCATCAAGAATGAAGATGAGCCTTGAATGTACAAAAAGGTTAGTGGGAGCATAGTAGTTTTCTGGTCATATATGTGGACGACATCCTTCTCATTGGGAATGACATTCAAACATTGCAAAAGGTTAAGCAATGGTTGGGAAAATGTTTCTCAATGAAAGACTTAGGTGAAGCCAAGACAATACTTGGTATTCGAATCTATAGAGATAGATCGAATCAACTTTTGGGACTAAGTCAAGAAAAATACATAGACAAATTACTAAAGCATTTTAGTATGGGAGACTCAAAGAAAGGGTACATACCTTTGGCTTTAGGAGTTCCTTTGACTAAAGAACAGTGCCCTAAAACCAAAGAGGAAAGGGACAACATGAGTAGAATCCCATATGCATCTGCTATTGGATCTATCACGTAAGTTATGTTATGTACCAGGTTGGATGTTGCTCATGCACTAAGTGTAACCTGTAGGTTTCAGCAAGACCCTGGTGAGAAGCATTGGTCTACTGTAAAAGGGATTCTAAAGTACATACGAAGGACAAAGGATCACTTCTTGGTGTATGGTGGTCCAGAAGAGCTCGTCATACAAGGTTATGCCGATGCTATTTTTCAGACCAGCACTCAGGATTCTAGATCGCAATCTAGATTTATTTTTGTTTTAAACTATGGTGCTATCAGCTGGAGAAGCTCGAAGCAAGAGACTGTTGCCGACTCAACTACTGAATCTAAGTATATTGTAGCGAGTGAGGCTGCAAAAGAGGTTGTTTGGATTAAAAATTTCATTTCTGGATTAGGAGTGGTCCCAAGCATCCTAGATCCATTAGAAATTTTCTATGACAACAATGGGGCCATCGCACAGGCCAAGGAGCCCCGGTCACCCCAGAAATCCAAACACATACTCAAGAGGTACCACCTAATCAGAGAGATCATTGATCGTGGGGAGGTCAAGGTTAGCAAGATAGCAAGTGAAGACAATATAGCAGATCCTTTGATGAAACAGTTGCGTCCAAATCTGTACGAAGCTCATTTGAGAGCATTTGGTCTTAGGGCTATGCCCAATTGGGACTAGTGCTAGTGGGAGATTGTTAGTGTAAGCCCTAGCCCCAATACATTGTAATAAAACACTTTAGTTAATAAATGAGGCATTTGTTTTATCTATTGTATTCATGTGCATATAAATTGATAGAACTATCCAAGAATGTTGTTTCAGTTTAAGTTATCATGTGTGAGGCACATGGTTGTAAAAACTTGAAACAAATGAGACTTCATTCTAAATATCTCTAGTCAGTCATTGTTATGGAAATAACAAATGAATTAAGACCAGTATGCTCTCTCTAATAAGTTGAGTTTTGTCTTACGGATTATAAGGACAAGAGTGTCAATCAGAGATCATAGATACTTGTTTAGAATATGGTATATGGATTCGATCCGTTCATGAGAACACTACATGGTACAAGTCATAAGTGTTTCTCATATGCAAGTTTTGTATCGGAGATTTTAGACCTAAAATCTCTATGAAACTCTTTATGAATTGCTGTGTACTTTGACATACACCTAACATGCTCGTAACAGAGTGACAAGTACATGTATGCTTGGGTATACATTGATTCATGTTAGAGAGCATGAGAGAAGTGAGGGGATTACCCCTCTCTATAAGAGAGAAAATATCATCGGCCACTTGATCAGTGAACTGAGAAGTGTATGGCCATACCAAGATGAAATAATGAGTAATCATTATTTATTTGAGAGTTCAGTGTCACTAGAATATCAAGAAAGTAATTAATATATATAAGGATGACTAGTTCCATGCCTTATATTAATTCTAATATTTATGGGTAAGGGACCATACAAAATTGCATTAGGTCACTAAATGCCATATGCATTTTCATTTAATTTAGAATGCTATAATATCTTGCTAGAGAATATATGTAGCATTTGAATTAATTTATTAATTCATTGCCAACATTAAATAGACCTATAGGATCGCACACAAAGCATTGGGCTTAAAATATTTAAATAATGTATTGGGCATTAATTTGGGCTTATAATTAAAGTCAAATTAATATATGTAATGGGAATTATAAATGCTATTGGACCTTCGCCCATGAGAGAGAGTAATTCAGCCCACATGGTTTAATTTTAATTAATTAATTATCGTGTATTAATTAAGTTAATTAAGTATTAAATCCTAATGATATTTAAATCAAATTAAAACACTTAATATATAAATAACCTAGCCGAAATTCCAAGATAAAACCAAGGGAATTTCGGCACATGTTGATTTCTTTATTAAGTGATTAATTTGATTAAAATGTCTTATGTTTTATTTCAAATTAATTTCAATTTTAAAAGAGTTTGAATCAATATGTATTACTTATTTTTGAGGAAGTGATTAAGGCTAAAATAAATTATCTTGAGGTAGTGGATTTTAGATTAATCACTTACATAATTAGGTGATATATATTGATGGAGAAAAAAATGTGAAACCCTAGTTTTTGATAGTTTTTGGCGTGAACTTCTCTCTCTCTCACACAAAAATTCTTTTGGCCAATTTTCACAAGGAGAAAGGATTGTTCCTCATTTTCTTGTGTTCTTGGGCATTTATAGTAGCTAAAAGAAGTGCAAGATCAAGTCTTGTAGGTTCAAACCATTGCCATTACACAATACTTTAAAAGAGAGCTAGCAATCTCAATTTTAAGCCGTTGTTTCAATTGTGTGTGTGAACATGGAGAATAGTGGCGTAAAGTCTATTCTTTTGGCATTGGTGGTGAAGATCTAAGGTTAACATATCCATCTTGGTTGCTGGTCATCATCAAATTCAAGTTTTAAAAGGCATCTAAAGTTGTAAGTTTTAAAAACCCTAAAATTGCATGTTTCGATTCTTGTCATGGAATTGTTTGGCATGTATGATCAATTTTATCATTTTTCCACTGCATGATTACCATGAACATATCATATCATATTCCATCATATATTTCGATAATAATTAATTATGAAATACATTATTTCAATTAGGTCCATTTTTACAGAACATTTCAAAAAAAGTTATGCGAACAATTTTACTTGATCATAATTAATTAAAATATTTAATTAATTATTCTCTTATTCACTTCTCTATCCCCATAAAAATATCAAATATTATTATCCTTGTCATTTTATCATTTTATCCTTTTTCTCTATATGTGTGTGACCTATTGTGTTCCTGTCCATGTTGGCAGTATAATATGTAATTGTGAGTTCTATTTAAAACTCACATGATTTAAACTTCTTTAAATCATTTTATCAATACCTATTGATATTCTTGATACACTATTATATATGTCATGATTGGCCTCTAGCTAGGCATTATGACTACCCAAAGTTTAGGAAAGTCAAGTGGTTTGACTATGCCCTTCCATAGAAACAGTTACCATGCAATTACTCATTCCACCACTCTTATCTCAATTAGATTCTAAGTATGGATTTCTATAAACTCATATAAATCTAATTATGTATGTTCTATTAATTTAACCATGGATCTCTATCCATCTTGGCATATTACTCTGGCTAGAAATTCTCTGAACAAGACAATTATAGAATCATACGAGATAACTTTCCTTAATAAATCTGGGATGGTGAATCCTTTTTCAATCACTTAACTATCTTCAAGTAGGTCATGATATACCCAACCTCCTAACTATGTTCACCCTTAGTTGGAAGTAATCAGTTATGGAGTCCAAGTATACCACTTACTACTTAAGATAACTTTGGTGATCTCAAGTCTAAGGATACTTGTACAATCGCTATGAAGAGATTCCTTACTGACATAGATTTAATATCCATGTGAGGATTCTCTTTACAGGTCTCCAATGAACTTGTTCTTCTTACAAGCATCCACATATTATCTTTAATTATCTTCCATAATCACAGTTATGAGAATCACTGCTTAAACCATTCAAGAAGCATAACATGTGCTAGTCTTTCCG
The DNA here is from genome assembly GCA_037975025.1 of Excoecaria agallocha. Taxonomy (NCBI): domain Eukaryota; kingdom Viridiplantae; phylum Streptophyta; class Magnoliopsida; order Malpighiales; family Euphorbiaceae; genus Excoecaria; species Excoecaria agallocha. Next base: position 13,460,030 of record CM075818.1, read on the forward strand.
AATTAACAATGTCCTATCTTGTTAATTCTATGACTAGGGATATTTAGATATTAACATATTTGCATGCAATAGACACCTCATATCATGAACACTTTCATGATTGCCTTTGCACTGTGTTTATAATATCAAGGACTTCATTTATTAATTTAAGATTTACAAACTCATGTATTTAAACATAGCATTAATAAAAGAATAGTGCCTTTTATTGAGAATATAGATTCATAGATATGAAATTCATCCCTTTTACATAGGCTCTTGGGCATACTCTCTAACATATATGATATGATGTATATGATATGGTAATTGTGAATTGTAATGGACTCATTTTTTAAATCAACTATATATGTATACATTTATGGTCTAATAGTAACTTATGTAGTATATGATAAGAATGGATAAGTCTATATAATATATATATATATATGTATGTTATACAAGGTAGTAATAAAAGCAATAATATGTGATTAGTGATAGTACCATTTGTATAGATATTGTGAAGTAAATGGATAATGACATAATAATATGATATTGCATGCTTAAGATGTATGTAAATAATAGAATTAGATTGTTACTTAGAGGGTGTTACAAATATATAAGCCTATATCAATATGCGTGATGATGACATGACTTGAGTATGATTTTTTCCATAGTTGTGTATTTTCAAGCTTTATTTTTGTTTTGTTATCCTAAATTTTAATTAGATAAGATGAAGTTGATGTATGATTTAAGGCTACAATCTTAGTAAGTATGTTTCAGGCCTTAATATTCAGGTGTTTATTGCTTGGTTGCAATTTTGTGTGTTTGTGGGTGAGTTTATAGCTTTTTGTTCTATTCTATGAGTGACAAAGGGGAAGAAGCTCTCTTACATGGCCGTCCATCAATGCGACAGACGGGACGTTGTGAGAGTTCTTTCTCGTCCCGTCCCTCTTTTAGCTGTAGTCATCGGTCACTCATTCGAGGGCGTCTGTGGGTGATTTTTAGGCCTATTTTCATATGTTTTATTCATGTTTTGTTATCCATATTATTTATTTAGTCCCTAAAATGTTAATTTTTTATTCTGTATATATTTTGATTCTATATGCGTGTTTAATTAAGTGAAATCTTTCTTTTTTTTGGATTTTTCTCACAATGCTAATTTATTGGTTTTTTTGTGTGATTTATTGTGAGTATTTGATCTTATATGCTTTTGGGAGACCTCGTGAGGAGTTATGCATTAGGAGCTATGCCCCCGGTTGGTGGATGACTTCACCTACCCTTTCAGTTATTTCCTGCATTTATTTCATTCATTTATTGTTTGGTTTATTATTATTATTATTATTATTATTATTATTATTATTATTATTATTATTATTATTTAATATTTTGATGTATTTCTAGATGTATTTTTATTTTTAGGATGTAATAGCTAGTAAAAAAGGGCTTTTTATCCACAAAACTTGGACCATAGTCCAATTTGCCATCCAATAAAACAAGCAAAGAACAAAATAAAGTTTTTGTAAATATGTTTGAAGGAACCAATATTCTCCAATCCAAATGAATGCCCCGATTTATGTATGATACTTATTTTTGCTTGTTTCTTTGGATGATTTGTTCATGTAATAACTTAAGTGGGACTTTATTTTATTTATCATTTTTTTACTTGCTTGGGATGTTTATTTAATTTTATTGCTTTGCATTGTGTGAGAGAGGAAAGGGGATTAATGTTTAAAACTCAATTATAAAAACACAAATAACAAAGGTGCCTAATAAGAGTGATTTTTCAAACACCAATCTCTATTTGGGCATCAAAAAGGTAGAAAATTATTTCCTAAAGTTCTATTGCATGGTGACTCCATGACACCTACCTTTTTTTATCCCATTAGTAGACGCCTTAATGGGTTGACTATCAACAATAATTTGGGCATAATCCTTTTTTATTGTGAATTAGTTAATTTATGAGTTATAATGAGCCTCTTCCAGTCTCAGGTCCTAAAAGCGGGCCTCCAAGAGTGAACTCGAAAAGAAACATGGCTCCAGTGTGCATCACAGAAACATTTCCCTTTAAAAGGAAATTTTAGTGAACTCGCCACCTAATAATATTTTTTTGCTTTCAACAATTTCAAAATTTTTTATTTCCCTTTAAATACAAAAATGCATGAAAGTCATAAAAATGGCCATACAACATATTTTACACGAGTGATCTATTTCTTGCTTTATCTTGATCATTAGTGGCATTTTCCTATAATATTTGTCATTTCATAATAGTGAAGTACTTTATCTAATTTCACCATTATTCTCAAAATGTCCGTTATAAATGCATTATCGGGGAGCTTCTACGCTATTATTTGCAACCAAAATTGGGAAAATGGTTTATTTTGTTAATTGTAAAAAAGGGGCTTAGGACAATGGTCCCTTTGTTATTGTTTTCTAAATGGTAGTTTGATCAAAATATGCTAGGAAAATATTAATTATTTTATAGAATTCTTTTTATTTTTTTTGTAATTGAATGATAAGATATTATCCTAATTTATGATGACAACATTTTGGAGAAAAGTAATTAGATCTATGACATACGTCGAACCTCGAAACGTATTCATCTTGCGCTCAAAAGCCCACTTTTAGGGCTCAAGACTGGATAAAGATTCATTTAACTCGTGAAGCCTGATTGCTTCACAATTTAAAGGGTTTTGTCTCCATCTATTGCTGATGATCAACCTATGAGTTCGTCTATTGAGCACTACAAGGTAGGTATTATGGAGCCATCACCCAATAAAACATTAAAAAAGTGAGTTCTAACCTTATGAGACCAAAATCAGAGATAGTTTGGGATCTCACGCTTATTTATAACTTAGTGATTGCTCATGTAAACAAGTGTTTATAATTAATTATTTTAACCCTCTATTCACATGTTTTCATGGCATAGAATTAAAAGGCACATTCATACATATAAAAAAAGACTGTAAAGCAATTCAAGTAATAATATAGATTACATTATAAAAAACGATAAGAAAATGTGAACATCCATTGCTAAAGGAATCATGTATAAAACGAAATATTAATTTAGAATGTCCATTTGGATGAGAACGTTGGTTCTCACATGCATATTAAAAAATAAGCAAAATTTTTTATGAATTTTGGGTAATATATGAGATTTTTGATCCCTCGCGACTTTTGAAAGAGAATCATGTTAGTTAATTTTAGATAGAAAAACCCTTTGTGATCATAAAAAAAAAATCATAATTTTTGCATATTATCTCGTGAATGAAAAACTGGACATTGGTCCCTCTTATTATAAAAAATCCCATTCAAACTTCTATAAAACCTTTTAGTGATTTTTGCGTGTATCGTTTAATTAAAAAGACGAAATGACACATATAAACCATTAGAAAAGTAAAATAGCATACATGAATCATCCCATTCATTAAATTGGGAATATTAATGCCCTCATGCCTATCTATAAAAACCCTTTGTGTGATTTTTGAGGTATAAAAATGGACAATGGTCAATTTTATATGCACAAAAATCCGATTAATTAAGTATAAGATATTTAATGTGAATTTTCCTAATTATCATGTAAAAACCATTTATTACTAAGCTATTACAACTAATTGCACAGAATGCGTGAAATAATAATAATAATAATAATAATAATAATAATAATAATAATAATAATAATAATAATAATAATAACAATAATGCAAACTCAAAATAATAGATAAATAGCGACATAAATCCTAAACTAATTAGCGCCACCTCATACTCCAATTCTCCACCCAAATCAACACATAGATGCATGTTATGGGCATTAAAGGGACAGAAAAAAACAATATGGGTTAATAAAATGATCAATGAATTAAATTGAGCAAGTAATAAATAATCAAGATTATGCCAAAATTAAATAGCATATAAATAGGAAAATTACTAGAAAATAATAAGAAAGACAAAAATAAATTAATTAATTAAATGCATAATGCATTTCGAATTCATGCTGCTTCTATTTGACACCCGCATGTTAAAGCCATAAATAAATACAATAATTAAATAAATATGTAACAAAATAAGATAAATTAATAAATAAAATGGACATAAATAATATTAACATTATAATAATATATTAGATAGATAAAATATTAATGACAATAATAATTAAATAAATAAAATGAGAAATTGGATAAATACATAAATATGTAAATAGGAAATAAATTCACATTATATGATAAATCGCATTACACAAAATGAAAGATAAAATAAAATTAACAATAATAAAAATATTGTCCATAATATAAATTATTGAATTAAATATTTCATAAATATTTAATTAAATAATAAATAAGTAATTGACAAATAATAATTAATTAGGCAATAAGAATAACCACAAATAAAAATAGCATCAACAAAATATGATAAATAATAATGATAAAAAACAATATTACAAAAGTAATAATAATAATAATAATAATAATAATAATAATAATAATAATAATAATAATAAAATTACTTTAATGTAAAGCATAATTATGCAAATTTAACAACTAAAGTGAGAAAAGTGAAATGCAGTGGAAGGGACAAAGAAAATATACAAAGAATGGAAAGAAAATAATTAAATGTTGAAATGGCCAAACAAATGAATGCATGCAAAGGGCGCGACTCGCATGTAAGGTGAATACAGATTAACATGGATAATGGGTAAAAAATAGTAAAACACAAAATGTCAGTTAATTAGGTCAATTAAGAAAAAAAAAAAAGGAAACGCAATAAAATAATATTAATAAAAATATAAAAAGCATATTAACTATACAATATTAATAAATTAAACAATATTATATAAAATTATAATACTAATAACAATAATAAATAATAAATAATAAATAATAAAATAAACAATATTACATAGAAATTTAATTATAATAATAAATTCAATGTAAAATATAATTATGTGAATTAAAGAAACAGCAAAAAATATGAAATGCAATAGATATTTGTTATATGAAGTGAAATGAATAAAAAAAGAAATGAAATGCAATTAAAGTGCCAAGGAATAGCAACACTCATTCAAAAGATCCATGTGAGTGACGTGCAGGCCATGAGTGACAGGATAAAGGACAGGGGTAGCAATGACTCGCGAGGAACAGGTGGGATGAGTGGCACACGAAAGTGGCTGGAACAGTGAATCTGGCCGTAGATCAGCCGAGTGATGGCCATCACATGGCCGGCCATGCCGTGACTGGAGTTCCAGCTACTGGAACGCTGCTGCCATCTTCCTCGATTCCTCCCAAATGCACATCAAGTTGAATATTGAATAATAGATGGGTATTTTGATCCCTCGTGGCTTTTGAAAGATAACCGTATTAGTTAATTTTAGATAGAAAAATTATTTGTGATTATAAAGAAAAATAAAAATTTTTGCATATTATCTCGCGGATGAAAATTAAAATATTGATTATTTTTATTATAGAAAAATCACATTCAAATTTTTATAAAACCTTTTAGTCATTTTTGCATATATCGTTTAATTAAAAAGACCAAATGACACATATAAACCATTAGAAAAGTAAAATAACATGCATAAATTGAACCATTTATTAAATTGAAAACATTAATTCTCTCATATCTATATATAAAAATCCTTTGTGTCATTTTTGAGGTAAAAAAATGGACATTAGTCCATTTTATGTGGAAAAAAATCCGATTAATTAAGTATAAATATTTAATGTGAATTTTCCTAATTATCGTGTAAAAAACATTTATTTCTAAGCTATTATAATCAATTGAACAAATAGCATGAAAGAATAATAATAATAATACGGAACCAAAGTAATAGGTAAAAAGGGACATAAATCCTAAGCTAATTAGTTCCACCCCATATTCCAATTCTTCACCCAACTCGACACATGGATGCATGTTATGGGCACTAAAAGGACAGAAAAACAATATGGGTTAATAAAATGATCAATGAATTAAATTAAACAACTAATAAATAATCAAGATTATTCAAAAATTAAATAGCATATAAATAGGAAAATTACTAGAAAATAATAAATAAGACAAAAATAAATAATTAAATAAAATATATGATGCATTTCAAAATCCATGCAACATGTATTTGATATGTGCATGCTAAAATGATAAATAAATACAATAATTAAATAAATATGCAATAAAATAAGATAAGTTAATAAATAAAATGGACATAAATAATATTATCATTATAATATTATATTGGAAAGATAAAATTGTAATGACAATAATAATTAAATAAATAAAATAAAAAATTCGATAAATACATAAATATGTAAATAGGAAATAAATTCACATTATATGATAAGTCGTATTACACAAAATGAAAGATAAAATAAAATTAACAATAATAAAAATATTGGCCATAATATAAATTATCAAATTAAAGTGAATTAAATATTCGCATAAATATTTAATTAAATAATAAACAAGTAAATGACAAATAATAATTAATTAGGCAATAAGAATAACCACAAATAAAAATAGCATCAACAAAATATGATAAATATTAATAATAAAAAAAAGATATTGTAAAAGAAATTATAATAATAAATTACTTTAATGTAAAGCATAATTATGTAAATTTAAGGAATAAAGTGAGAAAAGTGAAATGCAGTGGAAGGGATAAAGAAAAAAATACAAAGAACGGAAAGAAAAGAATTAAACGTTGAAATGCCGGAAATGGCCAAAGTGGCCAAGCAAATGAATGCCCGCGAGGGACGTGACTCACATGTAGGGGATGTGATTCACATGCAAAGTGAATATAGATTAACATGGATAATAGGTAAAAATAAATAATTCACAAAATATTAGTTAATTAGGTCAATTAAGGTAACACAAATAAAATAATATTAATAAAAATATGAAAAGAATATTAACAATACAATATTAATAAATTAACTAATATTATTTAAAATTATAATATTAATAACTATAATAAATAACATTAAAAAATAATAAAATAAAATAAACAATATTATATAGAACTTTAATTATAATAATAAATTTAATGTAAAATATAATTATGTGAATTAAAGAAACAACAAATAATATGAAATGCAATAGATATCACTTATATGAAGTGAAATGAATAAAGAAAGAAATGAAATGCAACTAAAGTGCAAAGTGGCTAAGGAACTGCAACACTCATGCAAAAGATGCATGTGAATGACTGCTATGGTCTAAATACATTATCCTAGGCTCTAGGACTTAGATAGTGTTTATACCAATTAATAATATCAAATGTTGTAGCTAATCCATGGAATTGTTAATTTATAAGTGATCCTGGCCCTGTGATTGTGAGAATAGTACTCCATCAAACTGTTAATTTATTACTATTCTTGACTATGTTTTTTTTCCTAACATCAGAAAAGAGAGAGAAAGGGAGATGGAGGGAGAGAAAAAGATAGAAAGAGAATAAACTAGTTGATTAGAATAAACCACTTACTGTATGCTTCCCATCAAGGTAATCTAGACCATCGTGCAATGTGAAATAAAACTGAAATTAATCACAGTTATATAAGCATTCAGGCGGGATAAATGGAAAAAAGACGGAGGTGAGAAAGTCTAATACCTGAGAAGCATTTAGATTCTCACCAGCACTGGCCATTACAACAGTCCCTGTGTTGGAATGTTTCAAATCCATATGGATTTTGTCTACAAAAAATCGAGCCTGATCACCAAAAAGAAATCTGAAAGGAAAGCATGCTCCCATAAGCACGTGATATCATATTTTAAATCAAATACTGAATTACAATCTTAATCCAAATCAAAACAAACTAAGAGCTGGTACACCAAACACAAAAAAAAAAATACAAAATCCGTATAATACATGTATCTTGAAAATTGAATCGCTGCTAGCTCCTGTACCAGTTGGGTCACAAGTCTGTGCAGTGAAATCCTTCTGAACAGTGTGAAACAGGCAGCCATTGTAATACTTAATCCTGAGGTGACCGGTGGCTGCTGCCGGTGGGAAAGGGGAGAGGAGCGGCGGAGGAGGGTGGTTGTTGAGATGGGAGATCGGGAATGGGAAAAGAAAACTGAGGGTAAGGTCATGAAAAAAGGGACAGCATTAGGGAAAGGGACACAGAGTTAATGACGTATATATACTTAGGGCAAAAATAGCAACCGAATTGTTTTCGGTTGATAAAATTGCAACCGAATTGCTTTTCGGTTGCAATTTTAGCAACGAAAATTATATTCTTTTGCTATTTTTAGATATAAAGGAATGTGGGAAGTGAAGAGCAAGAGAATGAAGAGAAGAGTAATCAAATTGAGTATGCAGGTTTAACAAATGATCAAGCACAAAAGGAACTCGAAAGAAAGTCTCAAGAAGCAAGAGAGGAGAATTACAAGGGCGATGATGCTTCCAGTTTAGTGTTACACAACACTCAAATTGTGAGGACTGAATTTGAGAGTGCAGGTCTGAGAAAAAAAAAGTGATAATTGAGAGAGATTATAAGTTTCAATCGACCAATTTGACAATTGGCATAGAATATAATTCATTAACTGAGGCAGCTGCAAAAGAGAAACAAGAAGGTAGGTATACTTCCAGATCGATGCTTGTGGGAAACTCTAGTTTTTTAAACGGAAAGGATGTGCTGCAGGATACAATTCATGACTCAAATGAAACTGCTATTGGAGTGCACAAGATTTTGCGAGGGATTTCAACCAGGCATTCAAATCTTACTTCGACACTTTCCCATAGGATTGACAAATCCTCACAGTCTCTTGATGTAGTTGATTCTAGATTAGCCAGTGCTTCAGAGTCCTATGGTAAGAATGCAGATTGGTAGAGGCTTAATTCAGCTGTAGTAGTATTAAAGGGAAAGAATGGATTGGACACCATAAATTTCAATAATGATGAAGTTATTAGTCAGGCTTTAGGATCTAGTACAAAGAATGAGCATAGACTGCAGAGAAGATCAGCAATAGCTACTGAGAATATAGGTCTTTATGAAATGAGAATTCGTAAGAGTTCTGCCGCAGGAAATAGATAAGATGTTTTTAGTTCTTGACTAGAGATAATGAGAGCAACAGTGAGGTGGAAGAGCTCAAAACCTTTCACAACTTTTAGTGTATTCATCAACTGTAATTGTACATAATCTGCTTCTGTTTTATGCTGGATAAGTGTGGTAAAAAGTGATGGCGACAAGTGTATCAGTTGGAACCATTAACGTGCAAAAGTTGTATTGCTTGGAACAAAATATCTGTTTTCCTTTTCTTCCTTGCTCCAAGATGCTCAATATGTGTATTTGATCTATGTTGAAATATTTAGATTCTTGCTTAAATTTCAAAGATAAATCTCAATATGTTTGTGTATCCTAGGTATATAAATTAAATTAAAAAAATATTTGGGGAATAATCTCATATTAATTTGGAAATTAACATGAATTGAAAACAAAATAATAACTGAAATTTTCTTGCTAAAGGAACTATTCACCTTAGCTTTCATTGTAATGACTTAAATTCAATAGAAACACCAGTAATTATAGAAAAACTAGCAATAAAGCCATATATCTTTATTCAAGTATATCATTCTTAGTATTAAACTCATAGACAAATCTAACACTCAGCATCAAAATCTAGTTGAACTTCCTAAAAATTCATTGAACTATTTTGCAAGTAATTCAACTCCAATTTATTCTTAGTTCCTCTTCTTTTAATATTAACCGATAAAATTAACACATAATTATCTCATATTTCAGATAATAATCATGCATAAACATTAAAGAGTTAACCCAAAAACATGCAAATCATTAACTATGTCAAAACTAATTTTTAGTTATTTACTCAATAAATCAATAATTAATCTTAACACAATTAAAGATAAGAATATGCTTAAAACCAATACATAATCAACCGATATTGAAATTAAGCTCAAAATAAAGTCATAAAAATGAAAATAAAAGTTTTCAAGAATCTATTAGCAAAAGCAATAAAACTATTTACTAAACATATTTAAAAACTAAAACAAAGTTGAAAAGAAAAATATTGAATAAAAATAGAAAAACTACTTAAAAACTAAAAACTAATGAATTCTTCTAGTTCTTGATTCTTCTAATTCCTGATTCTCATTGGTGTTAGAGTATTCTATTTATAGGAAAAATAAGTTGTAGAAGCTTTTTAAACTTCCTCAATTAGAATAAGAAAATAATCCTTCTTGAATTGAAAAATCTGGAAATCCTTTGTAGCATGGGAAAGAAAGCACATGGCCACTTGATTTTTCTCTTGTAAAAATGCACTGCCGTGTATCCTTTATTTTGGGATACACGACCACTTGATCTTTCCCAGCAAAATTGATACACGGCCACTCATTTTTCTAACCTATGCATCACATAACCACTTATGAGTCTTCTAGACTTCACGTCTAATTTCTTACATGAATTTCCCAAATTTAAAGTTTTGGCCCAAATCTTATTGCCTTTTTGCAATTAAGTTCTTTTTTTTAGAAAAATAATCCTAAAAAAATCAAAATTTACAATTAACTCCAAGAATATAAAATTAACCAATTAAACTCAAATCCAACCTAATTAACATAAAATTAACTTAATTAAACACCTAAAAAATACTAAAAATATTATGTAAATCACCATTATCAAATACCCCACACTTAGACTTTGCTCGCCCTCAAGCAAATTAAAACAATCCAACTCCTTAAAATAATTAAACTTGACTAAAGAATTATGCATTTCAAAATCAAGTTTAGCAATTAACAAGAGCACTCAATAAAATTTTCAACTAGAATAAATTCAAATAAGAAAATATAAGTTAGTTTCCTTGTGTGTGTGCAAGACCAAAACATTTTAAGCATTTTCAAAATCCAAAATACCAATGCAAATTCATAGCCAAGTTTAGAATGATTGTACACAAGCATATACATGGTTTCACGCTTGAAACTCTATAAACACCATAGGTCTCTCCTTTAGCACTGGAACCCGAAGGTCATCTCCACTAAACAAAGAATGGATAAAATAGATAAAAGATAATAAAAAAGAATAACCACTCTAAGATAAAATAGACTAATAATTCTAAAATGTCATCCTATTAGCTTAATCAATAAAGAACTTAACTAAAATTTTTCAACCCTTCACATTTCAAAGCTCTTATGAAAGAGAAATAACAATTGAAACTCTCTTATATTAACAATTCATACCTTATTTGGAAGTCATTACTATTTTTTCTTGTAACTACCCCACACTTAAAATTTTGCTATACATACTAGCTTTATTTTCAATATTTTTCTTCTTCTTATTTTTCTTTTTTTTTCACTTTTTTATTATTTTTTTCACACTAGCTCTGATGTTGGCAATACAATAATAACATGGGTAATAACAAGGTATCATTTCACTATGTACTTGATTTCAACAATAGCCATTAACAATAAACAAAAATGTCTTATCACATCCATCAAAATACTCAATTCCTTTTAATCCATCAAATCCTAGAGTGGCCAATTTTAGAAGGGAAGATAAAAAGCTTTTTAGGCTATATGATAAAATAAATGAGTGTAGCAAGAAAAAATAAATATGGTACGCATTAAGCATACCTCATTATGCTCAAAATGGCTAACAAAGGATAAATATGCATATAGGGTAGAAAAACAAGTTAAAATATGGCTCAATAAGAAAAATATTGCCTAGATCACTTTCCAAGTTGTTTTGAGTTATTTTTATCCTTTGAAGGGTGATGAGGATGGCTATAGTATTATAAAATTCCTTACTCAACTAATTCATGCATTAGTTTTTTTCTAAGTTCAAAAACTGATCTTAAGTGCTCAAAAAGATAGAAACTAACAAATATAAGTCTAATTGAATGTTAAATTAGCTATAAATTTATTAAACAACATGCTTGTTCTAATGCTAAACAAGAATTTTAAATATAGCACATTCTAATTTCAAGTTCAAAATGTTCAATTTTGAGAAAAAACTTAGGGCGAACTAAGTTAAATATATAATAAATGATAAATTAATTAATAAATGAAACTGACATGCAAAATAAAACTAAACATGCAAACTAAACTAGACAGAACATTTAAAACAAACAAAACAACATAATTCATGAGTAAGAAATGAGCAAGGTAAGAAAACTCCCTTAGTTTGATCTTCAAAAACTAGCTCAGTTTAGCTCTATCCCGTCTTTAAACTTTTGCTACCCTCAGCAAAAGATCAAAAGAAAAATTTTAGCTCACAACATAACTTTTGAGAAACAAGTTAGTGCCCAAGAGAAATGTAAGCAATATACACCTAGAACCATAATCAAGCTAAAAATAAAGCATGGATCTAATGAAATTGAGGTAACAAGCAATTATGCCTCTAAATCCATTAAAGTGCAATGACCAGGACTTAATAATCATGGTAACTAAGCGACCAAAGATAACTAGGCCAACTTACTTGAGTTTTCAATGCATGCATGATATCAATATGTTACGAGGTGGACAGTGTGTGGTGTAAAATTTCAAATGTAAAGATAATTGGTGATGGTTAGGCTTAAATAAAAGAAGAGAAATATTTTAATTGGTCATGGTAAGCACAAAATAAAAATAAGCACATTTAAAAACAAAATCAATTTATATCAAGCCAACAATAAATTTCAATTCCAAACTATAGGTAGCTAAGAGTAATGAACATAACTCAATTAAAAATGAAACTCTAAGCAAACCTATATTTATGAACAATATAATCACACCAATTCATGCATATTAATCTCAGCAAGCAAATTGAAGTTTTGAGCAGATCAAAATTAAATAAAAATTTCCCCTCAAACTTTAAACTAAAAATTGGAAGCTTAAACGTCATTTTTAGGGCCCAAAACGAGCTGGTTCGTAGGGCAAAGCCTAAGTAACAAATGTCTGTCTCAAAATGAGCTTTTCGAAAACATATTAAATAGTCAATCGAACACCTGTAGCACAAGTTATGATCAAAATAGTCACAACTGTAATAAAAATTCAACACAAGTGAAAATGTGCAGGTGAGTGCCATGCTTAAATTAGAAGTGTGTATTGGAGTGAGTGTGTTGAGTGTGAGTGAGTGGTCAAATGTGAGAGTGTGAAGGTGTGGTGGGTGATGTATGAGTGAGGGTGGTGGAGCAAAATAAAATGAAAGGAAAAATGAAGAATGAAAGAATGTTGATGGAGTAAGATAAATACAACACCCATATGCATAGCCATGCATGGGTGTGGGGATATCCACACACGGGCGCGCATGGAGGTAGGCGAGGGACACACGGGCGCGTAACTGGGTAATTTTCCATCCATGGGCATGCACGATGAATGGAGAGGGAGGATGCAGCCGCGCATGAGCCTGTTGCCAATTAGAGTCCCATCACACGGGTGCACCTAGATAGGGAGGGGAAAATGTGCGGGAGTGCAGGAGGGCAACACTAAAGAACATCTTCCATACACGAGCACATGAGGCAGGTCTACTAGGCATGTGCAGGTGCATAAAGATGGCTGCTGGTTTCCAAAAACTTTCTCTCCTGCTGAACTTTTAAATCTTCAACGATCCCTGCACAAAAAAAAACATAAGTCTCACTTTAATTCTATCAAAAATTTAATAACTCCATCAATAATATTAATTCACAATTAAACTCGTACTCAAGGTAAACTAATTTATGCTGAACTCCATCAAACTTGACTTTTTGAAACTTTTTGAAACATATAAACCAATTTACAGCACTCTTACTCACCTAAGTATATCTTTTCTTCTTTTCAAGCTCTAATTTAGTTATGCCAAACAATATATACTTGAATTCCAATTTAGGTCCATTCTTAATTCAACATATGCAAGTTTCTTCTTTAAATTCCTCAGCACTAAGCAACAATATGCAAATTCACATCTAAACCACTCAAGACATATAAAACCATACTTACCTCAAACATTATCATCTCAAAAATCATCATTTTAGCTCATTAACTTACTAATCTTAATTAAGCACAAAGACCATTAGAAGCTGATGTTCTACCCAAAGCTTAAACTTATGAATTAAAAGACTAAAAACACATTAAACAAAAGAATCAAAATGAACATGAATTGAATAGAGAAACAATAAGACATAACCCATAAAAAAATTGATAAAAATTTAAAGAAAAAGGTTCAAAGATTTCTGGTTTATTGAGTCCTAACTCGACTCATGTTACTCTCGAGAAGTCGAGCTTGTGATCCAAATATGGGTCTTTCCAGACTTTGATCTTCATTTTCTCCCATCGGTAGAAGAAACCTATCATAGTTTACCAAAGCTTGAAATTCCATGTCTTCAATAAAGTATGATTCCTCCTTTGGTAAATTGAGAACAAACTCTACTGGCTCCTCTAGCCTAAATAAATTTTTTAAGTGGACTAAATACAGTATCTCCACTTGAGAATCATTTCCTTCTTGCTCCTTTTGTGATAAATTCTCTACAAGAGATCCTATATCCTCTAAATTAACACAGAATTTGTCTTCAAAAAATGAATTTTTCTTCTTGTTCCCTATCCCCTATTACTGAATGATTTGTGTCCTTTTCCTTGCCACCATCACCTTGAAATTTCATAGAAATGCTTAAAAGTTCTAGCTTAGATTCTAATTTTTCAATTCCTTCCTCTCTATCTCTTAATAAATTTTCTTGACTCTTAATTATCTCATCTTGAGTCCTTATCTTTTCTTCATGAGTTCTTAATTTTTCCTCTTGAATTCTAAACTTATCTTCTTGAATTCTAAACTTTTCCTCTTGAGCCCTTAATGTAGCCTGCCACTCCTCTTTTTTAGCATAAAATTTTCTTTCCTTTCTTATAAGAAAGTCATAAACATCTTCGGTTTTGGAGATAACAGCCTCATGTGTGGCCCTCCATTTTTCTTTTTCATCCCAAAATTGCTCATCCTTACATATAAGCTGGTTATGAAGATGTCAATTCTCGAAGATACATGCCTCTTTTGAATATCGTAGTTCTTGATTCTCTCTTCTTAATTCCTCCATTTGCGCTCTTAAAACCCAAAGAGAATAAGACTCTTCAGCAACGGATGGTGATGAATAAGGATTTTGTGATTGTGCATGCAATTATTTTATCTCCTCTCTTTCTCTTACTAGATCATTCATTTGTTGTTTTAAAAGAAACAATTCATAGTTTTGGACCTCATGTTGAAAAATGTCTTAAATTGTTCCTGCAAAGAGAAATCACCAAATCAAAACAAAATAAAAATAAAAATTTCAGACTAGCTCAATCAAAGATATTAAATAAACAACACCACTGTTTCCCAACAACGACGCCAAAAACTTGTCCGGTGTCTAGCAAATGTACTAGATCGGCTAGTAATACAGGAAAATATAGATTAAGATCCTAAATATCGTATCCAAGGGAGCATGGATTGCTAAGGATAATATCTATGTATGAATTAAATTAATATGAGATTATTCCCTAAATGTTTTTTATGTAAAAGCAAAAATTAAACAAAATAAACAATTAAACAAAACAAAAACTAAAATTAAACTAACATGAATTAAAAAAAATAATAACTGAAATTCTTTTGCTAAAGAAACTATCAACCTTAAAATTTATTGTACTGACTTAATTAAAAGAGAAACACAAGTGATTATGAAGAATTCAGATGAATAAAACTATATAACTTTACTCAAGATTATCATTCCAAGTATTAAAATTTCCTTATTCAGAATAATTCAACACTTAGCATAAAGATCTGAATTAATCCTCCTAGATGTCTATTAAATCCTTTTTCAAATAATTTAACTTTCACCCATTCTTAGTTACATTTTTTCTTAATCTTAACTTACTTTAATTAACAGAAAATAATCTCTTATTCAAAACATAATCATGCATCAACCCAAGCAAACTAACCTAAGAACATGCATATCGATGATCAAACCAAAAGTCAGTTATTAACCATTAATTAATCAAGTTAACAACCAATTTTAAGTTAAATAAAGATAAGACTGTGCTTAAGAACTAAGAAATAATCAAACTTGCATTAAAATTAAGCACAAGCTTAAGTCATAACAATAAAAGTTAAGGATTCAAGTATCCTTTAACAAAAGTTAAAGAAAACTACTCACTAGACATGTTTAAAACTAAAACAAAGCTTTAAGAAAATAACAAAAATAGAGAAAATAGAAAACAATGTAAAAAAATAAAAACTAATTAATTCTTCTAGTTCTTGATTCTTTTGTTTGATGGTTCATCTTTGGTGTTTGAGTCTTCTATTTATAGACAAAATCAATGGTCGAACCCTTCTAAACTTCCAAAATTAAAGTAGGAAGTAAATTCTTCTTAAACGGGAAATTGGAAAATCCTTCGCTGCATGGGAGTTGAAACACACGTGGCCATTTAATTTTTGCCTTCATTGGATGCACTATCATGATCCTTCCTTGTAGGGATATAAGGCCACTTAAAGTCTTTTACAACAAAACACATGGCCATTTAAAGTTCCCTTGCTTGAGACACACAACCACTTGAGAAGGAAGAGCTAGAAATACATGGCCACTCATGAACCTTCTGGACTTCACGTATATTTTCTTACATGAATTTCCCAAATTCACAGTTTTAACCCAAATCTTATTGTCGTTTTGCAATTAAGTTCTTCTTTTTGCAAAATAATCCTGAAAAACACCAAAATTCACAATTTAACTCTAAAAACATAAAATTTACCAATTAAACTCAAATTCAACCTAATTAACACAAAAATTAACTCAATTAAACACCTAAAAAGTTATTAAAAATATCATATAAATGACCATTATTAGATGCCTTGACATGTTTCGAATTAGGAAGGTAACTTTGTGACTTACTATTTTAGGGATTCATATTATTACAACTTACATGGCATATGCTTTGCTATCCATTTATAGAATGTATATATATAAGTGCATAAAGTAAAGCATGACAAATATGGGCCCAGAAACCTACAACTAAGATTCTATACTATTACATATGAATCTTTAAGTTGGGCTTCTCTGCTCCGGTGGGCTTCGTCTTGATTTACAAAGTCTTCAAATAAATTCTATACTAAAAAATAAATTAAACTTTTACAATAATCATAACCCAGGGCCCATGAATGCACCATGCATATTCATTCATCACACAAAACAAGCAAACAAATATACATAATATTCATGGATAAAACAAAGTTCAATTTTAATTAATTAAGCCAAGCCCATTAATGGAAGTTGTGTATTTGTACTCTTAAGAAAAGACCCTGTGATAGGCCTGGGCCAAAACCCAATGGACTAAATCCTCTTATTGAATAAGTTCTCTTAAAAGCCCAAAACACAAACTAGTTAGATTTGTGCCATAAATCAAATCTAGTATAATTTTCAATTTTTTCATTTTTAATATTATGCCATACAACCCATAAACATTAAAAATACAAATAATATGAACCAACATGAATTAAAACATAAATATTCATGAAGAACATATATCATACACTACATTGAAAATAAAACAAACAAACAACATGAGATTAGTTATTTAATGCTCATATAATGCCACAAACGATGCACAAACACTTAAAACAAATTTTATAAGCAATTTAATAACTTAAATAAGGACATAAACATTGAGTTAATGTTATGTTCATATCTGATCTAAATGTGTTTTTTGTCATTTTAATCAAAACAAACAATGTTGATTAAACACGCAACAAACACAAACTAGTCATTATTTTAAGTGATTTGTAAATTAAACAATTAAATTGCCGTGGACCAGAATTAAAAACATTTTTAAAACATGTTTAGACCTGTTATTAATATTTTAAAATCACTTACAAGCATGCCAAACATGTTTTTACATTTAATTTTGAGGAACTAGTTGTTTACAAACACATATCATGCAAACTAGCACCTAGTTTCAAGATTAACATGTACAATCAGGTATATATAATTAAAACTAACCACGAACAGCTTCAAGAACATCTTAGGATAGTATATAAACATGTAATAATAATTATAATACCTAACTAATAATTTAAATTCATTTTTACACTCAAACAATGCAAAAAAACTCAAAACAGAAAATTTCAGCATTACGTTTTATGTAACGAACGATTTTGAATCAAGTTATAACACATCCAAAGGACTAAAAGAAGTATGATTCATCTCTAATACCACTTAGGGGATATCACATGGCAAAAACATAATGATCACGTAGAGGAAAAATTAAGAATTTTGATCATACATGTGACGCAATATACAATATAAAATCGAAACATGCAATTTTAGGGTTTTAAACAAACTTACATGCTTAAATGCACTTCAAAACTTGATTTTGCAATGACCAATATATAAGATGGACTTATATATCTCTAATCTTGATCCCCAATGCCAAAGATGCTGCCATTACGCCACACCTCTCTATGCTCTCACACACACTTGCAAAGAAGGTTTAAAACGAGAGTGCTAGCTCTAATCTTTTTGTATTAGGCAATGGGTATTAAAATAAAGACACAAGATCTGATCTTGTTCTTTCTAAGGTTCACCAATGGCTACCCAAAATCCGAGAGAAGAAGAAAGAGTTCTTCTCCCTTAAGAATGGCGACAATGAGAGAGAAAAAACCCTAATAAGCAAAGTTATTTCTTATCCATATGTATCACTTAACTTAGGGTTTTTTAGGTGCCGAAATTCACTAGCATTTAGGTAGTAATTTGAACCTTCATCACTTTCTAATTAAGTGATTTAAATTCCTTTTAGCATTTTAAATTCAAATTAATTTAAATTGGCATTAGTTATTTAATAAAAATAAATCACTTCATTAGGGATTTTATACATGCCAAAATTCACTAGGAATTTAGCTTGAATTTTGGCCACAATATTTCCCATTTAAGTATTTTATCTTGATTCAAATACTATTAGGATTTAAATTCAATTACCTTAATTATCCAAAGATAATTAATTAATTGAACTAAACCTAGTAAATGTCGATTTTCTTTCTCTTCATGGACTAAGGTCCTTTTAGTAATTTTAATGCCCATTACACACATTAATTTGACTTTAAATAAAAGCCCAAATTAATGCCCAATACTCTATTTTAAATATTTTAAGTCCAATACTATGTGTGCGATCCTATAGGTCCATTTAATATTAGCAATGAATTAATGAATAATTAAAAGGATATATATATTTTCTAGCAAGATATTATAGCATTCCAAATTAAATAAAAATGCAAATGGCATTTAGTGACCTATTGCAATTTTGCATAGTCCCTTATCCATAAATATCAGAATTAATATAAGGCATGGAATTAGTCATCCTTATATATACTAATTCATTTCTTGATATTCCAATGACACTGAACTCTCAGATAAATAATGATTATTCATTATTTTATCTCGGTATAGCCATACACTTATTAGTTCACTGATCAAGTGGCCGATGATATTTTCTCTCTTATCGAGAGGGGTAATCCCTTTACTTCTCTCATGCTCTCTAACATGAATTAGTGCATGCCCAATCATACCATACTTGTCCCCCTATTACGAGTATGTTAAGTGTATGTCAAAGTATACAGTAATTCATAAAGAGTTTCATAGAGATTTTAGGTCCAAGAACTCTGATGCAAAACTTGCACATAAGAAACACTTATGACTTGTACCATGTAGTGTTCTCACGAACGAATCGAACCCATATACCATGTTCTAAACATGTTTCTATGATCTCTGATTGACACTCTAGTCCTTATGATCCATAAGACAGAACTCAACTTATCAGAGAGAGCATACTAGCCTTAATTCATTTGTTATTCCCATAACAATAACTGACTAGGGATATTTAGAATAAATTCTTAATTGTTTCAAGGTCTTACAACCATGTGCCTCACACATGATAACTTAAACTGAAACAACATTCTTGGATAGTTCTATCATTTAATATGCACAGGAATACAATAGATAAAACAAATGCCTCATTTATTAACCTAAATGTTTTATAACAATGTATTGGGGCTAGGGCTTACCCTAACAATAACCATAAGTAATAGGGCTATCTTTCTTAGAGGCACATGTCAACACTTGATTAAATACCCAATATATCTAACAATCTTGCTTTTTATTGTGAATGCATCACATAAGAAATAACTCTTGATATGAAAATCTATTGAATTAAGATTTATGAAATATTACACATGCTAGTACTTTTTGCAATAGCCAAAATTTTAAATCCTTGGTAAACATAGCCTTGCCTTTCTTTGGTAGAAAAGGTGTATACAAATAAGTGAATAAAGTAAAAATTCATTGACTTTAAAGTTCTTAGGGGGATCGCACATATCTTCTTTCTTAAAACCAAATACTATATGCATGAAAGGATAAGTTAGTGTGTGCTTTATTCCTTGCATCCTAAACTCTAGCACCCAAGAATCATTGGCTTTAACCACTAAAGTGGTGTAAAATTCCATAAGCAAGTTAACATATGTAGGTTCATGCATAGAAAGAAATTTTTCTAAGGCCACAAGAGTTTAAAAGAGTAGTGAAATAATCTAACATACCAAGATCTATAAGGATATTAGTGGAGAGGTACTTATAAGGAATAATCTCTTTATTTTTAAGAAAGGTAAACCTTGCACCTTCTTTTTCATGAAGGAGTAGAAATGGAGTCTTGTATATGGAAGCCAAATCTCCTCCTTGTTGAATCTCCTTATAGGGCCTTAAAGATGAAGATCCTCTTATCACTGGCATTTTGATTTAGGAAAATAGATGAAAGAAAAGAAAAATATAGTGTTGAGAGATGAAGGCCACATGAAGAATAAGAAGAAAAATTTATGCATGTTTTAATGCAGTTTTAAGACAAAAGAGAAGATGAAGGAAGAATTTAGATAGAGAACACTATGAAAGAATGAATGAAGAAGAGAAACTTAAGCAATATAAATAGGGATAAAACTCATAAGGATAAAGGAAAAGGTTGTAGAAATTAATTGGTGTGTAGACTAATATTTATAGGGAAGAAAAACGTGAATAGGTATGAGAGAATGTATGAAAGGACATGACTTTTAATGTAAAAGTTCATGACCTTTATGGTTTTACACATCTATTAAAGAGATTTTGTTTCCAAATTAGCCTCAAAAACAACAAAAATGAAATACCAAAATTAGAAATTTGAAATATGGGTTAAATGTAGGGAAAAATATTGGAAAAAATTGAGTTGTGGGGTAATGTAACAAGTCGGCATGAGTGGCATGACTTGAAACTATTGGTGATTGTAATGAGTCAACATACTTGTGACGACTCGACACTAAGGTGACTTTTGATGAATCGACACATTCCCTCCTTAGTTGATATATGTCCCTTTTAGAATGAGTCAGGATGATTAGTGATGAGTCGACACACTACAAACAAGTTGGTACCATCCCTCTCTATGTCGAGTCAGCACGAATGAAACATGTTGGCACACCCTGTAGCCAAAACTCAAAAATAAAAACTAACAAAAACTCAAAAATAAATTTTTTTTCATTAATAATCAATGTGTAAAAATGAAGATAACCATAAAAAATGAACAATAAACAAACATAAGAAATTTACTTATACTCCAAAAATAAAAAAATGTGGCTAAAGAAATACTTATCAAAATTATGTGTAGTCAACAGAAGTATTATGTAACTCGAGTTATATCATCCTTGATAGTAGAGAGAGTAATCAACTTCACCTCATCAATGGATTGACCAACAAGATAAGGCTTAAGGTGATGACCATTAACCATGGCTACATACATATAAATCTTAACTTCTTCAAAAGGACTTGACCATCGAAACATTACCTTGCTTGGAAATAATCTCAATCTTAAATTATACAATAGTAACAAATTGCCTTCATTAAACTCATTCTTAAGCAAATGATTATCATGCCACATCTTAGTGCGATCCTTGTACAACTTAGCCTTCTCATAAATATTCATCCTTAAATGTACTTATTCATTGAGCTAAAGTAACCTCTTCCTACCAGCATACTTCATGTCAAAATTTAAAGCCCTTATTGCCTTTTAAGCCTTATACTCAAGTTCTATGGGTAAGTGACAAGACTTGCCATAGATCAATTAATATGGGGTAAGGCCTATTGGAGTTTTAAAGGTTGTCCTATATGCCCATAAGGCATTATCTAACTTTAATGCCTAATCTTTTCATAATGAAGAAACTATCTTTCTAGAATCCACTTAAGCTCTCTATTACTTACTTCAACTCGTCCACTAGTTCGAGAATGATATTGAGTAGCAACCTTGTATGTCACCCCATACTTCTTTGTTGCAAAAGTGTGAACATTTGTCACCAATAATAGCCTTAGGAGTGTTAAACCTTGGAAATATGACTTTTTTGAGCATCTTTTTAACAACTTTGGCATTAGTAGTGAGAGTAGGCACTGCTTTAACCCATTTAGAAACATAGTCCACCATAACCAAGGTGTATTTATGTCCTATAGAACAAGGGATTGGACCCATGAAATCCATCTCTTAAACATCAAAGATCTCAACTTCTAGAATCCCTTTCAATGGCATCTCATTCTTTTTTGATATATTTGCCATCCTTTGACATCTATCACATGTAAGAACAAAATTCCTAACATCCTTAAATAATTTAAGCCACCAAAAAACCAGATTGAAGAACCTTAGAAGTTATCTTAGCAACACTAAAGTGACCACCAATAACCATAGAGTGACAATGCTTCAAAACATCTTCAACCTCATCTTTGTGAATACATCTCCTAATCAAGCCATTAGCACATCTCTTGTATAGTAAAAGCTCCTCCTAATAATATAACTTACTATTATGTAAAATCTTCTTCCTTTGATTATAATCCAAGCCATAAGGAAGGACACCACTTACTAGATAATTGGCAATATCTACAAACCAAGGAACATCCTTAGAAACCACAATTAAGAGCTGTTCACCAAGAAATGTCTCATTAATAGTCACACCATCATCTTTTTTCTTTAAACTCACTTCTCCAATCTTGATAAATGATCTGCTACAAGGTTCTCACTTCCTTTCTTGTCTCTAAGTTCGCAATCAAACTCTTGAGGCATCAAAATCCACCTTAAGTGTTACACCCTCTACTATTGCATATTACTATCCTCTCACATGATACATTAATGTTCAATAGTCAATGAACTAATCTTAACTTAACAACATTGATCAAATATCTATAGGAAAATTAAACCATAACATATGAACTTTACTATTAATACTTTACTTACATATGAGTCTCCTTAAACATTACAATAGTAACATATACTAAATTCTATACTATAAAAAATTTCCAACACAATTTTTAAAGCTTCAAACGAAAAAAAAAACTCAAATTGAAGACTATACTTTTAGTCACTCCTATGATTTGTGTTGGCTATCCCGCTACAGATATTATCCCTATGAAAAAGTCTTATCCTTACAACCTACATGGATAAAAACCCGAGCTAAGCTATAAAAGCTTAGTAGGGAATATAAAACATATAGATTACCTCTTTCAAAAGTCCTCAAAATGCACAAACCCAAATCATATCTTTAAGCATAAAAATCCGATCATTTCAAATAATAGTATCTAGATCATAACCTCTTAAATTATTTACACTCTCATATTATTCTTGTATCTAATGACAAACACTTATAAACATTCCACTTAGATATCACTCACTTAACAAATATTTACATCCCTCAATCATAATTTTGGAGTTCCTATATTTCAAACCTAATTAATCTCTTTGTTTTACTTAACTTTATTAAAGGCATGATAATATAAATCTCTTTTCATGGAAAGGCATTTATATACATATATAATTAATTAATTTTTGTATCTTATATATATGTATAGCATATTCCATGTATAAGACATGTTTTCACCCCTTTGAATAATTACTATTGCTATTAAGCCATTATATCTTTTCTATGGTACTATTATAATTCTTAAAGCATTGCAATATTATCTTTACACTTTTATCTTCACAAATATCAAATTCATAAGCTAAAATTTCAAAATTCATTTATATTAACATGTAATGAATCACACATAACTCTCATATCATTTACATATTGTTTAACAGGTAACATGTAGTAATATACATTAACCTATATACTTTTGCAAAACATCACTTTGCATTGGTACCATTTCATATATCTTGCATTCATAGGTATAGGAAACACTTTGAAGCTATCTCAATGATTTCATACATATAAGAATAAAATACTCTTTCACACCAGGTCATGTTTTTACATAAACTATACCTTGATGTGTTTTAAGGTAACATATATATATATATATATATATATATATATATATAGATATAAAATCATGTAAGAAGCATATGACTATACAGATAATATATTCACCAATTTGATAATTGATAAAACATCAATATCAAGCAAGTTTATGTGCATGACTTTTTGGTTTAGTATGAACCTGTGATTCTAAAATTCCATGTATTTATATAAGTAATGTAGCCTCATATATGTATCATGTTTTACATATACTATACATAATTTCATATAAGAATAATATAAATGTCAATTTAAGAACTGTCATGCTTTTTTTAACATTTTAGCTTATTATAATGGATTTTTTAAAACTTTGAATTAGGCCCGCACTTTTCTAAAGAAGTGGTAACAGGTGGTACATATGGTACTCGAAGGTATGAGTTGTAGAGATACCCGATAGTATCAATCATATGGACCTAAATGAGGCCAAATTGTACTTTTTTAGGACCCAAACGGGGTCAAGTTGCACTATACTTATGACCCAAATGGGGTTGAACTATACTTTATCTTTAAAACCCAAACGAGGTCAAACTATACTTTAGATTGGTCAAACAGGGCTATATATGATCAAAATGGGACCATTTATAACCCAAATGGGGTTGAAACTATATTATCGTAGCTGCAAGCAAGGTACCCTTATATGTATGCTTATCTATTCACATTCAAGACGTAATGCAGGCCGAGTAAACCTTTTCACTTTAATTTTATTTACTTTTTTCTTTCCAATCATGTACATATACATATGTGTATACATTTATTTATAACTATGAGCATGATATTGCATACATGCTTAAGTATAGATATGTTGTATTTGTAATCCATGAAAAGGCATGTAAAATCATCATATAAATATGAAAGTGATACTTATCACCATCATATCCTATGCTTCTTTATTCCAAATAATGTATGTGTGCATATCTGTAACATATTTTTGTTAAAGTGTATTTACAATTAGATTCACATAATAACATGTTTATATCTTCATGTTTACACACACACACACATACATTACTAACATCCTTATACGATATATTTATCATCACTATAATTATATGGAAACAACATGTATATACATTATCATTTCATAAATGCACATCTATATCATTCATTGTATAAAAATACTATACATTTTATATTTAAAACACATCATCATTTATCAAGCTTAGATTGGTGTGTTGAACATATATGATCAAATTATTATAATTAATAACAATTATTCAATTATACACATCATACCTTTTTTCAAACGTTATCACATAATCCTTATGTGCTCATATTTTATTCATATTTACACACACACATATATAGACATATAGATATAAAATCTTAAATACACATGTGAATATGCAAATATGTGTAAGTACATAACACTATAACTATAGTTTCTCTTATGATAACATAAGAGTATAAACATACAATCATAACTATACTCTTTTTAATAATTAATATTCATTATGATTGTTCAAGTACTAAATAAATATCTACAATTCCTTTAAATTCATAATTAGTTTTACATTAAAGTGTTTCCATTTCTCTATGTACTTGTACCATATTGTAAACCAATTCTTCATTGTTAAATTAGTCTACATATCTTTAGTTTCTCTTTTGAAGCTTACTATAATCATAAATATATCTAATTATATGCCATTTTAAACAAACATGTTAATTGAGTTCTTAAAAAATTTAGCAAAGTGATTTAAATACTCTTTCAAGTAATTATATGAGATGGCATCTCAAAATTCTATGGATAGATTCTAGTGACTAGCTTGCATACTAAATTAGATGTATTAAATAGCCATTTTAGGATAAATGATCTTCTATAAACTTATTCCTCTATGTTTTTAGTTTTTAGGACATTAAAAATCAACTCATTATTAGTTCTAAATCTCATGATAATCAAGAAACACTATAAGCTATTTCCACTACCAAGGCAGTAGGTATAACCAATTTCAATCCAACTTATGACCAACATAGAGATAGACTTAAAATTCAATTTCTTCATGTGAAATTTAGATATAGCACTCTAGATTATAACCCAACTATAATTATTCAATTTTCTATTCTACAACTCAAATTATAAGCAAAACACTCCTATTAGGTCAAACTAACGTAAATATAGATTTTAATATCACTTTGAAACTTCATAGAATAAAAATGGATGAAGAATTAGACTAACATTACTTTATAATAATTACGATTCTATATGTCTAATTTATCTATAATTTTGTCTCATAGCATTTTGACCTCTCCACCGTGAATTATTTCCAAATACTGCCATATACTCACAGTAACTAGACAACAGCTCACATCTAACTTCGACTTTAAATTAAATATACTTAGAAGTAGAATAAAACATAGGTCTCTTCTACATTATTATAGGTCCATATATTAGGGGTAATTACCAACTAGAAACACCTATTTTAGAGTTGTAGAACTCAAAATATGCTCAAAATACATAAATCAGTTCCTAGTGAACAAAGACACATTTTTACTTCTTAAGTCTTCATCAAACAAACACATGCAAGGTATAGATCTCATATTTATAACTATATTTCCAACTTAATAAACATCAATTCTAGATTTTAATTAACATTTCCATCAATAATAACCACATGCAAAATTGCGAGAATTCCCTAACCTTTCATGCACACCAAATCTTCAGCAAATCCTTTTTTTCCTTACCTCCATCTTCTTCCTCTTTACTTGTTATAGTATTCCTTGAAGATCTCTCATCAAAATTCTCAAATGATAACTTACAATAGCTTAAGATTAAACCATGAAGTGAGGAGGCCAAAATATTCAAGAGAGAAAAGAGAAAGATTGATAGATTTTTCAAGAGAGAAAAGAGAGAAAGTGTGTGTGAAGGATGAAGATCTTTAAGAGAGAGATGGTTTCATCCCTTCTTTATTTTCCTTTTGTCATCCCCGTTATCTCAAAAACCAGAGCATAAATTTCTTTCCCCTTCATGCACATTCTCTTAATAAAATAAAATGGTAAAAATTCCTTACACTCCTTCTTTTTACATGTTATAAAACTATCACTCCTTATTTCTTTCTTTTAATTTTCACCCTATTCTTACTCTCTTTCCCTTAATTACATGCCAATATCCTTGTGCATAGGAATGAGATCCTCCAAAAAGTTCGCAAACAACACACGAACTTTTAAGAGAACTAACTTGAGATTTACTTACCAATCTAGTAAGTAAATCTACCTTTTTTGTTAATAAATTGATTGTGTTGAGTTCCAAAACTCCCTTGGCCATTGCCATTGTTGGTTCATCACCCATATACCCTTGAGATGCAAGCTCCTCAAACAAAGTGAACACTTCCCTGGCTATCTTGTCCATCTATTTCCCACTTGAGCCTGCATTAATGATATTCATATTTTCATCTATCAATCTATTGTAGAAGATTTAAGGAATCGTCTAATTTAGCAAACCATGATGAAGGCATTGCCTTTGAAGTTCCTTAAACCATTCCTAAGCTGTATAGATTGTCTCACTTGTATTTTGTCTAAATCTTGTGATTTCGTTCCTAAACATACTTGTGAAGAAATTTTTACATCAATTAATCCCATGTTTTGATTGACTTACTAAGCAAACTAGCAAGCCAAAGTCATTCTTTGTCCTTGATAGAAGATGGCAATAGCTTAATCCTTGTTGTATCATCCATCACTCCATTGATCTTGAATTTTGCACACATATTGAGAAAGGCCAATATATGGACATAAGAATCTTCTCCTTATAGATCTCCAAATTGGTTATTTTAGACTATTTGAATAATGCTTTGTTTGATGTTGAAGTTATTGTTGGAAATTGATTGTGCCACAATCCTTCTAAAACTACCTGATATGTTGGGCATATCAAAATCACCCAAAGTATGCCTATCTTGAAGAGCCATATAGTTTGAACTTTGTTCTTTCTCTTCTTGTTATCTTTGTTCCTCGTGTAAGGCATGAAGAGTTTTTTCAATTTTGGGATTGAAATGAAGAATACTATTACCACAATTACTTTTATGCATAAAGAAAAAAAATAAATAGAAACTATTACTACTACTACAATTTTAATACTAATAAAAAAAATTAGAAAGAAGGCCTAAAAAAACCTTTCTTTGCTTTAAATTAATAAAAGAAACTAAAATGATTCTTTAGAAAGGATGCAAAAAAATTGTTGTGGTGTAAATTTAATACCCTAGTCTTTAAGACTTAGAGTGAGTGAGTAAGCTGCAGAACATAGGAAATCTTTGTTATGCTTTATATTAATCGAATAGATACTAAGATGGATAGGCAGTAGAAGATTGATAAAGTTGGTTATATTAAAATCCTAAAATCATCAAATTAATATAAACATAAATTCTAATTAACAATACAATTTAATAAAGTTATTAGAACTACAAGAATGAATTGATTAAGTAAAAGATTCAATTAACACATATGCATGAAAATGATTGGAGAATATAGCCTACTTTCTCTAAGTACAAATATCATTATCAAATAAAGGTATTCTTATCTAGATTTTGGAAGCACTCTCATGTCATTATGGTGATAGTTGAAAACCATGAAGTTTAATGCCTATTCTATTACCCCTCAAAGTGAAACCTTTGTCTCTAAGTGATTCCTATCCTTTAAACAAATTCAATTGCTTTTTCGCAAACATGCCCTAATTCTCATTGTGAACAAATTTATTAAAGTATTATGTAGAGTGATCAAGCATACATAACACATTAAGCATCCAATTGACTTAAATCATTCATAAATTAAATAAAGTATTATTATAAAAGATCAATTCATACTTGCAATTCTAATTAACAAACTTAGCCTAGATACATAGTGTTCAAAGCAAAACAAAACACAAAGAAAAGCATGAACATCAAGAAAATAATCTAAAGAGAAAGAGAAGAAAATGGTTGATGACTCCTCAATGCTTCTTTAAAAAAGTACTTGAATGTTGAATGACCTCTTGGAATCTTTTCTCTTTCTTGGTGTATGCTTTTTTCCTCATAATCCTTTTGAATTGAATTGGTAGTTAATAGGTAGTTTTTCCATGCCAAAAATATGGTTAACTCCATGTATTTATAGTGTCCGAGGTGTCCCAATTGATTCCTTTTCGAAAATGGGGCGCAAATATGAGAAGGTACATGAAAGGTTGTGATGTTTGGCATTAGGGATGACTTGACATTTGCTGGCACTATAAAGAATTGACACTTATAGGGATAAGTCGGCACACTTTTTACTTGGTCAAAACTTGGCATAACATAGCATGAGTCGGCATAACCAGGCTCTGTAACTAGTTGGCACCCACAAGGACGAGTCGACATAGGCTTTAATTGTTCTTTAATGTCTTTTTTTTGTTTAAATCTTTAATCTAAAGCCTCCAATTGTACTTCAAATCACCCAATCGAAAAAAAAGAGCCTACAAAATAAAGAAAACACAAAATGTAAAGCATAATAAAACAAAATGAACAAAACATATGCATAAAACTAACAAAATGATGCATAAATAGTCAAAATGGCTATGCTATATTACATGACATTAGTAATGTGTAGGGCATAACTTACCAAATAAAGGATAGGGGTAGCAACAACTCATGCGAAGAAAAAGAAGGATGAGTGGCACACAATAGAGACTGGAACAGCGAGTCTGGCTATGACTTTGTCGAGTGATGGCTATCACTTTGCCAGCCGTGCTCTAACTAGAGTTCTAGCTATTGGAGCACTACTGCCATTTTCCCCGATTCCTCCAAAATGCACATCAAGCTGAATAAATGCATGGGAACGTCAAAAAATAGACTTTTACATATGAGAAATACAATTTACAAGGAAAAAAACTAAGATTAAAGCATCAAATGTAGATTTAACAAAAGGCACAATAAAGCAAAAATAGGGAACCGACACCTTCATTTCAGATCCTAGGATCCTACAAGCAACGATGTAGGAAAAATAATCAAAGTCCACAAAAACTTATGTATAAACAATCAAAGCAAGCTTAAAAGTGAAAAGAAACAAAAAAGAGGACATTAGGGTTAAAAATTGAATATGGCAATGGTATGGGATGATAAACACTGACTTCCCATAAATTTTATCCATTCAATCCTTACATTTCCATGGCTCAATTTTCATAGTTTAGTGAATGAAAATAATAGTAAAATGAAAGAAATGAACTAAAACAAGAATAGATCAAACAAAATAAAAAAACACTAATGGATGTCTACTGCAAAACACACAAAAATACATAATTTTTATGGGGCTCAAGAATATTACGCTTGGATGATTGCTCCTAAAATCAAAAGAATCCAACACTCATAACGTGCTCTCTTTGGTCCATTTCTCAATTTTTGTTAAAAAGAAAATAGGAGAAACTCTTTTTTTCTTAATCCTATGTGTATGTTTTTCGTGTGTGTGTGTTTCTCTCGTGTGTTTATTTGTTGCCCTTTTTTTGTTTTTGCTTTTGCTCCTTTTTTTAATCCCCCTATCTACCCTTTTCTTATCCTTCTTTAAATATCCTTTTATTAGATTTTAGTTTTGACTTCATTTAATTATTTAATTTTCCCCTTCATAATTATCCTAAGAAGTTTATTATTTTATTATTTCACTTTTTATATATCTTTTATTAGTTAGTTAATCAATTAATCTTTTTAATTAATTTTATTACACAAATATATTATTTTCATTATCATTTTGGATTAATTAATTCAAATTAATTAATTATATTATTTCTTTTCACATATGTTATATTTCATTTTTTCGTTATAAATTTGTTCTTTATTTTTATTTATTTTTCTATTTATTTCTATTATTTATTTTTCACTTGCAGTTATCCTAAAATTTATTATTTATATATTTATTTTTATTGGTTAATTTTTAACCTATTTCACCTATTATTAGTTAACTTAAGCTTATATTTTATTTTTTTGATAATGACAATAGCAATTTTTTTTAGTTTGACTTTGATTTTTTTAAATTAATATTTTAATTTTAGAAAAGCGATGATGAAAACATGAGAAAAGGCATTTTTAGAGCACTAAAAATTTCGAAGGAGAGCCGTGAAAAAATACCCTTTTAAAATCAATGTTTTTTTAAAACATAAAACCAAGAGAGAGACCTGTGCTTTCATTCTCTGGCTATTTTGGAGTAAGATAATCTTCATTAAGTAACTTTAATTAGAAGTCATCTCAGGACCCAATGTCTACAAGATCCATGAAATTATTTTGTTCTTTTAATGTAGAAATCCCAAATTAATTAATTATTAATTTATGAAATCTTGTTTATCATGATGAGAACCCTTTTATTAAGTCTTTATTTACTATCATTAATATACAAAAAAATTGTGAAGGGTTATTTAATTTTAAAAACATACAATTAGTATTATATTCAAATAAAAAGCTACTTCAAATCTATCAACATGTAAAGATATATACAAAACTCATAAAAACTATTAACATACACATATAGTCATGCTTTAAACCTCTATAAACAATATTGACATTTATTATGGCATAGAAATACTATAAATAATACCAACATGCTAAGACAAAATAAATGTAAAAAGCATTTTCTCCTATAGATCTAGGGAACTTTTCATGAAAACTCATCGACTAGACATAGTTATACCACTTGTCAATATCTCATTGGTTCATCCATACTTATTTTATTATTTCACAAAAATTATTCAAAAAAAATTATAAATATTATAATTAAGATGTGTTTAAAATTTTATATCAATCCAAATTCATTTCGATAGGTTTCAGGGCACCAAAACATTTTTGGTCGGTCAAAAACTTAATTTTCAAAACTATTGTAAAATATATTTTTAACTATTAAATAATCCCCCATAATATTTTTAGTGAATCCATATGTTCAGATAATTTTTTAGAGATCTCTAGCATTATTTTTAAGCCCAAAGACAAATTTTACTAATCCAAAACTCATAAATTCAAAGTGGTCATAAAAATTATTTTTTACTTCCAAAAATTCATTTAGGCTATTTCTAATAGATTTATGCAATCAAAATAATTTTTAGAGGTCTGTGAAATATTTTTGGACTCAGTTAACGTTATGGTCAATCTTATTATGATTTAGGAAAACTCTTTGTTGTCTATTTTGAGGGCTTATCCAGCCTCAATTTCACCTCAAATTATGCCACTGGACTTAGTTTAATTCATATTTTCCAATAGTACAACACATATGATGCAAGTTAGAAGCTTTTTAAAAGGTGACCCATCCTAGCATTTCTCTTACCCGAACACATTTAAGTCTAAAATTCTTATGGGATCCAATACATCATTACTAGTATAATCACATACGAAATCACTCTAGCGATATTATTCATGGCTGAAAAAATACTATGAAAAAAAATGAAATTTTTGATGATTAAGATTTTGCTCCACTAATAAACATTTCATCCTTGAAAGCTACTCACATCAAATCATTGAAAATAGTACTGTTTCATTATACTTGCTTATCCTAATATGATTTTCTACTTATTCCTTTATTCATATTAGAGGGGATAGGTCTTTTTTGTTGCTAACCATCTCAACTGTCAATGTCTTTATGGCATGTATCTTTAATCATTTCACCCACTCTGATTTTAAGACCATCTATACCAAGATCTGATACCGAAAAATGTAATGGCCATATATTGTGAATATCACAATGTAGTATAACAGTGATTTTAATACTGTACACCTACAAAATACGGTCCTAATCATACATGTCACATATAAAACACAAGAAAATTATCTTTCTTATTGCACAACTTCATCCAAATCCAATGCTTGTCCCTTCAAGTATTGATATATCTCCCTCAAAACTTTTGCATAGTAAATATATAATTGCTAAGCATATAATGCTTAGTGGTGGATACACAACTAATAAATTTCATAGTCACATATACATAGCTTAATCTTTTTTTTCTAAATATAATCTAATGTCATAGTTTGTTTGAATTGGTTTATTTTATTTCCTTATTCTCCTATCTCTCTTTTCTCCAGTCCATTTATTGATTTTAACTAGCATTATTCTTAATTTGCCACTTTAACATTGTAAAGCCCTAATTATAACTTTAGTTAAAAAATGCATGATTAACTAATTTTATGTTGATTAAGATCAAATTAATTATGTGATATGGGTATTTAAGTTGTGGGGAATTTGATAATTTAATTATATTAGATGAATTCAGTATAAATTACTTAGCACAAAATTTATTAAGGGTGCAATTGAAGTATGGAATATAAATGTGGGGTTAATTTGTAAAGGTAGCACATGTGGAGTTAAAAGCTAGAAACAAAGTGGAGTTAATGATATAAGAGATTAAAAGAGGATGGGTAGCTTCATTACATACAAAAATGTGAAGGATCAATAAGGGACTTTTCCTTCCCTTTAAAAAGGAAAAATCTTTGCATGAGGAGAGCGAAATATCAGATTTGAGTGTTCTTTGAGAGGGGGACGACATCTTCTCTCTCTTTACCTCTCTTCTCTCTTTTCTCTCTTAAGAAAATTTCTACTTTCCTCGCAAAACTTTCCAATGGAAAATCTATTTCATGAGAGTTGATTTAGAGGTTTTTAAAGGAAGGTTGTAAAGAAGAAGAAGAAGTAAGAAAGATTGATAAAGTCGGGGAAGTTGTAAAGGATTGAAGCTTCAAAGTCGATTTTGGTCAAGGTATGGGAAAGTATATGTCTTTTTGTATGAATGTGAGTAAGGAGGAAAGACATGGACTAGAGTAAGAGATTAAGACCAAAAGAACCCAAAGCTATCTTTTAATGGCTTTAAACAAGGACAACTATAGAAAAGACTTTAATGACTTGCTGTAATTTTGGTATAACTTGGTCTAAAAAACTCTAATTGAGTTCATTCCAATTGGGAATTTTAAATAAGACTTATACCTACATTTTTATAGAAGAAACCTAAGGTTGGTTTTGCCTATTTGTAGCTTTAATCTTTGATAGAATCTAAAAGTGAATTTTAATTAATGATTAGTGGACAGTTTGTAGTAATTTGAGCATAATTGTTTGTATAGTTGTTCAAATGATATATGGCCACTTTCTAGTTTAACTAAACTTACTTTGCTACAATTTATATGAAGAAAACATAAATTGATTCTATTTCTAAGAATTTCAAATTGGGCTTTACATAACTAAATATATTGTTTAGAAATATAAAGTTCATTTTTGTAATTGGGATTATTGGTAATGGAATTGTAATTATAATTTGAATGAGCAAATCACAATATAGAATTTGACTTTTGCAATGCTTAAAATTGGGATGATTGGTTTGAAAAGTAAGAAAGTGATATTTAGAAAAGAAAATATTGGCTTGTTAATCTTCATGCATGTGTGAATCGGGAATCCCAAATAGAATGAAACATCTAACAAGTAAGTAGGCAATCAATAGTATAGAAAAAGCACAACAAAAAATCTATTATATTTTTTTACTAGATGGCATCATATATGGTCCTCTTTTCATTGTCATTTATATCATTAAATTTACTATTAGTTTCTACTTTTTCATTGCGACCCTTTTCATTTTTTTGAATATTTTGAAGTGTATATACAATTACACTTGTTGGATTTTGGATATTTTGAAGTGTATATACAATTAAACTTGTTAGAGATTTTGGATATTTAAGGTAAAAGATATTTCAAATTAAAAGTATTAATTAAAATATTTTTCCATTTGATTTATTGCCTTTAATTTATGCTTTAAATTTTACAGTTCTTCTAAATGATGGACAATGAAGATATGAGGTTCATTATGCATTCTTCTGAAGATTCTAAGTGAATAGAAATTAGTATCTGATAGGGGCTATTTTTTTACAAAAACTTGTATGAGACAAATATAATGTTGAACAATTTTGAAATATTAGTATATTTGTAACTGGTATTTTGCAATATATGAAAAGATTATTAATTATAATTTTGGATATATATGTGTGAATGATGTGTATAGATAGCATTTAAATAAAATATTTTAATTATTTTGAAAGTTTAATATTAACGACTATAATTTTTATTGTTGAAAGTAAAAATCTAGTCACTAAAATGAATTTTTAATGATCGAAATTCTCTTCGTTGGAAGAGAACATAATCACCAAAGGAAAAATCCAATCAATAATAGTCAGTATTTAACACCAAAAATATTTTGGTCGTTAATAACTTTAATGATTGAAATAAATATGGTTGTTAATACTTTTAACAATCGTAATATTACTAGTTGTTAAAAGTATTAACGGCCTTAATTTTTCAGTTGGTAAAAGTATCAATGATCGGATTGTAAAATTTGGTCGTCTATACCTTTACCCATGGAGCTTCCAATGACTAGTTTTTTTGGTCATTAGAGGTCTTGAATGACCGAATTTTGACCTTTGAAGACTGAATTTCCCTTCGTTAAAGGTCATTTTGGTTGATTAAACTCTGATAATAGTAAATGTTTGGATTTGTTAATGAAATTAATGCAACATTCATGGCAATCATAGTGTATAGAAATTTCATAAATAAACGCATCTAGCAAGTTCATTAATAAAGCATATGCTAGATAATTTGGAGATACTTAAAGGTGCAGGTTTATACATGTTGAACCTGAGATCAAGCTCAAGGTCAGTTATTCCTTTAAAGTGAATTATGTATGCTTGACTACTCTAGTCTTCCATTGATAGGTGAAAATACATAACTGCTATAATATGTGATGGATAATTCTACACCTTGAATTAAAGTGTATATATATATATATGAATAATCTTATAGCATGCGATTCTTTAATGTCTTGATCATGCTTAAGTGCTTTTACTTATCCAGGGATTTTGAAATGATGCAAACATTATAAAATATATGTGATTATGAAACTTGATACATTGATAAATGTATCCATAAATTTGAAGACTTTGGTTATTCTAAATTTAATGGCACAAAGGACATATTATCTCTATAAAGTATGAGTATAATATGGAGAATGAACATGAGCATAGTATTGCTTGCTACTAGAGTTCAACTATGGATAGATAGGCACCTATAGGGATATTACAGCTACTACTGTTAACCTTGTTTGGGTTTAAGTTATTGTTAATCCCGTTTGGATAATGATTAGCCCTGTTTGGGTCTATGTTATCGATATCCTCGGATATTCCCTATTTTGTACCCTAGAGTATCCCTTGTTCTCGTTATCAATCTTTAGAACTTAGGCAAGCTAAACTATAAGTACAGTATTGACATTAAAGTATAAAGTACAAAGCAAGTATTATGTAAAAGTTAAGGATATTGCTTGGTTACATGTTTGACATGATTTGCTTATATTGTTCCATGAGTTTAAACAAATAGATGTTTCTAAGTAACACATGATATATATATATATGTGTGTGTGTGTGTATCATAACATATATATATATATATATATGTGTGTGTGTGTGTGTGTGTGTGTGTGTATCATAACATATATATTTATATATATGTTATTTAATAGTTGGCTTCAAATTTCAAAATTGTTTAAATAAGTTAAATGCATAAAGAATTCTCAGTTAGTATACAATACAAGCATGCTAAGACAACTGTTAAGCTTTTTAAATGACTTTATTGTTTACTACGTGAGGTTGTTAGATAGGTCAAGATTTTCTAATCCATTGATTATATATATATATATATATATATATATATATAAAGATAAAGTATGTTGAGCATGATTATAGATGACTATTTTTAAATGTTATTAAACTTGTAAGTAGGCTAATCTAGAGTATGAATACAACACAGTTAATTATAGTATAATTATCACTTATGATCTATGAGACAACATGATTAACTTGGTTTCCAGTGTATAGATTATATTTGTTAATGTTTAGATCATCTTAATCAATGTTGATATTTAAGGTAACTGAATTAAATGTAGGATTATATTGTTGTTAAAATTGCTTATCATATTATATATATCTCTTTCTGACATGTCATTTATTGTTTCAATTAAGGTATGTTATATGATTTTGATGATCACTATGAGTGATTGTCTTTCATTTTTAGTATCCCCACTAAGCTTTATTGCTTAGCACGAGTTATTTTATCCATGTAGGTTTTGAGTTAAGGGATCATTTCAAGGTAAATGTCTACAATAGTTGGGCCAACACAAGAGAGAGAGTCTGAAAGTATAGCTATTGATGTTGAGTTCTTTTTGGTTACAAGAATTTTATTTGTAATGTTAAAGGATGTATCGTACTAAAGATTATTATATGTAAAACTTAAACATTCCAATTGAATGAAAGTATACATTAAAGTAAAAGTTTTTAATTGTACAACATTTCTATTAGATTCATTTTCTTCAGAAGATTTTTATATTTAATAATTCATGGTTCAATAATGTAGTAAAGTATGTTGATACTTTTAAGATAAAGTGAGTTAGTTTATGTGCAGGATAAGGCTGTTAAAATCATTGTGTAAAGTAATTGGCATGATCAAAAGTTGAAATAAGTATATAGAAATTGTAAGCTAAGGTAAATTACTATTTAGAATATGTAA
Organism: Excoecaria agallocha; assembly: GCA_037975025.1. Classification (NCBI taxonomy): domain Eukaryota; kingdom Viridiplantae; phylum Streptophyta; class Magnoliopsida; order Malpighiales; family Euphorbiaceae; genus Excoecaria; species Excoecaria agallocha. The sequence continues at coordinate 13,497,730 of CM075818.1, forward strand.
ATGATAACATGAATATGATATGATGTGATAATTATATGTCATGCCTATATGCTGTTACACCATATGTTTACTCACAAGGATAATGTGAAGTAAAATGATGAAACATGAATAAATGATTGATAAAACATGATATTACTTATTGAGCATGCAATGCGATTTCATTCTAAAATATTTGGAATAAAGCATATTGTATGGCAAGTTTATAATCAGGTATGCACTATTACTTAATAGAAATGTCATGATTAAGCATATGTGATGTCACATGTTAGCATGTTAAAATACAAGTCTACAGGGATATAGACTCAATTATAGAAATCTTGTTAATGTATATGATTGCAATGTTATATGAGACTATGTATACAAGTGTATGCACTAGAGAGGGTGTATCTTGTCATGTGATTGTTACATGAGCAAATTGTATAAATTGTTTTATAAATTGTGCATATACATTTATGCACAAGAGAAGATATATTTTTCCATGATTATGTACTAGTGCAAATGGTATAATATAAGTACAGTCTTGATATACGAAATAATTACATGATTTAATATGATTACAAGTACAAAATAGTAATACCCAATAGTGAGCATGTTCACAGGTTTATAGAAAATTACACATAAGCATGCATATGATTACATTGTTCATAGTTACACAATAGTATGCATGTGTATATATAAATATGATTGAATAAAGTAAAGAGATTATATTGCCTAAATCTGTGTCTAGGTAGTGGATAGATAGACATTACTATAAGGGTTACTTGTAGCTACTAGAGTATAGTTTTGATCCCGTTTGGGTCATATTATACCGACATGGTCCCCTTTGGATCATATACAACCCTATTTAGGTTATAGCTAACCCTGTTTGGGTCCGCTTGACCGGTTTACTATAAGTTTTCTCCTTATAAGGGATCACCATTTAATACCTCTGGGTATCTTATTTGTACCTTCAGGTGCCACCATTATAATAAGATAGATTTTTACCTTCGGGTACCACCGTTATAATCAAATAATTTTTGTACCTTCGGGTGCCACCATTATAATTAGACAATTTTATACCTTCGAGTGCCACCATGATAATTTGAAAGTTTTATACCTTCAGGTGCCACCGTTATAATTTGAGATTTTTGTATCTTTGGGTTCTACCATATAACCCGTTATCCACTTCTTTAGAAAAGTATATGCCTAATTCATAGAAAAAGAAAAACATCATAGTAAATTAAAAGATTAAAAAAACAGGATGACTGTAACACCCTAATTCACTGACCATTGGTAATTATCAATCATCATCAATCCTAACATAGAGATCAGGCAGAAAAACTAACAATAATAATAATAAGATAGGCCATAATTACATACCATAATAAATAATTAGCATATAAATAAATAATCATAACATAAGTGGCCTTCAAGTATCCTGACATCCTCTAGGAAACTACATCATGCCTGATCCTCTGGAGCTTATACTGAAACCTACATGGATAAATAAACTTGTACTAAGCTATAAGGCTTAGTGGGGAACCACAATTCTATGGATAATTCATAATAGTTATCAAAAAATAAACACAATTTCATTGTTGAAAAAAACATATATACTCACGATATTAATTATTAATATAGCACTTGGGAGGAGTGTTCAATCTTACCAACTTAAAGCAATTCATGAACTCGTCTAGTTCTCCAAAATCTTTCATAAAAGGTATTCAGTGTTTATTCAAAGCACAAGAAGTGTGTGTGACCAGTAAACCTATAATAAATACTATTGATCATAACTTACTTCTCATATATCATGCAACCATAATTATAGAATACCTTTATAGTTTATAACCTCTATTCATATTCATGTACTTCTTAATGTTATCTTATCATGGCAACTATCACACAACCTCAGATTATATCATACACTGGCCTTTGCTTATGTCTTAATTATTGTTATGCATAAGTATGTGTAACATTGATATGTAGTGTTGAATCGGTCTTGCATATAATTATATAGAGAATGTCATTGCATATCAAGAGTACCTGGGAAGGACCAATTGTAATATTTATAGATCTCATGATTATCAAAGCATATGAGAACCAATTGGGTATGTTATAACATAACTAGTTCTTATTATAACATCGTACGCATTCCATCATAGCATGGCAAAGTGAATCTCGTGGGTATACATTCCAATAATTTACATTAATAGAAACGGCTTATAGAAAAGGAATAATGATAAAGAAATATAATAAGCCACACATCATGCTCCCATTATATAAGCAAAACAATCGATACATGAATTCCTTTATTTCAAGCTCTTTCTTAATCTTTAATCGTTGAAATGGTTTATAGTCAAAAGAAATCATGATAAGCAATGTAATAGGCCATTCATCATGCTTACATTACATAAATAAGCTTGTTAATGCATGTTTTACTTTATCTTGTGTACATTTTATCATCTTTAATAGCCTGCCTAAGTACTAGCTCAAAAGGTGGATAATGGGAGCAATGGATACCTGAAAGTATAAAACTATGGATATCCAAAGATATCAAACAATGGACCCAAATGGGGTTAAGCAATGGTTCCAGCAAGGAACAAACTATGGACCCAAACGGGATCAAAAGATGGTTTCATTAAGGAATAAGACCTAAACGGGGTCAACTATGGCAGCTGCGACTATATCCCTCTAGGCATGCCTATCTAATCCACAATTGAACTAATACCCGCAAGCTTAACTTTTTAAGACATCTTTAATTAACATATTCTTCTTTAATTAGCACATCATTTGGCTTAAAGCCACTTTTCATAGAAGAATGCTTATCGTTCCTTTCATCAAAGAATACATCAATTTTGGTTCAACATAGTTTTCTTTACTTAATACAACATATTTGCTTAATGCCATCATTCATATAAGAGTGCACATTATTCTTATCATGCTTCAAACATTGAGCTCTAGGCTTCAATACACATGTAGGCTATCATATGATCATATAGTTGCATCACTTTCTTTCATTCATATCGTGATGGTTTTAGGTTTAGATAAATAATAATATGTAATCTTTCATAACTAGCATTGCGCATGCCCACATGTAGATAGACATATATATGCATCTTAAATAATGAAAATACATGCTTTCATTACTTATATTAACTATACAACATATAGTACTTACATACCTCATGAATAGTTTTCGATGACGTACCTTGTTACTGCTTGCCATGAATAACTCTCTATTTTCATAATTATTCACATTGTGACGTAAATATATATAACAACACTCAAGTATTTATGGTCCACATACTAAAATAAATGAGTTCTCTTACAACTTAAGGTCAATACATGTTCATATTCAATCACTTGATTCTCTTTTAGGGTCTATCAGATTATGTACAATAGGTTATACACCTTAACATTTTAAGATATATATATATATATATATATATACTTCGATCTTCTTACTTGCATTTTCATCTTATGACACTTTATACTTATTTGAGGTATGTGTGATCATGTCATCTTAGTTGTTAACACACTATGGATGCTCTTGTGCTAATCATAATGTATTATAGGCATGAGCAAATAGGTGAGCAGGTTATTACACATTACAGCTAATCCTTAATTGCTCATGTGACTTGGAGTATAACCAAGCTTTTATGATTTCATAATTTAACATAAAATGCGATGTCACGCTTCTTTCAACTTGGACATGCAACCCTACGACTATTCTTTTATTACCACTAGGTTAAATCATAGTATTTTTTGATAGAACCATTCCTTGACCTAGTGCATACCTTATTTTGATTTTATAAAACACATTGTATAACATATCATTTAAATTATTGTATTGCCTCATGATATTCTTAATTTGATGCTCATTAGGCCTTAACATATCCTTTTGCAACATAATTCATATGAACCTTGCCATGCACAAGCCCCTCTAATTTAGAGTTCAAGTGAACCATCATTACTTAACTCAATGTGCTTGATTATCATAAAACTTGTGGAGATTCCTTCTATTAAGTGATCATACTTTATGCACCTCACAAGTATCTTTGTATAACTTATAGCTTAATTCATTCTTCTTTCTCTTATTATAACATTGACGTCTTTTAAATTTTCATAATAATTCATGTTATATTCATGCCTTTCTAAAATGTATCTTTGTAGAATTTAGCATTAGAGAGACTTTCATAATATATTACTCTAATCAAGTAACATATCGAACTTCACTTAATAGCCATTTATCCTCAATCTTACTTATTACTAGTCAATTCACCTTAATTCTTGCTCTCTTAATAATTTTATGGACCATATAATATGATGTTCCATATCTAATTGCATGGCTTAAATCTTAAGATGAGAATATACTTTGAAGGGGAGAAAACATACTTGGGCGTGCCTTCAAGGAATGAAGTTCATAAGGGGTCATGTATTCTTAAAAAAAAGAGTGAATGGACATATGTTTTCATAGAGAAAATGATGAGTGGCCGTGTGTTTTGAAAGGGAACAAGCATACATGGCTGTGCATGGTGAAGAAGAAAACCATACATGGCCACGCATAGAGAAGAAGAATCGTGCATGGTGATGAAGAAAGCCACATGTGACCACGCCTAGGGAAGGAGAAAAACACAGGTGGCCATGTACAAGGAGAAGGGGAACATCACGTGGCCTTGCATTCCCATAAATGAAACATGTGTGGCCATGTACTTTAAAGAAAAATCACAAAAGAGACACACATGTGGCCGTGTGTCTCCAAGAAGAAACACACACGTGGTTGTGTGCTTTCAAAAAGAAACACATGTGGCCGTGTGTTTCCAAGAAGAAATACACCCATGGCTATACATAGGGGAAAGACGGGAAACTCAGGAACCCCAATTGAGAAAAGCATGAGTTTAAACCCTAGATCTCATATCCCAACTTCCTTAAATGATCATCTAAGTTTTCAATCATTAAAACTCATCTTATTTACTATTATGAATCTTTAATCTCCACAACACATATAGAAAATGAAAGAAAACATATACAATAAATGATGGGGATTTAATTGAACCCTTAGTCTCACTAGACTGCGTATAGTATGAGTAGGGTATCATTTCAAAGGGAACGGGGCAAATTTTATATTGATATAACAACAAGTAAATGGATAGGTAACAATTTTAATTAAAATCATGCAATTAACGTAAATACTAAACTACTTAAAATATATTAAGTTAATTTTGGATAATAGATTACATAAAAGATGGGATGGACATACATTATAACCAAATAAAAACAAGTTCATCTTTGAATTAATTAACAATTATATGAATGATATGAATGGAGAATTTAGCCAAGATTCTTTAAAGCAATTCTCATTGTCAATAAAGAATGTTCTTACTTAGAGTCTATAAGCATTCTCATGTCATTATAGAGATAAATGAAAACTATGAAGTTCTATGCCAATTCTTTAACCCCTTAAAGTGAATTCCTTATCTCTAAGTGAATTCAATGCTTTAAGTTAATTCATTTAACTTTCCATCAAAGAATTCCAACTCTCATTGTGAATTAAATAACTAACATACTTAATATGGTGATCAAGCATACTAAGCAAATCAAATCACTTAAACAAACTTAAATCATACTTCATACATATAAATTATACATTCAATAGACAAAGATAAGTAGATGAATAACAACTTATATTAATTAGTTATAATGTACCAAAAGAACTTAGCCATAAACAAAATTACAATAAAGATGAAATAAGAGACAAGAAAACATCACTCCCCAGGATTTACTTTCTATTTTGACCTTTTGATAAATCTCTTATTCCTTTGGCTTTGCTCTTTTGTCATCCTCTAAAACTAAGTAAAAATGAAATTGTCCAAAATAACTAAAATGTTCTTAAGAAAACAGTAAAAGAATTTGTTGATTTTTTTCCGATCCCTTAACTAGAGATTTTCTCCCATTTATATAGAGTCTAACTCTACAGATATGTCCCCTCAGAAACCACGAAAGACTACTCTAAAAAGACACAGTGTTTGGCTGAAAAATGGGGTGCAAAAGTCACGACGCTTGAGAAGTAGTTTCTTGTCCGACTCGTGAACACCCTCACGAGTTGTGATCCACTTCACCTAATCTTCTGGACTCGTGAGCCTCTTCTGAGTCGTGAGCCTTTCTTCTCCGCCCCACTCGTGAATCTCTGGTCTGTCTCTTGAATTCTTGTTCGAGTCGTGATCCACTTCACAACTTGTGATCTTCATCTTCGAATCTTCACCACCAGCTCTTCATTCTTCTTCACACTTCACCATCTTTAACCTAAAAACACATATAAACACATAAATTGAACATAAACACATAAAATACACATAATATTACATACTTAGTTACATAAATAAGAGAAAACACACACTAAAAAGTAGACATATTACATGACATCAGTAAACCCTCCTAAACAATTTTCCCGTACTTGACATTGAAGCCTCCCTCACTTTACTTGATCCATCCCTTTTACTCTTTATTACCTTATTCTCCTTGTACATGGAGATAACATACATGATATATCATCTCTCTACAAACTTAGTTCCATTAAATCAAACATAAAGAAGAGATCCATGAGAGGGAAACATTACCTTCATGATGTTTAAACAACAACTGTAATCTTCATCTTCTCCAAATCGTAACCAAAGAGAGAGAGAGAGCTATCTCCCTCAAATGCCGACCCACATTCTAGAAACCCTAAGAGTTCCTTCTTAAAGAAGCTAAATACAAGGGTTTATGGGGTAAATATCTCCCAAAGTGAAATTTCAAAAATGCCTTTTACATTTTAACCCCTAACAACTTATTTTCTTAACATTCAACTCCAAAAATTCTTATTTAATTCAATTACATCCTTCCTTAGTATTTTAACTACACTACAGTACACATGTGCATAATTACCAATATACCCTTAATGTGACTTAACTTCAGTAATACCAAATAATTAAATTTTGCCTTATTAAACCTTAATCCTGATTAATTAACTATAATCCTATTAGGGCTATGATTGGGCCCTTACAATGATAGTTCTTAAATTAAATCTTTATATGAAATCTATATGTTGCTTATGGAAATAATGAGACTATAAAATGGTATATATTTTTGTATATATATATATATATGCAATTTTTGTGCATATAGTATTACACACACATATTAGAGTTATAAGCTATATATTTAATGAACTTATGCATCATTATTGTTAGCCAATAGTTATGTGTGACTCGTTTAAAGTTGCCAAATGACATGTAGAATTCTTTATATGTTAGGGTTATGGAATTATTGAGGTAATTTCCAAGGTTTTTCTTATGCCTAGGAATTTAAGTTACATGTATTGGTACTTGTGAAATGTGGTATCATTCCATAGCTATATTTGGTTCGAATGTACTTTCTTATAGATACATTTTGCTTGCTTAATAGTGGATAATGATATACGAGATTCCCTATATGTGAACATAAATTAATTTTGAACAAATAACATGGTTTTGCAATAGATATACATATAAGCAACATAAATGAATTTGCATGTTAAAATATAGCAGTCAGTACGTCCTTTATATATATATATACATACACACACACGGTTGATACGGGAAATGTATGTTAGTGATAGAAACACACAATTCACAATGGCATGGAAATTATTACTAATCATTAATGTATAGTGGTCTAACGTATTAACTCAAAGTTCTATGGTTTTGAAATAGTTAAACATTAAAGTTAGACTAGTAAGTCAATATGATTATTCAAGAATAACATATAAAAAATTGAAAATGGTAAACTTGATATGCGAGATATTAAGTGACATATGGATAATTATTATTATTATGAGTAATAAGTCAATAAGAAATATAATAGCAACAAGAAATCATATTGGTTATAAGTGTAACAAAAGATAATATAGAATTGGGAGAGTGTTTTAAATATTACTTATAATGATTGGTTTATTTGTTTGAAGATATGTGTATATGCATTTGTATTTTAATAACCTTTAGGCAATTTCTTGTGATGAGGATGGGTGCTTTAGCTCGTTCTTTTGTTAAAGCAATAAATATATGCCTTTTGATTGGGGTTTGAGGTACCTGTGAGAAAGATTTAACATTAGCGCTTTACTTATTAAGTTTGTATGTTTTTTTGTCATTCTCTCTCTCTCTTTATACATAAACTGTTATTGCATGTTAATTACATGTTTTATTGTTAGTTTTATGGTATCTCCTTTTTCCTTTTTCTTTTCTTGGTATATGAAGCATGAATACAATAATCAAAACATAAAACAAGTACACAAATTAGATTCAAGTTCTATCTCTATATACACCAAAAATATTTAAGCAAAAGTTTTAAACTCCCTGAATACAAAATAACCAATCTAGTGTGATGGCCCTAGTCCTCTACAATATGCTAGCCCAAATGGAGGTTTGAAAGTTAAAGGCCTAGGAGGTCTAGCTGGTGCCATAGCCTGTAATTCTACTGGTGGCTACTTGTCATCTTGCCTAAATATAAAGTAAAATCTTGGCAATGCTGCTATCAAAGGCTATAGAATTTGCGCTATCACCTTTGCAAAGCACTTTAAACCCTCTCTAACCCTAGTGACTACTCTGGAGTGCTGCTTGAGATACCTTATCAGATCATCCCTTAAGTACTTGATGTACCTCCTCAATTGCTCATAAGTCTCGATTACTACCTCTCTCCCTCTAAGGTCCTTACCCTTAATACAATCTCCTTACACCCTTATCTGGGTGAGTAACTCATCAACCACTTGCAAGGATGCATCAAATCTTTGCCTTATAGTTATTAGATTAGCTTTGATACCCTACACTTCTATCTATAGAGACTAAACTATACTAGTAATGCCTATAGAGATTGTATCGCTACTAGAATTGATTGTAAAGGGCACTGGTGATGAACACACCAGTGGCATAGTGGATAAGGGTTCCTTTGAGTGTGTTGGTCATGATAGAGTAATCAATTTGGATGCACCTAAATGCCCATATGGTGGAGAAGTTGTAGAGGTGGATGCCCCTAGATGTCCATAAGGAAAAAATATCCGCATCCTTCTAGTTTGTGACTTATGGTGTTTGATTAGTAATCGAGGATGTGTTGTGACTAAGGTGACCCTTCCAAGAGATCATGAAGGTCTATCTACATATCGATCTCATACTCGAAGTCAATGTCAACATAGTGATGCTCTTCAGGCTCATCCTCCTAATCATCTTGATGTCCTAGCTACATTGGAGGTGCCAGTGGGGCTACTAGTGGCTGATCATAAAAATCCACCACTGTAGGTGGGTCTAGCACTATGGGGTATAGACCACACTTCGCTCTGGTCTCTAGAATGGTCAACAACTAATATTGGCCCTCTATTCCTGAATTGGCTCTACCATCTTCATGGTAAGAGCAGCCTATAAATCCACATAAATATGCTTCTGAAGAGGATCCCCAAACCTACTCTTATCTACCCCTAATGCTAGTAGTAATTAGGTGCAAATTTGCATGGTGGACTGGGTGGCCACTCGGACTAAGGAAGCGATAATTTTAAGGGTGATGTCAACCCTCTTATCCTCTTGCATTCCCCACAAACTAGTGATCTCAGCTAAAATTAACTTACTCAGGGCTCCCTATACGAAACAAGTAGTATATATAGATAATACCCTTTGAATGTACGGATATGCCTGAATGGCTAACATCATGCTTTTTACTATATCTGACTAGTATCTATCCCCCGAAGTTACCACTATTGTCCATTAGCTCCTATCCACTATCCTATTGGGTGTGACAACATCATGCCCAATTAGAAGTCATATAGCCTCAATAAATCATTGGCATATAATGCTATAATTAATACCCAATGCCTAAAATTGCACCACACCCTCCTCGGTGTTCGATCTCTAGAAGCCTTTGTACTCCAAAGTAGCTAAAACCTCCTTAGTGATATATGGATAGGTCTGAAATGCTAAGGCAAAGAACTTCACCTATTCTGTTGCAGCTAGTAGTCAATCAATCTCCTCTATCAATCCAAGAGACTTTAAGAACTGCTAAGATATAAAGTGGTTGGCTCTGAGTTGAACTTTTAGAAGGGCTTGATATCTGTAGAACTATTGTGGTGTTATGTATGTAAGTGTAGGTCAGGGCAGAGTAGGGTATGTAGGCCTTCAGGGCATCTTGCAAAAATATTATATGTTAATTTTATATGATTGACTTGTGTGTTACAAGTAAACTAGTATGTTAAATTTAGTTAAAATTTCGACAGCATACCGGCACAAATTAGAGATAGTCAACCTGTATAGAAATGTGCGCTAAGCACCATAATGTAATGTGCAACATTGTAATCCCACTATAGGGCAATCTAGCAAGAATGCATGATAAATAAGGTACAATAAGTATTTTAGATTTTATAAAAGTTCTAGCAAAAATTCAAGAACATTTTTGCTAGGAATGTGCCTACCCCCTATAAAAAAAAGCATTTTGAACAAACCCACAAGCCATCATCGGCTACCAAGCAACATAACCTAAGTTATTTAACATAAGATACTAAATTTTCCTTAAATTATTCTAGTGTAATTATAGTTCTATTACAACATGATTTTAAAGATACAAAAATAAATAAAAGGTACCTATATTAGTTGTTAAAACATTTATAATTCACGTGCTCATACATAAAGATTGCTCCTAGCTATAGCAAGAATTATACTCCTAAGGGCATCATTCGATTCTAAACTACAAGGCAACATGCTTACATACATTATGCCTAATGCTAAAAGTCTAAAAAATATAAAAGGCCAAAAATATAATTAAATAAATAAAGGAATAAACAAAATATAGAAAAAGGTTCAAATAACATTTACTTGGGATATGAACAATGGATTAAATAAATAACGAAGGAAAATAAAAATAGACTGCTCCTTAAAGTGCACGTCGCTCCTAGGAGAATTTAGGCACAAATGGCTCAAAAAATAGACAAAAAATGAGAGAGAAAACCCAAAAGAAATTGAGAGAAACCTTTAGGATTTTGAAAATTGTACTTTAAGGGAAGTCAGGAAGAATAAGAAGAGAAAATGAATTTTATATTCAAATTTTCGAGCGACAGACATGCAGGTCATCCATCGTTAGTGATAGATGACCATATAGAACGTCCCGTCTGTCACTACTCTTTGACCTTTTTTCTTTCTTCATTTTTAATTTCCAATCTATATTATTTTCCTTAAAACACATTATTTTTTTCTTTGTCACACATGTTTGACATTATTTCATTTTATTTACATATTTTACATACATGTATTATTTATTTTAGTCACACTTATGTACTGACAAACTAAATACTCCCTAAAATTCATTGTGCCTCTTGAATTTCCAAATTTTTTACTTTTGAAATCTTCCAAATTTATCAAATTTGGCCTCAAAGCCTTTAAATTCCCTACAAGAAAGATAGCAAAAGAAAATGCAATAATATGTACATATAATGCATTGAACATGCAGAAAAGTGCATTTTGGGCATCTTGAGGCAATAGATGGACTGGCCATGGCTCATTTCTCAAGGGACGACTGTCTGTCATCCCTTTTCTATAAATAGTTCCAACTATCCTTAGTCTTTGTGCTTTTGACTTCTCCCTTTTCTAAATAAGCTTATTCTAGGTATTTTCTCTTTCTTCCCTTTCTTTCTTTTTTTGATCATTTTTTTTTGTTATTTATTTTTCTCTATTATTTTTACATTTAGACCATTTGAAAATTCTTGTTACAATGGCTCTTACACTAGCAAATTTATATCAGTTGTTGGATGACTTGAGAATTAGGGAGGACCCTCTTTTGTCTCTATATTCTAACCTAAGATTTTTGAAAAAAAACATCATTTGATAGAAACCTGATCTTTGCTACTGACTCATGACACAACCTTAGCAAGTGCACAAATCGACAAGTAATAAAGGGTGCTTAAGTTTAAGACCCACGACTATCGTACTTAAGGGACTATAGATGTAAAAAAATGAAAATTAATTTTATGCTAATAAATTCCCAAATTTTGTTGTATGTTATGTTGTTAACTATAAAATTGTAGAAAAAGAAAATATTAGAAATAAAATTGTGGGAATTAACAATTACTCAAGGAAATATGATAAGAAAATTAATATCTTAAAAATGTTTCTCGTGTTATTTGATCCTCCTCATACCCAAATGTGAATTAAATTAACATAAGGTTACATAGAATAAATCAAGATAACCCTCTACACCAAAGCATCCTATATTTGAGCAAGCTATTCTAATCATAAAATGTCCCATCCCAGAGCAAGTCCTATACTTAGCTTATGCATGGATCTAACTTCCTAGGTTTAGTTTGTTCTCCCATCCCAACACCAAAGAATCCGAAATCCCATCCATTTTACTCTAAACTCTAATCCTAATACCATAAAATCTATAACCTATCAAGTCCCATCCTAGAGAAATCTCAAGGTTACAACAATCATAGTAAACAAATAGAGTATAATAACATTCAAGGCATTCAAATTTTTAGGTACAATGGATAAATAAGATAGCATGATAAAATGATCCATCCACATCAAATAAATTACTCAAAATATCAAAAAACCCTTGTAATATCAATAAAGAACCAGTAAAACAAACCATCATCTATAAATAATTTTAAATAATTTTAAGATTCACATTGAGTATTAGGGATTCAAATATCCCCCAAATAACTAGTTAACTACTCATTATTTGTTACAAGAGAAAGAGGAAAAAGGAAAGAGTAAACCCAGTTTGACATGTTGAGGATGAACACCTAACTGAACCTAAGTTTTCTTCTCCAAATCTTTAATGAAAGATGAGCTCTAAGATGAAAATAAGGAATCTAATCTATGTATTTGCTTTTCTAATCTCCATAATTGTGTAAATCTACACAATTTGCAAGTATAGATCTATAAACTATGTGTGAAAATTGAAAGAATGAAAGAACCAAAACTAGATCTGAAAGATTTATCCTCTCCACTAAATAGGAAATCTACTTTATATAATCGCAAAAAGGTCATGGTTAGTGCTCTTTTACTACTGATCGTGACATGCTAAAATTTAGCTTTTGGACTAAAATCACAGTCAATACCAAATACTTGCTAACCATGACATACTCCATAATTGCATTTGGTACTGAAGATTGGATACCTTATGGTCATTACCAAATTTTTGCTAATCGTGAGCTACTTCACATCTTGGTTATATACTGAAGTGAACTAATCCACGGTGATCACTGAATTCACATTGATCGTGACAAGCTCAAAACTCTATGTTTTCACAACACTAGTTCATGATCAGCACTATTTTGCTACAAACCGTAAGGTACTTAAAATATCTGAAATTAAGAACAAAAACACATCAAATGCTCTCTAAAGTGTATGAAAGATAAGATTTACTATATTTGGATACAATTTATTTAAAGCAAATGAAACAAAGCAACAAACATTTAAAAGACACTTAAAACTAGAAAGAAAAAAACTAAAAACTAAACATTGAATATGAGTTATCAAAATACACCACACTTAGACTTTACTTACCTCAAGCAAATGAATCATCCACATTCTTGAAAATTCAAACTCTAACTCAGAACAAGAAAATTTAGATTGACTGGAATAACACTTAGCAGAAGACACTAAATCAAAAAATTTAACCAAAGAAACTCAGACTAATCTATATTAGTCAATTTCCTCTATATGTGTGCTAGGACAAAACAATTAATCACTTTTCAAAACCTACTAGTGAATTCTTGAGATTAAGCAAAAAGAAAAGTATGTAAAAATATAATAGAACGATTTCACGCTTGAAACTCAGTATAGCCATAGGCCTCTCCTTTAGTAATAGAACATGAAGGGTCATATCCACATAAAAACTTAGAGCAAAATAGGATCTCTAGGTATTACTTTAAGGTTGTAATGTAAGGTTAAGGTGTTGGCTCCAAAGAACAATAAAGTTGACAAAATAAGATAGGCCATACTATATAAAAATTCCACCTGACATTTTTAAGATAAGTAAGCCTTTTTCAACAATTGCTACCATTACTGACAAAGCTATTACTGATAAAGCTGAAGATGATTCTTGGAGGATATTAACCAACATTTATAAGTGCACAAGAACTAAGAGCTAAAATTTTTTTTCTCATGAACTAGCTCACCAATTGAAACTTCCTCTCTAATGCTAGATACTTCACAACTATTCTTTATAGTAAGAAGCTAATCAAAAGGTTCTGAATCAGAACTTTTATTGTACTAGTTTTTTTTTATTTTTTAAAATAAACCATTAGGCGCATAAAGAAACTCTTAATCTCTCAATTTAATAATGTCTTGAGATTGTTAATTCTAAACTCACACTACCCTAAAATTTCAAAATTAATTTTTGACACTCTTGAAAAATAAAGCATAACATAATTCAATTACTCATAATAAATGACTACCAAATCTAGAATGGCTAAATCTAAGACAGAGAAGGCAAAGGCATTTGAGTTATATGTTTAGATAATAGAGCATAATTAAGAAAATTTTATCAAATAGTATGCTTTCAGCATACATAATAGGCTTAATGGGGCTAGCAAAGGTAAAATAACATAAAGGTAGAATAAAAGTGATTTCAGAGGTGGTTGCCCAAGAAAGGCTACCTAGGTCGTGTCCTAATTCTACTTAGTTGAAAATTTTCTTCAAAGGGTGATGAGGAAGGTCTTAGCTACCCTAAAATTCCTTCACTTAATGCTCTCACACACTAGTTTTTAAAAAGTTTTCACAAAATAGCCTAACGTGCATAATGAGAATAAAAATCAAATAATATATGACTAATTTGAGAATAATTTAGGGAAAATGCTCGCTAAAGCAATACATCTATTCTCTTACTATATTAGGTTCTCCAAACTAGCAGTTTGGAAATCAAAATTCAAATTGATTCAATTCAAGAATAGCTAAAGGCAAACTTAGACTAAAAGTCAATGATAATAATAACTCAGCAAAAAAAATGACAAAAAAAACCAACAATTGAAATAAAAGATAATTAAAACAACTAAAGACTAAAAATAACTACTAAAAGTAAAGATAAAAGATAAAATGAAGAAGTAAATTAATTAAAACCAAAATAAACTGATTAAGCTAAAGAAACTAAAATTTGAAAATTAAGCTAAACAGTTTACTAAGTAATCCAAGAAAAATAACTACTATTTAAAATGTAACTATAATAACTTTTAACTTCAAAACTAAAGACAAAAGGTTTGTGTTTCAAAAGAGACTTCACAAATTTAAGCACTTGGATCAAATCTTTAGCTTCACAAATATCTTCATTAAATCTTCAAAAATGTCAGCAAAATCTTCATCTTCAAGATTCACAAAAATCAATCTTTAGCCACAAAAAGATAATTGCTTCCCTACCCCATAATTGAAATTTTGCTACCTTCAACAAGTTAATAAAAATTAAATACAAAAATAGTTAGATAAGGGACTCCCTGCAATCAATTTTTTGTTAGAGAGGGTGGGAAATGTGCATCAAATAGCGATGCCACACTTGTGATACTAATCAGCATTTGGTGTAGTTGCTTCTGAAACTCTTCTTGTTTAGCTGTCAAAACATCGGCCTTGTCAATTAGGGTAGTATATTGGGTAGAAGATAAGGTCACTACTTCTTGATCTTGAGCACGAGGAGGATTACTCAAGCTATATGCCATCTTATCCAAATACTCTTCCCTATTAGTCATTCTAAAGCCATGCTCCATAGTAGCATCCTTAGTAATGACCTTCATGTCTTTCAGGAGCTTCTTGTCTATGAATGTTGCCTTATGAAACACTTTACAATTGCTCAATGGATGCCCAACGACCTTTGGCAAAATAGTTACCTAACCACCTAAAGAAATCTTTGTCAACTTTTTTAAATACAAATACATTTCTTATAGTTTGTGCCACCAGTGCAAAACACCATTAATTAGGAACCTTCTAAGAATGGAAGAAAAAAAAAGGCTTCAGGAAGGTTTGCTTGGCTAGCTAATTTAACATGGCATATTGAAAATAATCTATAGAGGATTTTGAAGGTGTGATCTCCGAGATGATGTGATTTGGTCATCCTTGACTTGTAGTGCATGTCTAAAATGTGATCCTGAATCTCTTCCCAAATAGTCTTTTTGTCATAATCGGGAAAAGCATCTGAAGCATAGGCATGAAAGCCTATAATTTATAAAAATCGCATAAGAGTCATCTCATAAGGTGTACCCTCAAATAAGAAAGTAATTGTGCTTGGATCTTCCTTAGGATGGCTCACTATTGTGCAAGTCATGATGCACACAAAGTCCTTTTGTAGGTCGTGGTAAACCAGCTCCTAGCATGTAAGGAATCTTCCCCATCCCATGTTTCCTATAAGCCCCTCAACTTCATCCTTAATACCTCACTTTTCAAGAAAAATCATGTCCAAATAGGTAGAGAGGATGTACTAACATTTTGATAGATGTGCATATCGCTTCTCCAGCCCATCAGATAGCCAAGTTAGCACCATAGCAGTGGTTGTCTTTTTCATGCTAGGTGCATGTGGTTGGTTTGATGGACTTGGAATGCCCTGAAACACCCTACATATAAAACCTTTAACATATACTTGATGGAATATAACATGGTATATACATGAAGATCATGCAATAGAAAAATAAAAATACCGATCATTCATGCCACGCAATATACAACATAGAATCGAAACCTTCAATTTTAGAGTTTTAAAACTTACAAGCTTTGATGCTCTTCAAAACTTTGATTTTGCAATGGAAAATGTATAAGATAGAATTATACACTTTAGATCTGGAACACCAATGCCAATGGAACAACCTTTACGCCATACAACTCTATGCTCACACACACACTTGCAAAGATAGCTTAAAATCAAGAGTGCTAGCTCTATGATTGTGTATTTGGCAATAGGAATGGTTTGAAGCCACAAGATCTTATCTTGTTCTTCCTTTAGGATGCTGTTACTGCCCAAAAACACAAGTGATGAAGAAAGAATTCTTTCTCTTGAGAGTGGTGACACTAAAGGAGAAAATTATCACTTAGTTCAAATATAAAATTAATTAATTTATATCATTAATCTAGGAAAGATAGGTAATACCGAAATCCATTAGAATTAGGAATATTTTCAGCCTCTATCACTTCCTAATTAAGTGATTTAAATTAATTCGAACTCTATTAGGTTTCAAATTTAAATGACATTAGTCATTTAATCAAAATAAACTTATTTTTGAATTAATTGGTTGTCGAATTCAACTAGGATTTCTAGCTTGAATTTTGGTCACATTAATTTCCTCTCAAGTATTATATTTTGATTAAATACATTTTAGGACTTAATACTCAATTAACTTAATTATACACAAATAATTAATTAATTGAAATTAAAACTAGCACATGCCAATAAATTTCTCTCGTGTAACAACGGTTAATAGATTTTCCTTTAATAGCTAGGTATTTAAGGCAAAATAACAGTTTAACAGATTTGCCTTAAAAAGCTAGCTGTTTAAGGCAAAAACCTTGTTTGACAGATTTTTCTTAAACAACTAGCTATTTAAGGCAAAATCGAAGCTGAACAATTTTGCCTAAAACAGCTAGGCAAAATAACAGCTTAGCAGATTTCCCTAAACTATTTTAAGCAAAAAAACTAGTTAAAAGATTTGCTTAAAACAACAAGAAGTTTAAGGAAAAATTCTATTTACCCATTGCATACATTAATTTGACTTTATATAAAAGCCCAAATTAATTCCTAATACACTATTTAAATATTTTAAGCCTAATGCTTTGTGTGCAATCCTATAGGTCCATTTAATATTGACAATGAATTAATAAATTAATTCGAAGGCTATATATATTCTCTAGTAAGATATTATAGCATTCTAAATTAAATGAAAATACAAATGGCATTTAGTGATCTAATGCAATTTTGCATAGTCCCTTACCCTCAAATATCATAATTAATATAAGACATGGAATCAATCATCCTTATATATACTAATTCCTTTCTTGATATTCCAGTGACACTGAACTCTTAGATAAATAATGATTACTTATTATTTCATCTCGGTATGGCCATACACTTCTCAGTTCACTGATGAAGTGGTCGGTGATATTTTCTCTCTTATCGAGAGGGGTAATCCCTTCACTTCTCTTATGCTCTCTAACATGGATCAGTGCATACCCAAGCATACCCATACTTGTCACCCTGTTACGAGCACGTTAGGTGTATGTCAAAGTACACATTAATTCATAAAAAGTTTCATAGAGATCTTAGGTCTAAGAACTACGATGCAAAACTTGCACATAAGAAACATTTATGAGCTGTACCATGTAGTGTTCTCATGAATGGATCAAATCCAGATACCATGTTCTAAAAATGTATATATGATCTCTGATTGACACTCCACTCCTTATGATACGTAAGACAAAACTCAAATTATCAGAGATAGCATACTAGTCTTAATTCATTTGTTATTCCCATAACAATGACTGATTAGGGATATTTAGAATGAAGTCTCATTTGTTTCAAGGTCTTACAACCATGTACCTCACACATGATAACTTAAACTGAAACAACATTATTGGATAGTTCTATCAATTGATATGCATAGGAATACAATAGATAAAAAAAATGCCTCATTTATTAACTTAAGTGTTTTATAACAATGCATTGGGGCTAAGGGTTACACTAAAAATCTCCCACTAGCACTAGTCCCAATTGGGCATAGCCCTAAGACCAAATGCTCTCAAATGAGCTTCGTACAGATTTGGATGCAACTGTTTTGTCAAAGGATCTACTATATTGTTTTCACTTAATATCTTGCTAATCTTTATTTCTCCACGATCAATGATCTCTCTGATCAGGTGGTACCTCCGAGTATGTGTTTGGATTTTTGGTGTGACAGGGGCTCCTTAGCCTATTCAATGGCCGCATTATAATCACAAAAAATTTCTAATGGATCTAGGATGTTTGGGAGCACTCCTAATCCAGAAGTGAAATTTTTAATCCAAATAGCTTCCTTTCCAGCCTCATTCGTTGCAATATACTCAGATTATGTAGTTGAGTTGGCAACGGTCTCTTACTACAAGCTTCTCCAGCTGACAACACCACCATTCAAAACAAAAACAAAACCAAATTGTGATCTTGAGTCCTGAGTGCTGGTTTGAAAAGTAGCATCGAAATAACCTTGTATGATGAGCTCTTCTTGACCACCATACACCAAGAAATGATCCTTAGTCCTTCGTAGGTTCTTTAAAATCCCCTTCACAATAGACCAATGCTTCTCACCGGGGTCTTGCTGAAACCTACTGGTTATACTCAGTGAATGAGCAACATTCAACCTAGTACATAATATAGCATACATGATAGATCCAATAGCAGATGTATATGGGATTCTACTCATATTGTCCCTTTCCTCTTTGGTTTTAGGATACTGTTCTTTAGTCAAAGGAACTCCCAAAGCCAAAGGTATGTACCTTTTCTTTGAGTCTCCATACTAAAATGATTTATTACTTGTCTATGTACTTTTCTTGACTTAGTCCCAAAAGCAGATTCGATCTATCTCTATAGATCCGAATACCAAGTATTGCCTCGGCTTCACCTAAGTCTTTCATTGAGAAATAATTCCCCAACCATTGCTTAACCTTTTGTAATGTTGGAATTTCATTCCAAATGAGTAGGATGTCATCCACATATAGGACCAGAAATACTATTATGCTCCCATTAACCTTCTTGTACACACAAGGCTCATCTTCTTATGCAATAGGTTCTTGTTCCACACCTAGTTGTGAACTTGATTTCATTTTTAACTCATCCTCTCCAGGAGTTTATGGCACTTGAATTTCTCTAATTTCTATTTTATTCCCATTGTCTTTCTTGAGAAGGAACTCCTTTTCCAAGAAAACAGCCTTTTAAGCAATAAACACTTTATTCTCGGCTTGTGAGTAAAAGTATTATCCCTTTGTTTCTTTGGGATAACCCACAAATAAGTAGACAATAGATTTGGACTCTAGTTTGTTAGATGTTAATTTCTTAACATATGCTTCACAGCCCTAAATCTTGAGAAAAAACATATTGGGCTCTTTCCCAGTCTATACCTCGTATGGTGTCTTCTCAACTGCTTTAGTTAGAGTACGATTCAATAGAAATGCAATAGTTTCTAATGCATAACCCCAAAAAGAGACAAGAAGATTAGCTTGACTCATCATAGATCGAACCATGTCCAGTAGAGTTTGATTTCTCCTTTCGGACACACCAATCCATTGTGGCATTCCAGGAGGAGTGAGCTATGAAATAATTCCACACTCCTTTAGATGATTGTCAAACTCTTGGCTTAAGTATTTGCCACCTTGATATGATCGAATGCCTTTTATACTTTTGCCAAGTTGGTTTTCTACTTTGTTCTTAAATTCTTTGAATTTTTCAAAAGTTTCAGACTTGTGCATTATTAGATAGACATAGCCATATCTACCAAAGTCATCTGTGAATGTTGTGAAGTAGCTAAAATCACCTCTAGCTTGTGTACTTAATGTTCCACATACATCAGTATGTATTAGTTCTAATGAGTCAATAGTCCTTTCACCTTTCTTGTTAAAAGGACTCTTTGTCATCTTTCCATGCAAACATGGCTCGCATGTGTCATAAGATTCTAAGTCGAATGACCCAAGCACTCCAGATTTAAGGAGTCTTGAAATGCATTTTTCATTTGCATGTCCTAAACGACAATGCCAGAAGTAAGTAAGGTTTAATTTTTTTGATTTAACCCTCTTTGTATTAATGTTGTATATGGACTCTTTGTTTTGTAGATCAAGGATATAAAGGCCATTTTGTAACATAGCAGTGTCATATAAAATGCCTTGGTGACAAATATGAATATTGCCATTATCAATAAAAAAATCAAATTCATCAAAATCCAAACATGAAACTGAAATAATGTTTTTTCTCTTAGCAGGCACAAAATAACAATTCATTAAATCTAAACAAAGTCCAGAAGGTAAAGTGAGTTGATAGTCACCTATCTCCATGGCAGCAACTCGTGCTCTATTCCCCATACAGAGGTCCACTTCATTCTTCACAAGTAACCTCCTATTTCTTAGCCCCTGCACATTTGAACAAATGTGAGAACCACAACAGGTATCCAATACCCAAGTGGTAGAAATAGAAAGGTTAATTTCAACAACAAAAATACCAGAACTGGATGCCTTAGCTCCATTCTTCTTTTTTTCTTCCTTGAAGAGAGCACAATTCATCCTCTAATGCCTTAACTTGTTGCAATGGAAGCATGTGTTCTCATTCTTCTTGAGCTTTTATGCCTTGGGTTTGGGTTGGGCCTGAGGTGCACTCCTACTAGACTCAGGCCATGCAAAGTCATTCTTGGGTTTTTCCTTTCCCTTCCCTTTCCCTTAGTGGATCCCTTTTTAATAGCCCCTTAAACCATAAGTACGAGATTGGTCTTTTGAATATTCTCTTTAGCATTCTTAAGCAACCCATAAAGCTCGGTGACTGTCTTGTTCATTGCATGCATGTTATAATTCATAACAAATGGATCATAATCATCAGTCAATGAACCCAAGACCAAGTCAGTGGCCAATTCTTTAGGCACTCGTACTTCAAACTTCTCAAGAGTATCAAGATACCCTTTCATCTTGAGTACATGGGTACTAACAAGAGTACCCGCAACCATCTTACAAGAAATCAAGGCCTTTGTTGTCACGAACCTCTCATGATGAGCTTGCTCATGGAACATCTCTTTGAGGTTTACCATGATCGTATAAGCCTCTTGGTCCATGAATTGCTTTTCCAAATTGGGCACCATAGTGGCTAGCATCATATAGGTCACATCATTGGAGTCACTCTTCTTAGTCTCAAAATTTTCCTTTTGATTTGCATAGGCATTCCTAGCAGGTTCCTTAGGCAAAGCTGCATCCAAAACATGCGACCTCTTCTCTTGCTCGAGAACAATTCTCAAGTTTCGAGACCAGTCTATGAAATTGGTGCCATTCAATTTGTCCTTTTCTAGGACTGATCGTAATGAAAAGTTGTTTGAAGATGCCATTTTTCAATCTACAATAATTAACTTAGCAAGATTAAATGAGGTCTTTTTATAATCCCACAAATCGAATTAATATCCCTTTAAATAATTCACGTTAGTGATTTACTGTGGGCCAAGATCCACTTTTTACAACAACTTATTAGTCAAGCTGAGCTTGTACACCTAACAAGTTAAGTTAGGTAGGAAAACTCCAATCATGTCTCGTACATGACTCTTGGGTCAAATTGGCTAACATCTTAAGGTTTTATAACACAAACCAATTTATTAGTTGCCTAGGTCTGGGCATCCCATTCCATGTTAAGTCCAATTTACATTCACAACCCATGCCTCACAAATATAATCGGGCACATCTAGGACTCTTAGTCTACATGACAGATGATCAATGCCTTGACATGTTTCGAATTAGGAAGGCAACTTTGAGACTTACTATTTTAGGGATTCATTTTGTTACGACCTACATGGCATACACTTTGTTATCCATTCATAGCATGCATATATATATAATTGCACAAAGTAAAGCGTGACAAACATGGGCCCAAAAACCTATAACTAAGATTCTATACTATTACATAAGAATCTTCTAGTTGGGCTTCTCCACTCCGGTGGGCTTCATCTTGATTTACAAAGTCTTTAAATAAATTATATTCTATGAAATAAATGAAAATTTTACAATAATACATAATGGCATGCATGCCATATTTAATTACAAAAATCCAAGGCCCATGAATGCACCATGCATATCCATTCATCACACAAAACAAGCAAATAAATATACATAACATTCATGGATAAAACAAAGTCCAATTTTAATTAATTTTTCCAAGCCCATTAATGAAAATTATGTACTTAAACTTTTAAGAGGAGACCCCATGATGGGCCTGGCCTGAAGCCCAATGGACTAAATCCTCTTATTGAATAAGTTTTCTTAAAAGCCCAAAACACTAACTAGTTGGATTTGTGCCATAAATCAACTCTAGTATAATTTTCAATTTTGCCATTTTTAATTTTATGTCATACAGCCCATAAACATTAAAAATAAATATAATATGTATTAACAAGAATTAAAATATAAAATCATGAAGAACATATATCATACATGGCATTCATACTAAAACAAACAAACAACAATGAAATTAGTTGTTTAATGCTCATATAGTGAAACAAAAATGCACAAACACTTAAAATGATTTTATGAGTCATTTAATAATTTAAATAAGGTCACAAAAAATTGATTTAAGGTTATGTGCAGATCTGATATGAATGTGTTTTTGCCATTTTAATCAAAACAACACAAACAATGTTGATTAAACATGCAACAAACACAAACTAATCATAGTTTTAAGTGATTTTAAAATTAATCAATTAAATTGTCATGGAACAAGATTAAAAACAATTTTAAAATATGTCCAAACCTATTGCTAATCTTTAAAAATCACTTACAAATTTGTCAAACATGTTTATACATTTAATTTTGAAAACTAGTTTTTAAATAAACACATATCATGTAAACTAGCACCTAGTTTCAAGATTAACATGTACCATCAGGTATTTATAATTAAAATCAACCATGAAAAGCTCTAAGAACATATTAGGACAATATATTAACATTTCATAATAATTATAATACCCAACTATTCTTATAAAATCATTTTTAAGCTAAAACAATGCAAAAAACTCAAAATAGAAAATTTCAGCATTGCAGTTTTATGTAAGAATGATTTTTGAATCAAGATTTAATGCATCCAAAGCAATAAAATAAGCATGGTTAGGCTCTGATACCACTGATGGAATATAACATGGCATATACATGAAGATCACACAGCAGAAAAATAAAAATATTGATCATTCATGCCATGCAATGTACGATATAGAATCAAAACATGAAATTTTAGAGTTTTAAAACTTAAAAGCTTGGATGCTCTTCAAAAATTTGATTTTTCAATGGAAAATGTATAAGATAGACTTATACACATCAGATCTGGAACACCAATGCCAAAGGAACAACCTTTACGGCACACCTTTCTATGCTCACACACACACTTGCAAAGATAGCTTAAAATCAAGAGTGCTAGCTCTATGATTGTGTATTTGGCAATGGGAATGGTTTGAAGTCACAAGATCTGATCTTGTTCTTCCTTTAGGTTGCTATTGCTGCCCAAGAACACAAGAGGTGAAGAAATAATTCTTTCTCTTCAGAGTGGCAGCACTAAAGGAGAGAATTATCACTTAGTTCAAAAATAGAATTAATTAATTTATATCATTAATCTAGGAAAGATAGGTAATACCGAAATCCATTAGAACTAGGAATATTTTCAGCCTCCATCACTTCCTAATTAAGTGATTTAAATTAATTCAAACTCTATTAGGTTTCAAATTTAAATGGCATTAGTCATTTAATCAAAATAAACTTACTTATTTTGGAATTAATTGGTGGCTGAATTCAACTATGATTTCTAGCTTGAATTTTGGCCACATTAATTCCCTCTCAAGTATTATATTTTGATTAAATACAATTTAGGATTTACTACTCAATTAACTTAATTATACATAGATAATTAATTAATTGAAATTAAAACTAGTACATGCCAATAAATTTTTCTCGTGTAACAATTGTTAATAGATTTGCCTTAAATAGCTAGTTGTTTAAGGAAAAATAATAGCTCAATAGATTTGCCTTAAATAGCTAGTTGTTTAAGGCAAAAACCTTGTTTGAGAGATTCCTTAAATAGCTAGCTATTTAAGGCAAAATTGGAGCTAAATAGTTTTGCCAAAATAACAGGTTAACAGATTTGTTGTTTTAGGCAAAAAATTTTTTTTAACAGATTTCCCTAAAACAACAAGCTGTTTAAGGCAAAAATCTGTTTACCCATTGCATACATTAATTTGACTTTAAATAAAAGCTCAAATTAATTTCCAATACACTATTAAAATATTTTAAGCCCAATGCTTTGTTTGCGATCCTATAGGTCCATTTAATATTGGCAATAAATTAATCGAAAGGCTGTATATATTCTCTAGCAAGATATTATAGCATTACAAATTAAATGAAAATGCAAATGACATGTCTTGACCTAATGCAATTTTGCATAGTCCCTTACCCTTTACTATCAGAATTAATATAAGGCATGGAATCAATCATCCTTATATATACTAATTCCTTTCTTGATATTCCAGTGACACTGAACTCTCAGATAAATAATGATTACTCATTATTTTATCTCAGTATGGTCATACACTTCTCAGTTCACTTACCAAGTGGCCGGTGATATTTTCTCTCTTACAGAGAGGGGTAATCCCTTCGCTTCTCTCATGCTCTCTAACATGGATCAGTGCATATCCATACTTGTCACCCTGTTATGAGCACGTTAGCTGTATGTCAAATTACACAATAATTCATAAAGAGTTTCATAGAGATTTTAGGTCTAAGAACTCCGATGCAAAACTTGCATATGTGAAACACTTATGACTTGTACCTTGTAGTGTTTTCATGAACGGATCGAATCTAGATACCATGTTCTAAAAATGTATCTATGATCTTTGATTGACACTCCATTTCTTATGATCTGTAAGATAAAACTCAAATTATTAGAGAGAGCATACTATTCTTAATTCATTTGTTATTCCCATAACAATGACTGATTAGGGATATTTAGAATGAAGTCTCATTTGTTTCAAGGTCTTAAAACCATGTAACCTCACACATGATAACTTAAACTAAAACAACATTCTTGGATAGTTCTATCAATTGATATGCATAAGAATATAATAGATAAAACAAATGCCTCATTTATTAACTTAAGTGTTTTATAACTATACATTGTTGCTAGGGCTTACACTAACAATACTATATATTTAACTAGTGTTATATTAGGCTATTAATCAAATTAAATCTACATGCATTCATATCACCTGATCGATTTAATCAAACAACCTGTATGTGAATTAGGTGCTTCACACAACTTTTATGTACTTTGATTACATGAACATAATGGCTCATTAGGCAACCCCTTTATCATAGTCATGCTAGATTTAGCTATCTTTGTCTTTTCATTATCATTCTTAGCATTAATCATTCCAACACACACACATATATATATGTATGTATGTATATATATTATCATTCTAGCTCCTAGATGCATGCATATAATAAGCATTCTCACTTTGAGCTTATTATAACAATATCTTCCATATGACATACATATATTATATAACCTTTTTATACATATTAAACATGTTAAGAAACTTGTACAAAACTAACCAAAATATCCCTACATTAACTACTATATACTGGTGTTGGCCTATCCTAATGCAGAGAATGTTCCTATGCAAAAGCCTTGACTACAAAACCTACATGGATAAAATAATCTATGCTAAGCAATAAAGCTTAGTGGGGATACT
This sequence comes from Excoecaria agallocha, assembly GCA_037975025.1. Taxonomy (NCBI): domain Eukaryota; kingdom Viridiplantae; phylum Streptophyta; class Magnoliopsida; order Malpighiales; family Euphorbiaceae; genus Excoecaria; species Excoecaria agallocha. The sequence continues at coordinate 13,524,170 of CM075818.1, forward strand.
AAAAATAAAAGACAACTACTCACAGTGATTGTCAGAATCATTAAATCATACATAAATTGAAATAATTTAAAGTAACATATAAAAGATAAGTATATAATAATAATATAATGTTTAGTCAACAATGTATTCCTACATTCAATTTAGCATCCATAAATTCTAACATTTCATCAAATGATATGCACATACATATATATATATATATATATATGCAAAATATACAATGCATGCATTAGAAAGCACAATTAAACATGATATTCCATATATCACATGTCTTGTTAATCTATAATTGACTATGATGTAGTTATACTGTAAGTTAGCCTGCTTAGGTTATAAAGGTGGATAACGGGAATGGTGGATACCAGAGGGTATCAAAATGGTGGATATCCGAGGATATCAAAAGTATAGAGCCTAATGGGGTCAACTATACAATGGATCGATCAAATGGACCTAAATGGGGTCAACTAACAACTCAAACGGGCTGTTTATGACCCAATAGGATCAACTGTAATTTAGACCTAAATAGGTCAACAGTGGTAGTTGTGATATCCCTATAGGTGCCTATCTATCCACAATTAAACTCTAATTGTAGGCAATACACTATTTAATTCTATTTTCATATGTCATATGTGCACTTAACAAATCAATTTGCACATGTATATCGATAAGATAGATATATTATTGCCATGGCATAATTATGTATGCAAAAATTCATATAATGCGTCACATAAATTTTAATCATGCTATTAGCAGATATCACATTTTAGCATGATCATACTATGACAATCGTATAATGTATCATACCTGTTCAAGTGCTCATCATAAAGCATGCCTTTTTATAAGAACTTTACAATATAACACCTCATATGTATGTGATCATGTAAAAATTTTCATAATCACTAGTATATATATATACACATGAATTCATATAGGCCTATAACAATACAAGTGTTGACAATTGAGCATAAATCATCATAATATGTACTTTAACATGTTATCATTAAGGCACTACATGAGAACATGGTCATACTAACGTATTTATTATTTCCTAGTATAAGTGCATGTTGAAATACACATTTACTCTTCATAGGAGTACATACATGTAAATAATTTTGCATATAACAAGCAAGTATATAAGTTCAATCACATATGCATATTTAATATAATTATCAATAATCTTTACTTATGTACATATATATATATATATATATATATATGGACTTTTATAAATAATCATATCACGTGCTATACCAAATTCAATGTATTTTCATACAAAGACATATTTAAAGTAACAATATTTAAACCTTAATAGAAGATAAATTAAAATTCTACCTACACAACTCTGCACAGGGGCAGCATTTCAAACCTAACTTAGGTGCAATTTTTAATTTGGAAAATGTCATTTTTAGGCCAAGTGACCTTCTATAAATTTATTCCCCTCTATGTCTAGTTTTTAAAACATCAAAATTTATCTCAATACCACATCTATAATTTGAGATATTCAAGAAACACCATAAGCTATTCATAAAATAAAAAATACTTTTTGTTACCACATAGAAAATTCATAGAATAAAATGGAGGATAAATCAGACTAACATTCTTTCAACAAAGTTCTTCTCTAGTTATCTAGTTTACCTATCATTTTACATTATAGCATTTTGACTCCTCTACAAGGATTTATACCCGAAATACCACAATTTGTTCCTTAATAGTGCAAGCAGTTCTTACGAATTTGAAGCTAACATTAGACATTCATAAAAATAGAATTACACAATGTTTCCTTCATATAAAATGTTCATTTATAAGTCTATTTTGTATAAAATTTGACCTCATAGAATTCTAACCATTATACAAAAAAATACCACATTTTTACTACAACCTATTCCAGAACCGAAATTAACAGCTCAACCAAATTTAAATAAATTTTATATATGACTTAAAGGTAGAATTTGGGCTAGGTCTCTCTAAAAATTTGTAGGTATGTATCTTGTGTAACCTTAGAAATTAGAATGGTTTTAATTTGATTTTTCTAATTCAACTTATGTTGGAATTATAGTCACTAGTTCACTATGTTTCATAATCTCTCTTCAAGCAACACTTCTCAAATCTTGTTCTCTTTTTAATTGTTCAAATTTCAAATAATTTACATCATGTTTCTACCAAAATCATCCAGAAACAAGTAGGAGAATCCTAATCGCATACCTTGTCCCAAATTCCTTTAGCATTCAATCTTGTGTTTTCCCTTTCCCTTTATTCTTCCCACCTTTTTTTTCTTCTTTAACAATAATTCACCAATTTAACTTAAATTTCTAGCATTTTACTCATCAACCATCAACTAAAAAAAGAGAATAAGATGAAGGAGAAGAGATGATGAAAATTAAATTAATATGATTACCTTAATGTTTAAAACTAACTTTCCATGATTAAATCCACATGTAATGATTTATTCTTCAAGATCACTTAAAGATTTGACAATGGGTGTGAATGAAGGAATGAAAGAAATTTTGTAATTTTTTTCTCAATGGCTGCTAACCCTCTTTCTCTCTCTTAACATGAAAATGACTATTCATAAAGGCAAGGGAAAATTCTCTCTTAAATCCTTCCACTTTCTACACGTCTCACTAAAGCCTCGTAGCTTTTTGCATGTTGTAAATTGACCTTTCCATTTATTCCTTCTCTTAAATCAACCTCTCAATTTGTGCTTTTATTCACAATCGACCCTTAAAATGCCATATTTACAAATTTATACAAAAAGCAATACTTCATGCTTCAATTATACCCTTAAATATTATTAAACTAAAATATTAAATTTTATTTTCATGCAATTACTATAATATAAAGAATTTATCTCTTGTCCTATACCTTATGTGTAATTCACATTTTAAATTTAATCTCAATTAATTATAAACCTTTTAAAATCATGCATTTCTAACTAGGGTCATGTTAAGGGCCTTACAAATCTCTCCCCATTAAGGAATTTCATCCTAGAAATTCATACTTGTTTCGAACAATTGGGGATATTGCTCCATTATGGTTGTCTCTAGTTCCTTAGTTACTTATTATACACAATTATGTTGCCAAAGTACTTTGACCAGAGGCATTTTCTTGCTCCTAAGTTATTTTGTTGTGCTCGCCAAGATTCCTTTTGGTTCCTTATTATACGTGAAATCTGGCTACACTAGAAAATCTTAAACTTTTAATATATGTGATTCATCTGAACGATATCTTCTGAGCATAGATACATGAAATACATCATGAATCTTGGCTAATTCCATAGGAAGTCCCAATCTATAAGCCACTAGTCTAACTCTTTGAAGGATTTCATATTGACCAATGACTCTCGAACTCAGTTTTCCCTTTTTCCCAAATCTAAACACCTTTCTCCATAGAGATACCTTCATAAACACCATATCACCAACTTGATACCCAGTATCCTTTCTTTTCAAGTTAGCATAGGATTTCTATTTGTCACTAGCCCCTTTTACCCTCAGCTTGATAGCTTATACTTTTTCCTCTATATACCTAACAAGGTTAGGACTGATTATTTTGAATCCAGTCAACTCAGTCCAAAAGATTGGAGTTCTACATTTCCTACCATACAAAGCCTTATATGGTGCCATTTGAATACTCTTTGATAACTATTATTGTAGGCAAATTCCAATAAGGCCACATATTTGTCCAAACTTTTAGAAAACTCCAAAGCACATCCCCTCATCATATCTTCTATAACCTGAATAACCCTTCTAGATTGTCCATCCATTTGAGGATAAAAAGCTATATTATTCTTGAGCTGTGTTCCCAAAGCCTGTTGTAGACTCTACCAAAATCTTGATGTAAACCTTAGTTCTCAATAAAAAATTATGGATATTGGTATACCCTGTAACTGTACAATCTCATTTAAATACAATTTTGCAAGCTTATCCATAGAATAATCTGTTCGAATCATTATGAAGTGAGCTACTCTTCTTAACTTATCCACTATTACCTAGACAACATCATATTTTGTTTGAGTAAGAGGCAAACCGGTAATAAAATCCATGGCAATGTCTTCCTACTTCCACTATGGAATCAGAATGGGGTTCTAAAGACTTGAAGAAACTAATGTTCTGCTTTCACTTGCTGACATGTTAAACATTTAGAAACATATTCGAAAATATCCTTCTTCATGCAAGGCCACCAGTAAAACTATTTCGACTTTTGATACATCTTGTTTTCACCTGGATGTATAGTAAATGCAGTGTTATGTGCTTCATACAATAGTATTCTTTTCACTTCTTTGTCATCAGGAACACACAACCTATTATAGTAGTACACACCACCATGTTCTTTCATTGTAAAACCTGATTGATCTCCTTCACAAACTGTATTCACAATCTATTACAACTTTTCATCATCCTTCTGAGCATCTAACACTATTTGTCTAACCATAGGCCTAGCTTAAAGCTGTGCTAACAATGCACCATCCCATGCAAAATTCCATTTGCATTGCCTTAACATGGAACACCCTCCTCTAATGCCTTTTACATATATCATATTATACCTTTATGTCATGCTATAGTTGGTTATTAACCCAATGTAATATACATTTATCATATCCAATAGTGTATTTAATAAGGTATCTTGTGCATTAATTAGGTGTTTCCTATAATTTTAGTCTCTTAATTGCATATGTATAATGGTTTATCTCACAACATACTCATCATTTTCATGTTAGTTATAACTATCTTAACCTTTTTCATTGTCATGCATGACATTCAACAACTCATCTAGCATTTATATGACTAAGCATTATAGCTCCTATATGCATGCATACATTAGTATTCTTTCAAAAAGCTTATTACATCACATACTTCATATGACATACATATATTTAATAGCCATTTTTATACATAATAAACATGTTGAAGAACTTGTACACAATAAACCAAATATAACCCTACATCAACTTTTAGGACTTTGGTGTTGGCCTATCCTGATGTAGAGATCGATCCTGAGCAAAAGCTTTGACAATAGAACCTACACGGATAAAATAACCCGTGCTAAGCTATATAGCTTACTGGGGATACTAAACATGAACGACAACCACTCATAGTGGTCGTCAGAAATATATAATATAAAAAAATTGAAAATAAAGCACATTATCTTAAACAACAAGGTAACCCTTCAATTAAGTCGGCATACTTGAATCTAAACAATTCATAAAGAGATATGTACATAATGTAAATAGATACTAATACATGCTTTGGAACCATAGTTAAACATGATAATCCATATATCAGATGCATAAATCATACTGTGATTAACTGTGAAACATTAATACTTTGATTTAGCTTGCTTAAGTTCTAAGGGTGGATAACGGGATAAGTGGATACCCAAGGGTATCAAATGGTGGATATTCGAAGATATCAAAACTATCAAGAATCTTTGCAATATCATTTCTAGAACTCAAGATAAATGGAATTTACTAAAGACTATTCACTATGGTAGGCAACAAAGAATTCTGGTTTTTAAGTAAAGTTTAGGCAAATTTAGAGGCATTTTTAGACTTTACTTTCTCATAGACATTGTATATTTTGAAGTCTATTTTTCATAAGACTTAACCTCAAGGTATTCTAAGCAATATACACAAAGTTACATCATTTTTAACACAACCACCTCCAGAACCAAAAATCAACAACTCACACAGAGTTCAATTAAGTATATGAGTGGTTTGAAATCAAATTCAATGCTAGGTCCCTTTTACAAATTTATAGGCACATACCGTAGGTAGCTTTAGAAATTGAAATGGTCTCTAATTAAGGTTTATAACTCACATTATGCTAAAATTTCAATCACTAGGTTAAGTAGTTTCATGTAATTTCCTTAAGCAACACTTCACCAACTAGTTCTCTTTTTCTTTGATCCTAAAATTTCAATCACCAAAACTCATCCACAAGAAATTAAGAAGACCCTAATCTCATACCTTGGCCAAAATCTCTCTCTAGCCTCACTCTTGAGCTTTTCCTTTTCCTTGGCTCCTTACTCCTTATTCTTCTCCTTAATCAACAATTCATTCATTGAACATCAAACTTCCACATTCCACTTAATACACCATCATTCAAAGAAGAAGAAGAGATAAATTAACAATTTCACATGCTTACCTTATTTTGATTCACTAATATTCTTGATTAACCAATATGCATGAATTCCTCTTCAAGAACACTTAGGTAGACTTTAAGAGATCAAAGAAAATGAGGAAGAGAGAAACCAGATTCTGGAATTCTCATGGAAAATCCGGCCCTTTCCACTTAAAATAACATATATATAGTGACATGTAAAATTTCCTTCTTAGTCATTTAATGTTTTGCATGTCCAACATTTAACCTTCACCTTTTTGCTTGCTTAACATTGACACCACTATTAAATCATTCTCTTAAATCAGCCTTTCAATTATTCTTTTATTCAAATTTTCCCCTAAAAATTTCATATTTATAAATTGACCCCTAAAAATGCCATAATTACAAAATTACACCAAATTATTACTTTATACTCCAATTATACCCTGAAATAATATTAAACTATAATATTAAATTTTATTTTCATGCAATTTAAATAATAACAAAATAATTTATCACTTGTCCCATAATTTATATGAAATTCTCATTTTAACTTAATCTTAATCAAATAAAATCCTATTCAAAACATACAATTTCAATTAGGGTCATGTCAAGGGCCTTGCAATTCTGTCCACCTTAAAGAATTTCGTCCGCAAAATTCACACATGTTCTAAAAAATTAAGGATATTGCTCCCTCATGACTGCCTCTAGTTCCCAAGTCACTTTTTGTACACCATGATGTTGCCAGAGCAGTTTGACTAGAGGAATTTGCTTATTCCTAAATTGTCTGATTTCCCTAGCCAGGATTTATTTTCGTTCCTCATCATACCTAAAATCCAACTACACTTGAATATCTTGGATTTGAGCTTATGAGATTCATCAAAATGATATCTTCTAAGCATGGACACATGAAACACATCATGAAGCTTGGCTAATTTTATGGGAAGAGCCAATCTATAAGCCACTGTTCCGACTCTTTAAAAAATTTCATATGGACAAATAAATCTTGGACTAAGCTTTCCCCTTTTTCTAAATCTAATCACTTTTCTCCATGGGGATACCTTTAAAAACATCTTATCACCCATTTGATACTCAATATACTTTCCTTTCAAGTCAGCATAAGATTTATGTCTATCACTAGCTTCTTTCAGCCTTTGCTTGATAACTTGAACTTTTTCTTCTGTATCTCTAACAAGGTCGGGACTGATTATTCTGCTTTCATTCAGCTCAGTCCAACGGACTGGAGTTCTAAATTTTCAACCATACAAAGCCTTTTATGGAACCATTTGAATACTCTTTTGATAACTATTATTGTAGGAAAATTCCATTAAGGCAACATATTTGTCCCAACTTCTAAAAAGCTCCAAAGCACATCCCCTCATCATATCTTCTAGAACCTAAATAACCCTTTCAGATTGTCCATCCATTTGAGGATGAAAAGCTATATTATACTTGAGCTGTGCTCCTAAAGCTTGCTATAGACTCTGCCAAAATCTCAATGTGAACCTTGGATCCCGATCATAAATTATTGATTTCGGTATACCGTGTAACCGTATTATCTCATTCACATACAATTCTATAAGCTTATCCATAGAATAATCTATTCTAACCGGTATAAAGTGAGCTACTTTTGTTAACTTATCAACTATTACCCAAACAACATTATATTTTCTTTGTGTAAGAGGTAAACTAGTAACAAAATCTATGGTAATGTCTTCCCACTTCCACTATGGAATCATAATGGGATTCAAGAGACCTGAAGGAAACTAATGTTTTGCTTTCACTTGCTGACATGTTTGACATTTAGAAACATATTCAACAATATCCTTCTTCATGTCAGGCCACCAGTAAAACTGTTTTAACTCATGATACATCTTATGCCCACTTGGATGCATAGTAAATGCAATATTGTATGCTTCATGCAAGAATATTCTTTTCACTTCTTTGTCATCAAGAATATACAACCTATTATGGTAGTATACACCACCATCTTATTTCATTGAAAAATTTAATTGATCACCTTCACAAACTACTTTCACAATCTATTGTAACTTTTCATCATTCTTCTGAGCATCTATCACTGTCTGCCTATCCATGGGCCTAACTTTAAGCTATGTTAGTAATGCACCATAAAATGCAAATTTCCATCTGCACTGCTTTAACATCAATACTGCCACTGTCTTATGACTCAAGGCATTTGCAACCACATTCGCTTTTCTAGGATGGTAGTCAACTATACAATCATAATCTTTGAATAATTCCAACAATCTTCTCTTTCTTAAATTAAGTTTTTTTTCTGAGTAAGAAAGCGTTTGAGGCTTTTATGATCAGTATAAATCCTACATTTTTCCCCATACAAATAAGGTCCCCAAATCATTAAAGCAAAAACCATAGCTTTCAATTCTAAATCATAAGTTAGGTAGTTCTACTTATGCGGTTTCAACTGTCGAGATGCATAAGCTACAACTTTACCATCTTGCATTAATACACATCCCAAACAAACTTTGGAGGCATCATTGTACATCGCATACTCTTTCCCTAACTTTGGTTGAGTTAACACTGGAGCTTTAGTTAACATTTTCTTCAACTGATCAAAGCTTGCTTGAAAACAATCAGAACACTCAAACTTAATATTCTTCCTTAATAACTTAGTGAGTGGTGAAGCAATAATGGAAAAACCTTTCAAAAAATGATGATAATAACCTACCAACCCAAGAAAACTTATAATTTCATGTACATTCCTGGGTGGGTTCCAATTAACAATAGCTTTAATTATATTTGGATCAACCCTAACACCTTCAGCAAATACAACATGACATAGGAAAGGAACTTCCCTAAGCCAAAAGTCACATTTACGTAGCTTGGCATACAACTGATTTTCTTTCAAAGATTGCAACACAATCCTCAAATGTTCAGCATGCTCAGGTTCATTTTTAGAGTAAACCAATATGTCATAAATAAACACTACAACAAATCGATCCAAGTACAGTCTGAATACCATATTCATAAGATCTATGAATGTGGTAGGTGGATTAGTTAACCCAAATGGCATAATTAAGAATTCATAATGCCCATAATGGGTTCTAAATACAGTTTTAAGAACATCCTAATCTTTAACTCTGAGTTGATAATAACCTGATCACAAATCTATCTTTGAAAACACACCAGCACAACTTAATTAATCAAACAAATTCTTAATTCGAGGCAAAGGATATTTTCTCTTCAATGTCACTTTGTTCGACTATCTATAATCGATACACATCCTCATAGATCCATCCTTCTTTTTAACAAATAAAACCTGAGTACCCCAAGGTCACACACTAGGTATGATGAAGCCTTTGTCTAACAATTCCTGTAATTGAACCTTTAATTCATTTAATTTAGATGGAGCCATTCTGTATGGTGCCCTGGAGATCGGGGTTGTACCAGGTAACATATCAATAGACAACTCAACATCTCTTTATGGAGAAAGACTAGGTAAGTCTTTAGGAAATACTTCTGGAAATTTATTTACAATCGCTATATTCTCAAGCTTCACTGTATCCCTTTATGAGTTAAGGACTAAAGCTAAAAATGCTTCAAATCCATTTCTAAGACAATGCATAGCTTGCATTGCTGATATAACATTAGTAAGTATCTTAGAACAACTGCCTTCTACTACCAATTCCTTTCCTTCATCATCTTTGAAAGTTGCTATTTTCATTTCATAATTTACCACTGTATGATGCTTGGATAACCAATCCATTCCCAGAATTACATCAAACTCATGAAATGGCAACACAATCAAATCTACTGGAAACTCTCTCCCTTGAACTACTATAGGACAATCTTTACACACTTTATTAACAATTACACTAGGTCCCAATGGACTAGTCACACATACATCAAAATCTAACTATTGTTTTTTAAACCTATCTTTACCCAAATCCCCAATACAAACATATGAATGAGTAGAGCTAGGGTCAATAAGTGCATGTATGTCACAATTATATAGAGAAAAAGTACCAACTAGAACTTTTGGAGCATTATGTTCCTTACGAGCCCTCATTGTATAAGCCCAGCTAGAAATCATTTGTGTAGGAGGTTTATCAACTGATTCAGACACATTCTGAGACTAGGATCCATGATGAGTTGATCCACCCCTTCCTCTGCCTCTACCTCTACCAGATAAGGGTGCAATAGAAGCTCCCCTGCTACCCTATTGCTTAAAACCTTAATCCCATTTCAAAGGATAATTTGCCATAAAATGGTCAGTATTGCCACATCTAAAGCATTCTCCAGCTAGTGTCATGCAATTACCCTAATGGTGCCTGAAACAATGTGGACATTCAGGTGTTTGACCCCTACTCTGGCTTTCTTAAGCTTTCTTCTCAGATTTAAACTTGGTAGAGGATTCTTGTTTCTTTCCTTTATTAACAGAACTAAAAATAGATATTGTAGGCTGACATCCTTGAGCTCCTCTAACTCTTTTTCTAATAGAATATCCTTCCCTTAATCCACTTCTTTGTGCTCCCTATCTCTTTCAGCTATCTCATACTTTTAACTTTTATAGCAGTTGTAACCAGTCGATTAAAATCCACCACATTCAAAGATGTAAATTCGAACAATTTTTCTTTGATTCAATCATTTAGCCCATCTTCAAAGTATCTACATTTAAAGACCCCTGTCAACATCTTATTGGGAACATACTTGTATAACCAACTAAATTATTTTCATATTCAGCCACTGAGTGAGCTTTTTATCACAGATTCAAAAATTGCTTTAGTTTCTCCTCTTTGTATGCCTCAGTAACATATTTCTTCCTGAACTCCTCCTCAAAATATTCCCCGGTAAGTGGGTTAGGTAATTGAGGTTGTCTTAATATCAGCTTTAACTAATCATAAGCCATGCCTTGAGGTAAGAAAACATCACAAGATACTTTTTAATTAGCAGGACAGTTATTTTCATCTAAGATCTTCTCTAACCTTTCCAACCAAAACTTACCTTCTTCAGATTGTTCTAAGTTAGTGCCCAGAAATTCATGTGCCCCATGCTTCATGATTTCATATATTGAAGCTTTAGGCATTTTCATTCTTTATAGAATTCGAGCCATATCCTGGAAAATTTTTAACAATGCTTCTCCAGGAACAGCAGTAAGAATTTCATTTTCGAAATAGGATAAAGTCACTAGATTAGAAGGATTTGATCTAACCGGCAAATTACTTTCAGCCGATTCTTCTATAGCATCCATAGAGAAATTCTTCATCTTTAATCTATAAGAAAATAGAAATTTCTGCATTAGGCCAACATAACATTATCTCATATTATAGAATCATATAACCAAATTGTCCATAAAAGACTAAACCTATTCTCTGATACCAAATTGAAACACCCTCCTCTAATGACTTTTACATATATCATATTATACCTTTATTTCCTGTTATAGTAGGTTATCATATCAAATAGTGTATTTAATAAGGTATCCTGTGCATCAATTAGGTGTTTCCCACAACTTTAGTCTCTTAATTACATATGCATAGTGGCATATCTTGCAACATACTCATCATTTTCATTCTAGTTATAACTATCTTAACTTTGTTCATTGTCTTCTATGACATTCAACAACTAATCTAGTATATATATGACTAAGCATTCTAACTTATATATGCATGCATACATTAGCATTCTTTCAATAAGCTTATTATATCACTTACTTTATACAACATACATATATTTAATAGCACTTTTTATACATAATAAACATGTGGAAGAACTTGTACACAATTAACCAAATATAACCCTACATCAACTTCTAGGACTTTGGTGTTGGCCTGTCCTGATGCAACCACTCTTGATCGTTCCTGAGCAAAAGCTTTGACAATTGAACCTACATGGATAAAATAACCTTTTCTAAGCTACATATCTTAGTAAGGATAATAAATATGAAAAACAACCACTCACAGCAGTCTTCAGAAATATATAATATAAAAATAATTAAAAATAATAAAATTTACATATTAGGAATAAGTATAAAATAAAGCACAATTTCTTAACACAACAAGGTAACCCTTCAATTAATTCAGCATACTTGAATCTAAACAATTCATAAAGAGATATGTATATAATGCAAATAGATACCAATACATGCTTTAGGAACCATAATTAAACATGATAATCCATATATCAAATGCATAAATCATACCATGATTAACTGTGGAACATTAATGCATTAATTTAGCCTCCTTAAGTTCTAAGGGTGGATAACAGGATCAGTCGATACCCGAGGTTATCAAATGGTAGATATCCGAAGATATCAAAACTATGAACCTAAACAGGGTCAACTGTATGGTGGACCAATCAAGGACCCAAATAGGGTTATGTATGATCCAATCGGATAAACTATACTTTAGACCTAAAAGGTCGACGGTGGTAGTTGCAATATCCCTATATGCGCCTATCTATCCATAGTTTAACTCTAGTAGTATGCAATACAATGTTTCATTTTCATTTAAAATATCATGTTTGTACTTATATCATACACCTTTCACATGCATATGATCATATTATAGTACACAATGCTCCGGTGAATGAACATGCATTCATGCATTCATATAGCAATTTGAGTACAGATAATTAAACATACCTCTCATCATGAGCTTATACTTGAACATACGATCTTTAGGCAACACATCATATCACAATCATGTTTTCATACATATAGGATCAATAATAATTTCATAACTTCATACTTCCATATATTCATATACTTTAATGAGGGTTCCACTATATGGTGCCAATATATCTTTACAACTTTGTTTCTATAAGTCATTATATTAATCTCATGTTTTGATGTCACATAATACCCTCATATTTATTTTTAAAATGCTTTAAAAGTATTTTGGAAGTTCTAAACATACATATTAATGCCATATTTTATGTTTAATTACATGTTTTAACATTTTTTAGATGTGTTTCAAAATGTTAGGGTAAGTGTTGACATTCTATTTTTCTTTGATCCAAAATTTTAATCAATCACAACATGTTCTACCAAAAATCATCAACAAGAAATTAAGAAGACCCTAATCCCATACCTTGGCCAAAATTTCTCTCTAGCCTCATTCTTGAGCTTTTCCTTTTTTCCTTATTCTTCTCCTTAATCAACAATTCAATCATTCAACATCAAACTTCCACATTCCACTCAATACACCATCATTCAAAGAAGAAGGAGATGAAGAAGAAGAGATAAATTAACAATTTCACATGCTTACCTTATTTTGATTCACTTATATTCTTTATTAAGCAACATGTATGAATTCCTCTTCAAGAACACTTAGCTAAACTTTAAAAGATCAAAGAAAATGAGGAAGAGAGAAACCAAATTCTAGAATTCTCATGGAAAATCAGGCCCTCTCCACTAGGAATAACATATATATCATGATATGTAAAATTCCCTTCCTAGTCCTTTAACATTTTGCATGACCAACATTTAACCTTCACCTTTTTGTATGCTTGACATTGACCCCTCTATTAAATCCTTCTCTTAAATCAACCTTTCAATGATTCTTTTATTCACATTTGCCCCTAAAAATGCCATATTTATAAATTAACCCAAAAAATGCCATAATTATAAATTTACCCCAAATTAATACTTTATACTCCAATTATACCCTTAAATAATATTAAACTATAATATTAAATTTTCTTTTCATGCAATTAATATAATAACAAAATAATTTAGCACTTGTCCCATACTTTATATGAAATTCTTATTTTAATTTAATCTTAATCAAATAAAATCCTACTCAAAATATGCAATTTCAATTAAGGTCATACTAAGGGCCTTACATAACAACAATGCTGCCATAGTCTTATGACTCAATGTATCAGCTGTTAGTGTAAGCTCTAGTCCCAATACATTGTTATAAAGCATTTAATTAATAAATGAGGCATTTTTTTATCTATTGTATTCCTGTGCATATCAATTGATAGAACTATCCAAGAATGTTGTTTCAGTTTAAGTTATCATGTGTGAGGGACATTGTTGTAAGACCTTGAAACAAATAAGACTTCATTCTAAATATCCCTAGTCAGTCATTGTTATGGGAATAACAAATGAATTAAGACTAGTATGCTCTCTCAGATAAGTTGATTTATGTCTTACGGATCATAAGGATAAAAGTGTCAATCATAGATCATAGATACATGTTTTGAACATGGTATCTGGATTCGATCTATTCATGAGAACACTATATGGTACAAGACATAAGTGTTTCTCATGTGCAAGTTTTGCATCGGAGTTCTCAGACCTAAAATCTCTATGAAACTCTTTATGAATTACTGTGTACTTTGACATACACCTAACGTGGTCATAACAGGGTTATAAGTATGGAAATGCTTGGATATGCACTGATACATGTTAGAGAGCATAAGAGAAGTGAAGGGATTACCCCTCTCGATAAAAGAGAAAATATCACCGACCACTTGATTAGTGAACTGAGAAGTGTATGGCCATATCGAGTGAAATAATGAGTAATTATTATTTATCTGAGAGTTCAGTGTCACTGGAATATCAAGAGAAGAATTAATATATATAAGGATGACTAATTCCATACCTTATATTAATTGTGATATTTAAGGGTAAGGGACAATGCAAAATTACATTAGGTCACTAAATACTATTTGTATTTTCATTTAATTTAGAATGCTATAATATCTTGCTATAGAGTATATACAGCCTTTGAATTAATTTATTAATTCATTGCCAATATTAAATGGACCTATACGATCGCACACAAGGCATGAGGCTTAAAACATGTAATTAAAGTATTAGGCATTAATTTGGACTTTTAATTAAAGTCAAATTAATGTATGAAATGGGTATTAAAATTGCTAAATGGATCTTAGTCCATTAGAGAGAGAGATTTGGCCCACAAGGTTTAATTTTAATTAGTTAATTATCTTTTATTAATTAAGTTAATTGAGTATTAAAGCCTAAAAACATTTAAATCAAAATGAAACACTTAAATAGGAGAGAGAGTGACCGAAATTCAAAGATAAAAATCAATGTGAATTTCGGCACATGCATATTTCCTAATTAAGTGGTAGTTTTTGATTAAATGTCTTATGCCATTTAAATTAATTTGAATTTAAAAGCTAAAAGGAATTTAAATTATTTTGAATCACTTAATTAAGAAGTGATGGAGGCTGAATATACTACCTAATTAAAGGAGATTTCAGCATCTTTGAGATTTCCAAAGCCTAGTGGTATAAATTAATGAAATAAATTTTCCATGTTAGGTTTATTTCTCTCTCTAAGCCAACACTCTCAAGGGGAAAGGACTCTTCCTTTTTCTCTTGGTTTTTGGGCAGCCATTGGTGAAATTTAGTAAGAACAAGATCAGGTCTTGTGTCTTTAGTTCAATACCCATTGTCGAATATACATACATAGAGCTAGCACTCTCAGTTTTAAGCATTGCTTGCAAGTGTGTGTCTGAGAATAGAGAGGAGTGGCACAAAGGCTGCTCCTTTTGGCACTGGTGATCGAGATCTAAGGCTGATAATTTCATCCTACTTGCTGTTCATCATCAAAATCAAATTTTAAAGTGCATCTAAAATTGTAAGTTTCAAAACCCTAAAATTGTATGTTTTCGATTATTGTTTATGGATTGCGTCGCATGTATGATCAATTTTATTATTTTTCCGCTGCGTGATTATAATATATATGCCATAACATATTCTATCAGTGGTATCAAAGCCTAAACATGCTTATTTTAGTGCTTTATATGCATGAAATAATTATTAAAAAATCGTTCATTTAAAAACATGCAATCCTGAAATTTTCTGTTTTGAGTTTTTTGCATTGTTTTGGTGTAAAAGTTATTTTAAATGATTAGATAGGTATTATAATTATTATGAAATGTTAATATACTGTCCTAAGATGTTCTTAGAGCTGTTCATGGTCGGATTTAATTATAAATACCTGATGGTACATGTTAATATTGAAACTAGGTGCTAATTAACATGATAAGTGTTTGTTTAACAACTAGTTTTCAAAATTAAATGTAAGAATGATTTTGGCATGTTTGTAAGTGATTTTTAAAGATTAAATATCAGGTCTGAACATATTTTAAATTTGATTTTAATTCTGGTCCATGGCAATTTAATTGATTAATTTTAAAATCACTTAAAACTATGACTAGTTTGTGTTTGTTGCATGTTTAATCGGCATTGTTTGTTTTGTTTTGATTAAAATGGAAAAAACACTTTTAGATCAGATCGGTAAAGAACATTAACTCAATATTTATGACCTTATTTAAATTATTAAATGACTCATAAAATTGTTTTAAGTATTTGTGCATTTTTGTGGCATTATATGAGCATTAAACAACTAGTTTCTTTGTTGTTCGTTTGTTTTAGTATGAATGCCATGTATGATATATGTTCTTCATGATTTTAATATTTTAATTCATGCTGGTACATATTATATGTAATTTTTATTTTTATGGGCTATATGACATAAAATTAAAAAATGGCAAAAATTGGAAATTATACTAGAGTTGATTTATAGCATAAATCTAACTAGTTTCTGTTTTGGGCTTTTAAGAGAACTTATTCAATAAGAGGATTCAGTCCATTGGTCTTCGGCCCAGGCCCATCATCGGGTCTCCTCTTAAAAGTTCATGTACACAATTTTCATTAATGGACTTGGCTAAATTAATTAAAGGACTTTGTTTGATCTATAAATGTTATGTATATTTATTTGCTTGTTTGGTGTGATAAATGGATATGCATGGTGCATTCATGGGCCCTGGGTTTTTGTAATTAAATATGGCCTATGAGCCATTATGTATTATTACAAAAGTTTCATTTATTTCTCAGAGTATTATTTATTTAAAGACTTTGTAAATCAAGAATAAGCCCATCGGAGTGGAGAAGCCTAACACGAAGATTCTTATGTAATAGTATAGAATCTTAGTTGTATGTTTTTGGACCCATGTTTGTCACACTTTACTTTATGCAATTCTATATATATGTATGGTATGAATGTATCATAAAGCGTATGACATGTAAGCTGTAATAAAATGAATCCCTAAAATAGTAAGTCACAAAGTTGCCTTCTTAATTAGAAACATGTCAAGGCATCGATCATCGGTCACGTAGACTAGGAGTCCTAGATGCACCCGATTATCTTTGTGAGGCATGGATTTTGAATGTAGGTTAGACTTAACATGGAAAGGAATGCCCAGACCTAGGCAACTAATAAATGGGTTTGTGCTATAACATCTTAAGATGTTAGCCCATTTGATCCAAAAGTCATGTACAAGACATGATTGGAGTTTTCCTACCTAAGTAACTTAACTTGTTAGGTGTACAAGCTCAAATTGACTAATAATTTGTTGTGAAAAGTGGATCTTGGCCCACATTAAATAACTAACATGAATTTTTAAAGGGATATTAATTTGGTTTGTGGGATTATAAATAAGACCTCATTTAATCTTGCTAAGTTTTTATTGTAGATTGAATATGGCCTCTTCAAACAACAACTTTTCATTACGATCGGTCCTGGAAAAGGACAAACTGAATGGCACCAATTTCATAGATTGGTCTCGAAACTTAAAAATAGTTCTTAAGTAAGAGAAAAAGTCATATGTTTTGGATGCAACCTTGCGTGAAGAACCTGGTAGAAATGCCTCTGTGGTTCAAAAGGAAACTTTTGAGACCAAGAAGAGCGAATCCAATGATGTGACCTGTTTGATGCTGGCCACTATAGTGCCTGACTTACAAAAGTAATTCATGGACCAAGAGGCTTATACCATCATGGTGCACCTTAAGAAGATGTTCCAAGAGTAAGCTCATCATGAGAGGTTCATGACAACAAAGGCCTTAATTTCTTGTAAGATCACTACGGGTACTCCTGTTAGTACCCATGTACTCAAGATGAAATGGTATCTTGATACTCTTGAGAAGCTTGAGGTACAAGTCCCAAAGGAATTGGTCACTGACTTGACCTTAGGTTCATTAACTCCTCTACAGCATAGCATTTTCACTCCTCTACCAGAATTTAAGCCTAAAATACCACAATTTATTCCTTAATAGTGCAACCAGTTCTTATGAATTTCAAGCTAACATTAGACATTCATACAAATAGAATTAGACAATGCTTCCTTCATATAAAATGTTCATTTCTAAGTCTATTTTGTATAAAATTTGACCTCATATCATTCTAACTATTATATAAAAAAATACCTCATTTTTACTACAACCTATTCCAGAACCGAAATTTACAGCTCAACAAAATTTCAAGAAATTTAATATATGACTTAAAGGTAGAATTTAGGCTAGGTCTCTCTACAAATTTGTAGGTATATATCTTGTGTAACCTTAGAAATTAGAATGGTTTTAATTTGAGTTTTCTAATTCAACTTATGTTGGAATTACAGTCACTAGTTCACTATGTTTCATAATCTCTCTTCAAGCAACACTTCTCAAATCTTGTTCTCTTTTTAATTGTTCAAAGTTCAAATCATTTACATCATGTTTCTACCAAAATCATCCACAAACAAGTAGGAGAATCCTAATCGCATGCCTTTACCGAAGTTCCCCTAGCATTCAATCTTGTGCTTTCCTTTTCCTTTTATTCTTCCCACCTCCTTCTCCTTTAACAACCATTCACTCATTTTACTTAAATTTCCAGCATTTTTCTCATCAACCATCAACCAAAAAAAAAAAAAAGAATATGATGAAGGAGAAGAGATGATGAAAATCAAATTAATATGCTTACCTTAATGTTTAACACTAATTGTCCTTGATTAAATCAATATGTAATGTTTTCTTCTTTAAGATCACTTAAAGATTTAACAATGGATGTGAATGAAGGAATAAAAGAAATTTTGTAATTTTTTCCTCAGTGGTTACCATCCCTCTTTCTCTTTCTTAACATAAAAATGACTATTTATAAAGGCAAGGAAAAATTTCCTCTTAAATCCTTCCACATTTTGCATGTCTCATTAAAAGCTTTCACCTTTTAGAATGTTGTAAATTAACCTTTCCATTTATTCATTCTCTTAAATCAACCTCTCAATTTATGTTTTTAATTATAATTCACCCTTAAAATGCAATATTTAAAAATTTATCCAAAAATTAATATTTCATGCTTCAATTATATCATTAAATATTATTAAACTAAAATATTTAATTTTATTTTCATGCAATTACTATAATATAAAGAATTTATCCCTTGTCCCATCCTTATATGTAATTCACATTTTAAATTTAATCTCAATTAATTATAACCCTATTAAAATCATGTATTTCTAACTAGGGTAATGTTAGGGGTCTCGCATAGCCATAGTACAAGCTCTTTTGGGTTCCATTGCAAATAAAAACAAAAATAAAATCAAGTTCCTCAGTAGATGCCATCGCAAAGATACTAGCTCAAATATCAATTTCTAATAATTAAAATAATGCCAAACAACTATAGAGGAATGAGGTACAATGTTTGGACAATCTATATACACTAGAATTAATGCACAGGCATTGAATACCACTAATGTCCAACAATATTGCATCAAATAGATCTAACAGACCCACTCAGCTCAAGGAAAATTCCAAAAGCAATAAACCAAGAGAATTACATAGGAGATAATCAAGCATAAAACTCAATCAATTTTAGACATATTTAAAGATTAAGTACCATATAAATCCTCAAGCATAGAGTTAACAACTAATAAGTGCAACAACAATTTCAAAACTTTAGGAAATTTGCCATCAATCAAAATATAAAGCAACTATAAAGCATGGGGATCACAAATTTTAAGGACTAAACAAATTATTTACCTAAAGTTTAAGTGTAATAGAAAAGGAGTGAAGTGTTGGTGAATGTGCTATTGTAGTCAAATCATCAACAAGCATTAGGCATAACATTTTGTTCAAACTTAACCATTAAATCTAGTCAACCAACAAAAATAATGCAAAATTTCCATCAATATAAGCATAAAACTCAAATTCAACATACATAGCCAATAATACCTCACATTCACTATTTTTATCAAGTGTTACATACCCCATAACGACTGGTATTTCAACAATGAATAACTTAAGCAATTAACTACTTTGAGTAGTAAAATCAAAAGGACTAGGTGAATCCGAAGCAAAAAATCCCAACAAATCAACTGCCTAAGGCAAAATTGCAAAAAATGTCATGCACATTGTGAGAAAAAGGCAATAGTGTGACCTTAAATTAAAGTTATAAATTATAACATGTAACACCCTAATTCCTTAACCATGGATAATCATCAACCATCATCATCATCATCATCATCATCATCATAAACCTATTAAAGACTAGGAAATAATAATAATAAGATAGGCCATAATTACGTGCCACAAATAAATAAATCAAACTTATAGATAAAAAATTATAACATAAATAGCCTTTAAGTATCCTGAAATCCTCAAGGTAATTGCATCTTTCCTGATCCTCTCAAACTTATCTTGAAACCTGTACGGATAACAAACCCATGCTAAGCTATAAAGCTTAGTGGGGAATAAAACTCACTCTCACTCTCTCTCTCTTTCTATATATATATAAATATCATACTCTTTCCCTGAGTCATATTACCATGCATAAATATCCACCACCTTTTTTCAATATCAACAAATAACATAGGAGTTTATTATGCTGATCATTTGGGAAAGACTTTAGCCTTAACAAAAAATACCCTGTTACACTAATCTAGAGTATTTACATAACTTAGCTTGATCCTGCTTAAAATAGTTGCTTCACAAACATCATCATAGCATACTATTCATGTCAACCTATTATTATTCATACATTTCATAATTCTTTCTTCTTACAACTCAAGAAATCAAGATTATTGATCGTATAAGCTCGACTTGCTTCAATTAGCTAATATGGCATGCTTAAGAAAATGGTTATGCCATACAACATTCCTCTTCTTATTGTTAGTCATGATTTCTTCTTATAATAACTCATTTTTCATTATTGTTTCTTGTATATGTGTTCCTTAATGTTATCTTAACATGGTAACTTAAACCTCTTACAACACCAATTTATATCATACATTGCACTTAGTTAGGTCAATGTTATCATAATGCATATGAGCATGCAAACCTCCATATACATCTTATAATCCTTTTTATCAAGAAGCTAGACAATATAGTTATTAATGGTACAAGGTTTCCACTTACTGCATTAAATCACTTTATCCACCTAAGATAGGCATTTAACCTTAATCCACAATATAAGGGATATACTTAGGTCATATAACATCTATAAGTAGTCTTGGTAGGCATAATTACATCACATATATCATGCAATTCTCATATTAGATTCATAGACTTTACATCCTTCATGTTATCTTAGCATGGTAACCTAATTCTTTTACAATCATCATTCTATGTTAGGCATTGCACTTGGTTAAATGAATGTTATCATTAAGCCTACATGTGCAAACATTTATATATATAATTAAATGGACTGGCAGAGTTGTATGTGATCACAAAGAACAAGCATTACCTATCAGGATTATAAAACAAAGTCTCGATGTCACATGTATGCATTTTATTAACAGAGTACATGAAACTTAGTGTACATTTTACAAGACATATAAGTTCTAGTACAATATTATACACTTTAGGGTCCATTTATTCACCGTGGAACCCACCGATGGAGTTCAACTCACACCGAAACCTTACTCATAGTTGAGGTGTTATACATATCTCAGAATCATGATACACTGAACATGGCATCTCATTTCATAAAGACAGTTATAGCCAAAAGGAATTTAAGATAAAACAACACAATACATTAAGTCATTCATCATGCTTATGTTAACTACATGAAGAAATCCATACATATATATATATATACACATATATATATCACTTTATTTCTTGTACTTTTTTATCATCTTTAATAGCCTGCCTAAGTACTAGTTCGAAGGGTGGATAACGGGAGCAATGGATACCCGAAGGTATCAGCTATGGATATCCGAAGATATCAAACAATGGACCCAAATAGGGTCAAACAATTGTTCCAGCAAGGAACAAATGATAGACCCAAATAGGGCTGAACAATGGTTTCATTAAGGAACAAGATCCTAATGGGGTCAACTATGGTAGCTGCGACTGTATCCCTCTAGGCATGCCTATCTAATCCACAACTGAACTAAGACCCGCAGGCTTGACCATTCTTAATCATATTTCAATTCAACATATCTTTTTTTCCTTAATATAGCATCCCTGCTTAAAACCATCATTCATATAAGAATGGACATTATTCTTATCATACTTCAATATTGAGCTCTAGGCTCCAATCCACATGGATGCTTTCACATGATCATACAGTTGCATGTTTATGTAAACAATAACAACATGAAATGTTTCATGATTAGCGTTGAGCGTGACAACATACACATATACATATATTTATGCAGCTTAAATCATAACCATACATGTTTTTATTACTCATACTTGTTCACATATTAAGATAAGCTACTCATTATAGCATGCTTATATCAACTATACAATATATAGAATTTACATAACTCATGGATAGTTCTTGATGACATACCTTGTTACTGCTTGCTTTGAATAGCTTCCCTATTCTTACACTTATTCACATTAAAACAACACACACACACACACACACACATATATATAGTAACCCTCAAGCATTTATAATCCATATAATAAAATAAGTAGGTTCTCTTACAACTTAAGGTCACTATTGTTTCATATTTGATCCTTTGATGCACTTTCATGATTACCAGATTAGAACGCACAAGTGACATACTATAACATAGTCATATATACTTCAATCATCTTACTTGTATTTTTCGTTTGATAATATTTTATACTTAGGTAAGTTGTGTGAGGCTATTTTATCTTAATCGTTAGTCCCCTACTAGCAGACTTAAGGTTTTCATATTATATCATAGGGCATGATTAAATAAGTAAATAAGTTTTCTTGCCTCAAAGCTTATCATTAAATTCCTATTATGGCTTAAAGCATAACCAAACTTATATAGTTCCACCTTTGAGTGTCAATAAATATTCCATCTATTTTAACTTAGTCATGCACATTATAACTATCTTCTTAATTTTACTAGATCATAACTTGATAATCTCTTGCCATTGAAAAGAAATATTGATATATATATATATATATATATATATATATATATATATATATATATATATATATATATATATATATATATATATATATATATATATATATATATATAGTACTTGGGCAAAGCCAGTTACTTTGTTTGAGTTCCCACCGATGCCAAATCCATAGGATACATTAAATAACATATACATGTTAGAGTCATTAGATTACTTCTTTCTATCCTTAGTCATATGCTTATTATATTGTCTCTTACTCTCGTTAGTTATGTGTTTGTATGGCACCAATTTTACATTCTTAACACTTAAATTCAATTGATAGATCTTCCTATAGTCACACATTTATAAACTATATATATTTACTTAAAATCTTAGCATTAAAAGACTTTTAGAACTATAACATTTCTTTGGTAATCCATTAACATACCATTCATCACTTGCATGTACAACCATTATCAACCTTTCCGATTACTAGCTTAATTCCTCCTTATTATAGCATTATATTTATAAACATGGCTATGCAATGTTGTGCTATTGGGGTTGAGAAGAACCATTAAAAATTGAAGTGTACAAATGGCCATGCATGAGGAGAGGAAATGACATAAGTGGTCGTACACTTCCAAGAGGAAATCAATTAGTGGCCATGTGTGGGAAAGAAAACAAGATAAGTGGCCATGTAGTCTTATGTATAAAAGAGTGAGTGGCCATGTATTTTGAAGGAGAAACCAATTAGTGTCTGTGTGTTTCCAAGAAGAAACTACAAGTGGCCATGTACAAGGAAGAGAGAAACATCATGTGGCCATATGCAAGAAAGGAGACAAACTTGAATGGCCATGTGCAAGAAAGCAAACAAACATGCATGGCCACGGGTTGGAAGAAGAAAAGTATCACATGGATGTGTGTTATGAAGAACAAACACACGTGGACACAGGTTTGGAAGAGTAAACTCACACATGACCGTGTGTGGGAAAGAAAAAAAGAAAAATCAGAATACCGATTGTGCATAACATGAATTTAAACCCCAAATCTCACTTCCCCTCTTGCTTACATGATCATTTAGGTTACTAATCATGTTATAATTAGCAAAATATATTAGTTTAAACCCTTAATCTCATTATCAAAGATCATACAATATGAGATGAAAAATGTGTACAATAACCATCCCAAAAATGAATCTTGTTCCTCAAAATCAAGCTTCATCTCCTTCAACATCCGTTGATCTAGCTCTTTTTCTCCTTCATTTGCTTATACACAGAGACAACAAACATGACTTATCATCTCTTCCTACAACCCGAAGATCATAAATCTAGCAAGGAAGAAGAGATCTATGGAAGGGAGACATTACCTACATGCTAAAACACCAAAACCCTAGAGCTTTTTCTTCAATCCTGTGACAAAGAATGAGAGAGAGAGAGAGAGCGAGTCCATTCCTCATCTCTCCAAGTGTCCCAAAATAAATGAATGGGGAAAAATATCTTCCCAACTAAATCTCTAAAATGCTCTTAAGCACAAATAAACCCCATTATTTCAATTTCTTCCAACTTAACTCCAAGACTTTCTAATTCATTTCAATTACACCCTTTTCTTTAATTATAATTTAACTTGACTCATATGATTACATGCTGAAATTACCAAAATACCCTACTCGAGAATTAACCTCGATAATTACAAATACTATAAGAAAATTGCAATTTAGCAACAGAAATTAGCAACGGGAAGTTTTGATTGCTAATTTGGCGGTTGGTATTTTTAGCAACAAAAATTAAATTTCGTTGCTAAATCTAACCACTAACATTTGGTAAATTGGTCAAAATTAGCAACCGAACTCAAATTCTGTTGCTAAATTTAGCAACCGAATTCAAATTCTGTTGCTAATTTTAGCAACGGATATTTTTTGTCCGTTGCTAAATTTAGCAATCGAAGTTGAATTCCGTTGCTAAATTCAGCAACTAGTATAAAAAAAATTGTGACGGTTTTTTCGTCGCTATTCCATCACTACTATTATTACTAATAATTAATCTCACTAAATACATAAATTATTGAAACTTAAACTGTCTCTTCCATTACCAAAAATCAACCAAATCGAGAAAGACAAATACACACAAACGAGAACTCAGATTTCAGGTCCTCAAAATTTCTGTGCATCACTCAAGCATTTTAACAAATAAGATGTGTGCATTCTAGCTAGCTTTACTGATTCAAAAATTGTAATTCACACAATATTATGCCACACCACAAGCCAGGATTATTGAACAAATTAAATCAGCAAATTCACATAAAGCACTTTCATTGAGCTTTACCTATATAATAATGAAATTTTCTAACTAATTAGCATTGCATAGAAACATATTTGTTGTACAATCTAGCAAATCCATTGGCAGTAGCAGAATTCCATATGCTCAGTCATTCACAAACAGACCCTAATGCAACTTGTTAGATTAATAACTATTATGGAAATGCAAATTACACTCTAGGCTGAATTTTACCTCAGCTTTTACTGATACATAAGACTGCATATCTTCCTCCATGTCTTTCAACACACATTTGATCCAAAATTTTTAACAAATTGAACAAAATAACAACATTATTTCAGAGCTGACCTGTCTCAAGTCTATGCATGGGCTGCCATACCCATGTCAAATGCCACAGCACTAGCTGATGTCCGATGAACCTATCACATTTTGGAGCAAAGTATTATGCTGCTACCATTTCAACAAATATAAGCAACAAAGCAGCCAAATCCAAACTATGCATAACTGGAACAATCAATCAATAACCAGAGAATCCAAAATCTAACTACAGAATGTGAATCGAAAAGGCATATTTGGTGCATGAGATTATTGAACCAAATTAACGACTTAATCAAATGAAGTCATAGCAATATGGAATCATAAAGGGATAGGGACAATCAATACATATTAAGGATAATAAAATATTTTTTTTACATTATGGTAGAAATTATTAAAACATATTGTACAAACCACTTCAACTAAAGCAACTTCACAACTCCATGAGCAAACATTGACAGCACAAGTAACCAAAGCAATAAGATAAACATACATAAAAAAATTAATTAAGAAATCATACTCGATAGATGAGGATACCTAATCATAATGCTATTTATAATTATAATTATAATCACCAATAATATTCCATTCAAGTTAGTTTGCCATATA
This sequence comes from Excoecaria agallocha, assembly GCA_037975025.1. Taxonomy (NCBI): domain Eukaryota; kingdom Viridiplantae; phylum Streptophyta; class Magnoliopsida; order Malpighiales; family Euphorbiaceae; genus Excoecaria; species Excoecaria agallocha. Next base: position 13,550,571 of record CM075818.1, read on the forward strand.
CAATATTCAAATTAAAAATTTTATTTAATAAAAATAATTACTAAATCACTTGAATAAATTAATATAGTTAATAATTTTTACCTTTAATAGTTTATATTTTAGCTTTTAAATTTACTGTGACTTATACCTGGCTAGATATTACTCAAGCTTTAGTTGAAATAGTTAGAAGTCGACTATTCTTCTAATTTCATATTTTCACCTCAAATAATGTAATTATGAAAAAAAAATATAGCAAAGACTAAAGTCAATTCACGACCTGAGGCATAAAAATAAATTAATAATTCATATGATAGCTCCAAGTCATCAATGATCAAATCAAACTATACACATTATAAGTAATTGAAAAATAAGAATTCAGTTTTTGCTTCTTCAAAATAAATCAGCAAAACAAATTAAACGTGGAATTCAAACATTAAATTGACAACCAAAATCTACCTAAAGAGGCAGGGCAGCCCCAGACCAAGTAAGACAGAATGAGGGACAAATTGAAAGGCACCTCAAAAAACATATAATGATTAGAGCTGCCAATAATTGCAATCAAATCGATGACCTGGGTTTTTTCACAAGGATTAAGTACAAACATATTTCCAAATGTAACTGCAATGGGGAACATCTGTGAAAAAGACGAAACAGTTTTTGAAGAGGCTGCTACATTGTTTGTCCTGGAAGTTGCTTGTGGTCATGGGTTTTAAAGATCATATTAGAAATAGATATTAAGATAACTAATTAACTAATTAGTTCATAATTATATAACCTATTAAGTATATGACAACATCATTAACAAAAGACGAGTATATAACCTATTAAGTATATGAACTGACTTGATGCTAACAATCAAGCTCTAGGTCATTTACTATTGAATATTTCAATGCACCAGAAAATTACACTATCTCATTGTATCGAAGACTCCAAGCTCGGAAACCATGGTGGCATCTTACAGGACGATACGCTAACTGTAGGTCAAGGGTCTGGACCTCAGTAACCTAATAGCATAAGTACATCAGCATAATTAAGTGGGACAGGTTTCCTAAGTTTGCTTTTGCCATGTAAACTCATGTCAATGAACAGATAATGAAAGCATATCAGCTACACTTAAATCAAATATTTGAACATAACTCATGGTATGAAATTTACTCGCCATCCCCACACAAGAAAATTAAATGATTTCTTTAAATAAACACATAAAGCAACTTGCAAAAATCATTTGTTTGCATATTATTTATTAGTCAATTTTGACAAGCACAAATAACTTCTAAATTAACATAAATTACATATTAAGGATAATAAAATATTTGTTTTACATTATGGTATAAATTATTAAAACATATTGTACAAACCACTTCAACTAAAGCAACTTCACAACTCTATGAGCAAACACTTACAACACAAGTAACAAAAGCAATAAGATAAACATACATAAAAAAATATCTAGACATTTCACAATTCCAAACAATAAAATTCTAATAAATAATAGAAATAACAAATACCTTTTTAATGTACTACATATTCAACTACTGAGCTTTCGAACACAAACATCCCTTTAACATCCCCACAATTGCATTTTACTGCTAAAAAACAGCTTACAATAATAATTATTGAGAGGCACAACAAGGAAACTGATGGGGCTGAGGAGTTTTTGCTACCCATTTTCTTTAGTAGGCTATAGGCATCTGCGTGCAGTTTTTATACAGATGAGAAGGAGAGGAGTTTGTTATTATATATATAATTTTTCATTTATCAGAGCTATAAACTAGTAGTCTAGCTAATACTACAATTATTTAAGTCATTTTGGACTGACACATTATTTAATAAATAATAATAGAAATTTTCTCTACTAAAAAATTGACACATTATTTAATAAATAAAAGATCCTTGGCATGGTTTGTGCAATGATAGTGTGTTTCGTTGGACTACAATTCAAAAATCATCACGTATCACCCAACTACCCATGGATAAGACTTGAATTTTCTCCTCTTTCATTTTGGCCTTGCGGAGCAATTTCCATCCCTCTTTAGTCCTTACTCATAGAACATAACATCCTTTACATCAAACTTTCAAGATTTATTTATGACTACTGCAAACCATGTTTTATGGGAACCATCAGTGGAGTTGATCAGGGAACCAACATACCTGCAACAACAAGCCAAAGGGTGTTTGCTAAGTTCTCATAACTTGACCCCTGCCACCACAAGTTGAGCATATCCTCATCTTGGAGCCAGCTTTGGCTCCGGTTCCAGCACAAACATCACAAGTTTCCAAATGATAAAGCTCAAATTCTTTTTTGGCTCCAAATATAGCCTCTGAAAATTCTAAAGTGACATCATACCTGCAACACAAAAAAATAGTCACATGTGCATATTCTAGCTTTTAACAGCAACTCCAAACACAAACTGCATGGCAGTTAAAAATAAGGAATACTTTATGGCTGACCCAAGTCATTAATTCAAATGACCAGAAGAGTCAAGAACATACTTGCACCACTCTAAAACCAAAATCACCATAAAATCCACTCATGTAGATCAGCCACATTTTGTCTACAGTTCAGCATTGGAATTATATGTATAAGTGTTCATGCATCAGAACTTTGATATACTACAACATGGAAATGCACATATGGAACAATAAGGAAAACAAAGTCTAGGTTGCCAGGACTAGAGCATTCACATTCAGCTTTACTTCCAACATGAATTCCTAGAACTGAAAATTATGATTTTTAGAAAAATAAAACTTACTTTGGATAAAAGAAAATCGTATGTGTTTTTTCCTTATAAATCTTTCGTGGAAACCATTGAGAATTAAGAAACACCACAGTGATCTCACCCTTGAAAAGAAGACCAAAAACATATAGGAAACCTACCCCTTTAATTACAAGAGTAAAAGATGTAGGGAAATTAAAGGGAAAAATGAAAGTGCTGACCGTTCCAGTTATTGTTCAATGTGATCATTTGCTAAAGCTACCTATTATAGGTGAGGTTCATAAATAATTCAGAAAGTACAACTACCCAAAATTTGAAGCTATTGGGTTTCACTTAATTAATGCTATATAACAAGGATAAAAATTAAAAGAACTTTTGGTACTACTTAATATACTTAATATTGAGAGAAGAATTACAATCCATATGGACAAAATGATTGGAGAGAAACAACTACGAGTAAAACTTATAAACTCACCGTAGGTCTTCACCCTTCATAACGGTACTACGACGACGTGTCCCGAAACCTGTTTCCATCCCTGGGACATAACAAAGCTCATATTGAGCTTCCATCCGGCAAAAGGGTTAAAACATTTTATGAAAGCATGTTAAACAGATAATGCATAATACACCAAACAGGGAAAAGGAAGCATTATACAAAATCCAACAATGACATGTGAATCTGGAAGCATATGAATACTTGCATTTTATACTTCGCTTTGTCAGGATAATAAAATAAACAAAGAAAGAGGCCAATCCTTTAGTTCATGTAATTAATGTGGTTCCAATATAGCGTAGGATAATCGATGAACAAAGCAATTTGAAAATGATGCTGAGCAAATTTGAGTTTTTCTTGGCAGAGGTAGATCATCCCAATACCATACCCGGCATTATAATGTGCTGGATCTACAAGGAAGGCCCTCTGGTAGCACTTCAGTCCATTTTCACAGCTACACACCTGCCAATAAGATTGTGCACAATAACAACTCCATCTCTTTCATTTGAGCTATTCAGTCATATTGTACTCTGATTTGAAGTGTATTATTTTAAATTGAGCTATTCAGTTACCAAGCTGTAATATTAACTTGAAGTTACAACCTAGATTTAACTGACTCAAGATAAAATATTAATCTGCAAGTGTTACTTAAGAAAAAAAAATCAAATGATAAACACACACAAGTTAATTTGCAAGCAATTTAACAGACTGACACTAAGAAATTGCTAAACACAAACAAAAACCAAAATACTAAAATGGTATCTCACATCAACTTCATCCAACCATTAACACAAAAAGAAAATGTGCATATCATAGAAGCTCAAAGAGAAGAAAAAATGAAAGAACATAACAGAGAAGAAGAAAGAACAACAGCAGAGCATAGAACCAGAGACATACCTTTTTGCAAGCCAAAGAGCAGTGAAACGAGGGAGACCTGTCTGGTACGAACGAGGCAAGAGGAGTGGGATTAGGGATTTGGGGTCGCAGAATCGAAAGAAGAGTCAAAGGAATTAGGATTGGGTAGGTTTTTGAGGTGTTTAGCCAGACCTGACCAACTCCACAGATCTAAAACATAAACAATATATATTGAGAAATATATATAGTGAAACAAACAAATAAGGAAAAAAACTTATAAAATTATTTCTTTACCTTCTATTCGGGAGTGATTACAACTTAGAAAGTTCCACCGTTCTTCTGTTAGCAATAGCGCACCTTCTACTTCTAGGAAAAGAGGAGACGGTGGAGGAGGTGGATAGTGGTGGTGGTCGGTGAAGAAACCCTTGACATGATTAACGAATCCAAGAGCTGGTTTTAGTGGTGAGAGGGAGTAGAAGAGACGGCGGCAGGAGAGGGAAAGAATGAGAGCCTAGGGTTTTTATTTGGATATTTATACTCAATGGCAAATATGTAAATATTTAGAATAAATTTATCAATGAAATCATTATTCCGTTGCTATTTTTGCAACCAAATTAAATTCGGTTGCTATTTAGCAACGAAATCTTAATTCGGTTGCTATTTTAGCAGCCGAAACAAAATTCCGTTGCTAAGTAGCAACCGAATATCATTTGATTGCTATTTTTCTTTCAAAGTGAAATTTAGCAACGGAATTATATTTCCGTTGCTAATTTAGCAACCGAAATATCATTTTGTTGCTATTTAGCAATGGAATACTATTTTCGTTGCTAAATAGCAACGAAATTATATTTCGGTTGCTAAATTAGCAACGAAATTATATTTCGGTTGCTAAATTAGCAACAAAAATTAAATTTCGTTGCTATTTTTCATCATGCCATTTGTTGCTGCCTTAATTAGCAATGGAATAAAAATTCCGTTGCTAATTTTCATTGCTAAATAATGGCGCCAGAAATTCCCTCCACTTTTAGCAACGGAAGCTAACCAAATATTTTTTCATTGCTAATTTTTTAAAGTTCAACCAATTTTAGCAACGAAAAATATTTTCCATTGCTAAATAGCAACGGAATAATGTTTCCGTTGCTAAATTAGCAACGGAATATATTCCGTTGCTATTTTTCCATTGTTATTTTAGGATTTTCTTGTAGTGAAAATTATCCAATTTTGCCTTAATTAATAATGATCCTCGTTCATAAACAATAATCCAATTTGGATCATGATTGGGTCCTTACATAACATCATCGCAATTAATAAACAAATTCAAGTAATGACTCATGCTGAATAACAATAGATATTAAAGCCTCACTAACATCTAAAATTAAGATACATGAATCGATTTTAAAACAATCATCATGTATGCCTTAAGCCCATAATTCCTCATGCAATTATAGTAGTTGAGCCAACTCCTCAAAATCTACCCATCTCTATGCAAATCGCTAGGGAACACATTATTCATCAGCATAGGGTAAGATAAATCATATTAAGCCACACACTTATCCGCCTTCATCAGTAATTCATGCACACCACATTATGTTTCAACCATTAGCAAAATAGCCCACTTGGCAAAATAGAATTATAATGTATAAGCATGCATAAGTATGTCTTTGGAGGCAAAATAGTACCTCTGTCAATGGGTGCCAAATGTTGACACTCAAGCACTCCAACTGAAAATAAGCTTCCTCAAAGCACATAAAATGTATGAACACAGAGGAAACATTCACTTATGTATTTTATCAAATAGGTGGCTTATGAGAAATTAGGGTAGCATAAATTTTACAATTTCATAAACATTGGAACCTAAAAATCATTCATTAAAGAAGAGAAGATTAAGATTGCAACACAAGAAAGACCAAACAAGCATCAAAAGTTGACAAAGATATATGGAATCATAGAAGATATTTTTGTTGGAATATAGTACCTGTTAATGTGCCTCCCCTCATGCTATTTTGTGCAAAATCACAACAAAATAAAGTATAAAACAAATGGCAAAAAGGATACATTCAATCAGAGAACAAAGCTACAACAATCAACAAAAATGAACATAAGGGTTTAAATAGAGCTATTCAGTAAAGATATTCTAAGATGAGATAAAGAATGGAACAAGACAATGAAAATAAAGATAAAAAATAGAATGGGAAAATAAATGAACACACAAAACAACAATGAAACAACCAAAAATAAAGAAGATTAAAGAACAAAAATCGAAAAGTGAGCGGGTGAGAGACTTATTTGTTGAAGATCTTAGAAAAATTAATATTTATGCTATATTAAAACTTGAAAAACAAATAAGAACATAAAAGAAGAAGAAGAAAAAAGTCAGGAAAGAGAAACAAAAAGAAAATCATAGCAAAAAAATGAAGAATAAGATTTCTCTTTCCTATTGAGATTACAGAGGATTGGTAGCCAAAATAAGAGAGAGAAAGAGAAAAATAAAGAGAACTCAAAGAAAAATAGAGAAAAATTATAAAAGGAGAAAAGACTGACTGAAAAAATGAAGAGGCATAGAAAAAATTTGATTTTTAAAAATAGGGTTTAGGAGTGTCATGGTCAGCACCCAGAAGGTAATGACCGTGACATAAGCTACTCTCACTATTGGACTAAAAGAAAAACAACTGCCATAGTTTGTACTAAAGATTGGCCATCGCGAGGTATAAAAAATGTAGCCCAAAATGCAAAGGCATCCTATGTCATGGTGAGCACAAACAAACTAATGACCATGATCAATCCACCCCTTCATGTACAGATATAAAAGGTTACCTATGTCATAGTGACCACAAAAAACCTAATGAACATGACTAACAAAATTTTAGGTACAAGAGCAAAAGTGCAATGATGTCATGGTGAGCAAAAAAACATAACCAGCATGACCCTAAAAAATTTTGCAAAATTTTTATTTTGCAAAATAATTTTTTGCCACAAGAACAAACTCAAAAACTACCTTAAAAAGCAAATTATTAAAATAATGGTCTACAAATTAGAAAAGCCTTGTGCTTTAATTCCATAGGTAAATGACATGATTTTCCCTATATAAGCCTAATGGAGACATTCTAATTAGGGTTTCAAAAGCTATTCTATAGGCCCATAATTCCTCATCTAGCCTTAAAGACCCGTGTTTCTTAGACCCATTAATTGTTTTTTCGAAGATAACTTTTAATTCCCTATTGGAAACCTCTACCTATCCATTAGCTTGAGGTTGATAGAGAGTTGTGATTTTATGCCTCACATCAAATTTTCTCAGTAATGCCTTAAATTGGTGGTTTAAAAATTGTTTCCCACCATCACTAATTAAGGTTCTCGATGTTACAAATATGGTGAAATAATTTTTATGTAAAAATTCAAGAAAAATTTTTAAATCACAACTTCGAGCAGCTATGGCCTTTACCCATTTACTGACATACTCAACATCTACTAGAATATATTCAAACCCAAAGGAAACTAGAAATGGCCCCATGAAATCTATACCCCATACATCAACAGTTTAACTTCTATGATATTTTTCAAATGCATTTCCTCCTTTTTAGAAATATTCCCTACTCTTTGGCATTTATCACAATGTAGCGCAAAAAATTTAACATCCTCAAACATGGTTGGCAAATAAAATCCTAATTGCAGCATCATTAAGACTATTTGATTGGCACCATGATGTCCTTTAGCTTTTCCTCTATGGCATGCTTGTATAATTGATCCTTACACTTACTTAGAGACACACCTTCTAAACACGTGATTTGTATATAGCTTTACCAACTATAGGTCATCCAAAATATAGAATCTCTCATCTACTTTTAATTTCTTTCTTTGTTGCCATGTTAATTCCCTAGGAATAAAACCTCATGTAAGATAATTTGCTATGTCAGCAAACCAAGAAATATCAACATGACATGAATAAATAGCATAAATAAACTCATCCAGAAAGAAATCATTTATCTCCCCTTTTTTTATATGCTCATACTCCAAGCGAGATAAATGGTCTATAAAAAAATTCTCAGCGCCCTTCTTATCCTTTATCTCCAAGTCGAACTCTTATAGTAATAAAACCCACTAGATTAACTTTGGTTTTGACTCTTTCTTCGCAAACAAATGCCATAAAGTTGCATGATCAAACCATACAATTATCTTAGAGCAAAGAAGATAAGAGCATAATTTTTTCAAAAGCAAACACAATAGTGAGCAACTCCTTTTTGGTTGTAATGTAGTTAACTTGGGCTCTTGTCAATGTATGGCTATCTTATCAAATAGCATTGAAGATTTTATTATGCCTCTGCCCTAACACTGCTCCTACTACAAATTCACTAGCATCACACATCAACTCGAATTGTAAGCTCTAATTCGGAGAAACAATCACTATAGATAAAATTAACATTTACTTTAATGTATTAAAGGACTAAAAAATCAAATGCAACATTTTTGACAAGCAAATTAGATAGTGGTTTAGCAATTTTTGAAAAATCCCTAATAAAGTGTTTATAAAACCCAACATATCCTAAAAAACTTCTAACCCTTTTGATAGTAGTGGGAGGTGGTAAATTTTTAATGATATTAGTTTTAGCCTTGTCCACTTCTAGCCTTTTTTTTGGACAATTTATGCCCCAACATTGTCCCCTCTCTAACTATGAAATGGTACTTCTAGTTTAAAAATAGATTAGTTTGCTCACATCTTCCCAATTCCATTTCTAGGTTAGCTATGTAACTCTTAAAATCCTTCCCATAGATGGTCAAATCATCCATAAACACTTCCAAAAAATGTTCAATGAAACTGTAGCACCCTTATCCTATAATCTATACATATCACTTTATCCATCTTATTACATATGTTTAACTGTGCAACATAAACATATACCAACTATATAGAGAACAAATATTCATACTTAATCCACAATAGTGTTATACTATTAAGACTTACAATATACATTAAAGTCTCTTTACAGAATATAACAATTGATTAACATATTTACATACAATATTTCCAATATAAAAAAAACTTCTTTATATACGAAGATCCCAACATAAAAGTCTCCACTAGTTTCTCTTGTTGACTTGAGTTGGCCATCCTACTGTAGATATCAGCCCAACAACCTACATGGATGAAACACCCGTGTTAAGCTATAAAGCTTAGTGGGGAACTTAAATCACGATAAATGACCACTCACAGTGCTCATTAACATTGCACACATCATGCCTCAATTATAAAACTAGTTTATTTTAATAAATGAATAAAATTTAACATCCATATCAACTTAAGAAAATCATAAAATTCAATGGTAACATTTACATTGATGCTACATTCACCAAGTATAATAATGTAAGCTCCAACATCCTTTGCCCTTATATTTAATTATTTATCATATGATTATTTTATTTAATAATATTTAATCATAAAAACAAGCCTATCAATCATGTATATCAATTATACATTAACACAAGACTATACTTATATACCAAGGTCATGGGTCTTAGATTTGCATACATCGGATCACAATGACAAATACACATTAATTGGTGTGCACATACAAACATTGTGAACACATATATATGATCATAAGAAAAATATTTCAAAAATAATGGGTATTATAGTATGATTCTTATAGCCTATAGTATGGAATATGCTATGTAATTATGACAATTATTGCGTTCATTCAATAAGATGACACCCTATAACCTAATATAAGTTTCTTCATAAATCATATGTTATCATACATATAGAAATAAGGTTTATGATCACAAAGGACATATATATATCATCAATTTAATCAAAGTATTAATATAATGCAAATTCATCATTTAACAATTAGCATGTATTTTTTATACTAGCAGTATTGCTTATATATATTTACTATTTGCCATTCTAATAGATGCAGGTTTTGTATGCAATAAAAGGAATTTTATATGTAGAATAGTATTAAGTCAATTAAGAACTATTCCGTATGTCAAGACTATACTTATATAATGCCATCTGTACCCATACATAATCATGTAAAAATATATATCTTCTCTACTACATAAACATATATGCAAAATTCATAAACAATTTATACAATTTGTTCGTGTAACAATCACATGACAAGATACTCCCTCTTTAATGCATACACTTGTATATATAGTCTCATATAACATTACCATTATATGGTTAATCATGTCATTTCAATTAAGTAAAGACATATTCATATATTTCACTTTAAACATATTATTTGAATCATTACTCTAAAACATTTTTCAAGATTCAAACCTAATCATGTAAGATCATACTATATATATATGTGTGTGTGTGTGTTTATATGTAAACATATATTCTACTAATCACATTACTTATTTATACAAGTAAAGTTAACATTTCAAACTATATGAATCATAGTAATTTCAAGAAATCAATAGGAATCGTGTATAATCATCTATACTTTTATATAACTATGTACAAGGTAATCATATGCATATTGATATTTATACATATATATATTCATATATATATATGAGCATGGTGTCATAGATATGTACACGTATAAATTTTCTATAAACATGTTATCTTGAGCACAATTAATTATTATTATTATTTTGTACTTGAAATCCCTATAAATCATGTAACTATTTCACATATGTATTACGATAACCATATGAATACATACATGCTTTACTATCCCTTTTTGTGTGATATTTTCACCACTATAATTATTTGGAAACAACATGTATATACATTATTATTATTTCATAAAAATACATTTGTACCATCCATTGTGTAACTATACTATACATCTTATATTTTCAACACATCATCATTTATCAAGCTTAGATTGGTGTGTTGAACATATATGATCAAATTATTATATTCAATAAAGAAAATTCAATTATACACATACCTTTTTCCCAAGGTTATCACTTAATCCTTATGTGTTCATATTTTGTTCATATCTATACACACATATAGATATATGTATATATACATACATATATAGACATATAGATATACAATCTTAAATACACACGTGAATATGCAAATACATGTAAGCACATAGCACTATAACTATATGTTATCTCATAATAACATAAGAGTATAAGCATACAATCATAATTATACTATTTCCAAAAAGTAATATTTATTATAATTGTACATGTACTAAATATATATCTACAAGTTTGTTTAAATTCATAATTATTTTTATGTTAAAGTATTTATATTTCTCTATATACTTGTAACATATTGTAAACCAATTATTCAATGTTAAATTAGTCTATATATCTTTAGTTTCTCTTTTAAAGCCTATTAGAATCATAAATATATCTAATTATATGCCTTTTTAAACAACATGGTAATTAAGTTCTTAAATAATTTACCAAAGTTATATAAGTACTCTTCCAATTAATTATATGAGATGGCATTTCAAAATTCCATGGACAGATTCCAGTGACTAGTTTGCAAACTAAATTAGATGTAGCAAACGACAATTTTAGAATAAATGTTTTCTATAAACATATTCCTCTATATTTCTTGTTTTTGAAACATTAAAAATCATCTCATTATCATAACTACAACTCATGATATTTCGAAATTCCAGAAAGCTATTCTAGTAACAGTGTAGCAACTAATTTTGGCTTTCAAACTAAATTTAGATAAATTTTGAGACAGATTTAGGATTTGTTTTCTGCATATAAAATGTAGATATGGAAGTTTGGATTAAATCCAATTTTGAATTACCATATTTTAAGTTTTCTAACTCAAGTTATAAGCAAAATAATCCTATTTGCTAAAACTAACCCAAAGATAGATTTTTAATGTCATTTTGAAAATTCGTACAATAAAATGCGTGTAGAATCAGATATACATACCTTCACAATAATTGTTCTCCTATAAGTCTATTTTATCCAAAATTTTATGTCTATAATCTATTCTTTGATAGTAATTAATAGTTTCTATGAATTTTAAGGAAATTTTAAGGAAAGTTAGATGCCGATTCAGAAGTAGTTTCCTTATACAAAAGTATACCTTCATGTCTTACAAAAATGTACCAACTGGAATCATTTAGTTTGCTATCCTAAAACTCAAGATATTAATAAAACAATACAGCTAGGTCAAGTAAACTCAAGCCCATAATTTTATTGGAAGTTTGCATTTTAACTAAATTTTTTAATTTTTATTCCTTATGTAATTTCTCCTTATCATAAACACATACAAGACCAGAATCTACTATAAATCATAATACTAATCTCAAAGATACTCATTACACATAATAACTCTTTAGTTCTTGACAAAAATATTACATGCAAATGAAAGAGTTCCCAGACCTATTTTGAAATTCCAACTCTCTTCTTTCACTCTTCTCATTTGCTTAAACCCTTGAAAGCATCTTTAAATCTAGCCTTCCTTATTTATATAATATAGAAATATGAAGATGTTCTTTGAGTGAAAGGGGCCGAATTCTATGGTAGAGAAGGAGAAGTTTCAATCTTTTTATGTGAAAGAGAGAAAACAAATTCTTTAAGAGAAAGAGAGAAAAGTGAGTAATTTTCTTTCTATTTATTTTTTTCTTCAAAGTGATGACCCTCTCTCCTTATACTCATAATTCGCTCTCTAATTTGAATAAATTCATATTTTATAATGGAATGAAAATTCTCTTTTTGATCCTTCAAAATTTTTCATGTTACACTAAGTTCCCTCATTTATTTGCATGTTACACAATGTTCCACTTAATTTTTTTCTTTTTTTAAATCAACCTCTTCTTTCTTACCATTTTTTATAATTTACCCTTAAATTTCCATATTAACAAATTGACCCCTAAATTTTCATCCTCTTTTAATTTATCCTTTAAACTATATTATTATTACTTGACTATTATATCCTCTATCATAGGCAGTTTTCTTAGTTCGACTTGTAAGTAAGATTTGACCTTCCAAAAAGGATTTTTACCAAAAGTAGTCTTCTACAAACTTATTACACTATTTTTATATTTTCTAAAACATCAATAATCATCTCAATATTCTTTTTATATTTTAATATATTTACAAAACACCGAGTTCTCCTTTTAGTGACGAGGCAGCAGACTATTTTGGATTTTACGCTTAAATATAGCCTAGTTAAAGACATATTTATAACTTATGTTTTTCATATGAAATACATCCATGGATGTATTTTTTTGAAATCAATTAGAATCATTAATTCAATGCTCTATAACTCGAGATATAGGCAAAAGAGTACCACAAGGTCAACTACAATGTGATAATCCATCCAATAATATTTAATTAGACTTTGCTAATGTGAAATTGCCCTTGAATTATACTAGGCCCTATTTTGGGTCCTTAAGAAACCATAGAATATGTCCATCATATACCGCAAAAACATAGTCAGTGCATTACAAAAGCCAAAAGGCATATGTTTATATGCAAATGTACCATAAGGATAAGTAAAGGTAGGTCTTTCCTTAATCCTCATAGGCAATTGGTATTTGTAAGTACCCTGAATACCAATCTAGAAATTAATAAAACATGTTAGCTACTAAACTCTCTAACATTTGATCAATAAATGCTAAGGGGAAATGGTCTTTCGGGTAGCAATATTAAGTCTCCTAAAATCTATGCAAACACTCCAACCCATAACTTTAAGAGTTAGGATCAGCTCATTCTACTTATTTTGTATATTGTAAACCCCCCTTTCATTGGGGAAAATTGCATAGGACTCACCTAGTTACTATCTAAGATAGGGTAAATAATACTTTAATCTAGAAGCTTGAGTACCTCTTTCTTGACCACCTCTTGCATCACCAGATTAAGTCACCTTTGGGCTTAAACTACTAGCTTAAAGTTTTCCTCCATCAAAATTTGATGCATCCAATAGCTTGGATTAATCCCTTTTAAGTCTAAGGTTTTCCATCCAATCGGCTTCTTATATTTTTTTAGTATAACAATTAATCGCTCCTCCTCCAAACCTATCAAAGAAAAAGACATAATTATTGGTGTCTCATTATCTTCTTAAAACTCGTGTTTTAAATAAGAAGGCAAAGTTTTTAATTGATCCTATGTCTCATTTTAAGGAATATCTAAACTTTCCCCCTCCTTCACATCTTACTCACTCTCTTTTTCTATAGCAATTACCGTTTCTCTCTCTACTTCATTTAACCCTTTATCCTTTAAAGAATGTATTAAACATAAATTCAATAGGTCTTATAACAACATTTTATCCTAATTTTCCTCAATGCATTCTTACACCTTATCCATAAAATAAATGGACTCCTCCAAATCACTTGATGGGTATTTTGTAGCTTTGTTCATATCCACTACCAACTCTTTATTATTGAACCGTAGAGTAACCTTTTAGCCGTGCACATTAATTAAGGAATTTATTGTGTTCAAAAATGGCCTCCCTATGATTATTGGTACTTTTCTATCGTCCTACATCTCCTACATCTCCATCATCCCCTTCGATTTTGTGAAGGCTACTATAATATTTTTGGTTTCCCTGTTATCGTGCCTGCTATCTTTCATATAAAATAGTTGTATCATGTTCCGTTAAAACCCTAAATACGACTCAATCTAGCGATACATGAGGTAGTTAAGAAAGAGGTACTCAAGCTCCTTGGTTCAGGTATTATCTATCCCATCTCAGATAGTAAGTGGGTAAGTCCTGTGTAATGCATCCTAAAAAAAGGAGGAATAATAGTGGTTAAGAATAAGCTTAATGAACTTATTCCAAATCGTAAAGTTATGAGTTGAAGAGTCAGTATAGATTATAAGAGGCTGAATAGCATCACTAGGAAATATTATTTCCCATTGCCATTTATTAATCAGATGTTAGAGAGGTTACCAGGGAATAGGTTTTATTATTTTTTAGATGGATATTTAGGATATTTACAGTTCCCTATATCACTTAAGGATAAAGAGAAAACCATATTCATCTATCCCTATGGTACTTTTGCCTATAGGAGAATGCTCTTCGGGTTATGCAATGTACCAGCTACATTTCAGCAGCACATGATGGACATTTTTCATGATTTCATGGAAAAATCTATGGAAGTGTTTATGGATGACTTTACCATATATGGGAAAAATTTTGTGAGCTACTTACATCATTTTCATTTAGTGCTAGGGGGTGTGAGAAAACCAATCTTGTATTGAATTGGAAGAAATGCCATTTTATGGTATGGAAAGGCATTTTTTTAGGACACAAAATTTTAGAAAAGAGGATAGAGGTGGATAGGGCCAAAGTAGAGGTTATAGATAAACTCCCATCCCTAACCAGTGTCAAGAGAGTTAGGAGTTCTCTAAGTCATGTAGGTTTCTACCCATATGGAGCTCCTAAAGCCATCATTTTTTATTATGGTAAACACTTTGTTAACCACCAATTTAAGGCTTTATTGAAAAAGTTTGGAGTCAGGCATAAGGTCACTACCTTATACCAAATCTAAGCTAATGGTCAAGTTGAGGTGTCAAACCGAGAACTTACAGCTATTATAGAAAAAATGGTAAATGCCTCTAAAAAAGATTAGTAGCTTAAGCTAGATGAAGAATTATGGGCATACAAGACAATGTTTAAGACTCCTATAGGAATGCCACCCTTTAGGTTAGTTTTTAGCAAGTCTTGTCACCTATCGATAGAACTGGAATGCAAAGCTTATTGGGCAACAAAATTATAGAACTTTGATCTTGTAAGTGTAGGGAAATGTAGGTCATTACAACTGAATATGCTTGAAGAACTTAGGTTTTGGGCTTATAACCATGTTGCCAAATACAAAAGAAAGACCAAGAAATAGCATGACAAGAAGTTGATGAGTAAAGAATTTGTAATGGGTATAAAGGTGATCCTGTATGATAGCTAATTAAGATTGTAGCTAAGGAAGTTGAAATCAAGGTGGAAAGGGCCTTTTAAAGTCATAGGAGCAAACAATTTTGGAGTGGTGACTTTAAAACACTCAATAGATAAAAGGGAGTTTAAGGTAAATGGACATCGTGTGTAGCCCTATTTTGAATCGACATTCGATGGTGCTTTAGTGATCGTTACCCTCACTAGTTCTTAATAGTGCTTAAAAGTCCAACTGCAGAGTTGATAAATGCAGAACTACTGCTTAACCCTCATTTTTATTAGCTTTTATGTTGTTTTTATAAGTTGTTTAGGATTGTTTGTGGTTCAAAGGAATTTTTCCTTAGAGGTCTTCATTCTTTCTTTTTCTTTCATTTTTTTGCGTTATGATTCTCTTGCAAGCTTCAATTGATAAGTGCTTTCTATTTTTTTCTATCATTTTCTCAATTTTTGTTGTTTTTTTCATGGTTTCAAATCATTTTTTTTACTTTATCTATGTTTTTCTTTTGCTTCTCATGTTCAACTAATTTTTTCTTTATTTTTTCTTCTCATTTTTGTTATTGTATTTTAGTTTCTTCTTGTTTTTCTTCTCTTCCCTAGATCTATAGTGTCCTCTATCTCCAACCAAGTAAGTATCTTTATTTTTTGTTGTTCTTGTTTTTTTATTTTATTTTTTGTTGTTTTCAAGGGCAATTACATTTTATTAAAGTCTAATTAAGCATTACTGGAATAATTATTAGTAGTTAAGATCTAATGAATCCGTGTTCCTATGTGATAGAGTATACAATAGTCAATTAATATTATAAAATATAGTATGCATAATTGGAATAAAATATAGTTAAGATATTGATTGGGGCATAAATGTTATTAAGTTGTAATCAATTATGTGATAAATGTGTGAATTATATGGTATAAATTTTATAAGGGTAAAATTAAATTATTATTTTTGTTTAATAATATTCATGGGTGTAATTAAAGCATAAAGTGTTAGTTTAAGGGTTAATTTGTTAAATGATGTATTTTTATGTATTTTTATAGTAAAAATGATGTATTTTTATGTATACCAGTTAGAATGCTATGAGGTAATTTCTAGGAAAAATAGACTTCAAAATATACAATTCATATGAAGGAAGTTAAGCTTAATTCTATCCTTAAGCATGTCAAAGTTTAGCTTGAATTCGGACATATTAATAGCATTGTTCTTAGGGACAATATTTAGAAAAATGCGAATTTCTTGAGATATAGAGATGCTATTGAAATTATTTTTGATGTTCTGAAAACTAAAAACATGAGGAAACAAGTTTGTAGAGGAAACTTTTGCTAAAAATGATGTTTTCTAGGTTGAAAATGCTATACAAGTAGAATCTAAAATTCTATCTCTAGGTAGAATATAGGTCATGGTTACTAGATTTTAGCTAATGACCGTATGGTAGTCCATTTTTCAGTCCAAAATCGAAATGCAACCTATGTCATGGTCACTAGGTAATACCTAATGACCATGACCCCTTTTCTCTTCATCTAAAGTTCACATAAAGGTTCCAAATTGATAGTAAAGGTTATCTAAACAATCTTTAATATAAATAAAGCAATTCTTAATATAGAAATACATGTATTAAAGAATATAAATTGAGTTATGATATATGCATATCTTATTTATATGTCATTATGTTAAATATGTGCATATATGAAAACACATTGAATTATATATGCCATGTAATATGATTTTTGATAGGTCTATTTATATAATCTTATATATACATAAGTAAGGATTAATGTTAATGATATAAAATATTTATACATGATTAAACTTATGTACATGCCTGATATGTGCAATTATTCTTACATTTTTCACTCTAATGGTAGATAAAATTCTATTTGAACATGCACTTAGACTATGAAATAAGATATGCTTTAGTATGACCATGTTCACATGTGGTGCTTGAATAATAATATGTTAAAGTATATAATTATGTTGATCTATGTTCAATTTTCGATATTCAGATTGTTATATGACTATATGAATACATGTGTGTAGATATACACTAGGGATTGTGTATCTTTTTACATGATCACATACATACGATGAGCTATATTGTAATGTTTTAAGAATGAGGCATGTTTTATGATGAGCACATGAATAGGTATGATATATTACTTGATTGACATAGTATGATTATGCTAATATGTGAAATCTAATGATATCATGTTAAAAAGTATTTGAATCATTATATGAACTTTGCATACATAATTATGTCATAGCAACAATATATCTATCATATGATTATGCATGTGCCAACAATACTCACCCCTAAGTTATAGTCACACTCACTCAAAGTATAAAGGCACTTATCTAAGACATTAAAGTATACTCACTTGAGGTATGAAATACGATTTAACTAATTCTTATTTTCATCATTGCAATAAAGACATTAACAAAGTTTCTATATATGTTTGGTGTTATAATACTATGATATGTTAATATATATAGTCCAATTAATTTGATCATAAGAAGTGTATTAGCTTAGCATAATACTTAAAGTAACTGAATTGTAATAATACATATTCGATATTAAAGCCTTTATAGCTACCTTACCTGAATGCTGATGTCCTTGCTATGACAGGTGTTGAATAATTGTAATAGTGTGCTTAACTCTTATTATATCATGAGTTTACCTATAACTATAAGTTTAACGTATTTGCAACTTTGATTGAATAAAATCTTATAACAATAAATGATAGTATTTGTTGTTTAATTAATGCAACATTTGCAGCAATTAGAGTATATAGAAAGGTCACAAATAAACTTATCTAGCAAGTTCATTAATAAAGCATATGCTAGATAATTTGGAGATACTTAAAAGTGCAGGTTTATACATATTGAGCCAGGCATCAAGATTAAGGTAAGTTATTCTTTTAAAGTGAATTATGTATGCTTGACTGCTCTAGTTTTCCATTGATGAGTTAAAATAAATAATTACTATAATATGTGATGGATAATTCAACCCCCATAAATGAAAGTACATATATATATATATACGCAGAAAGTATATGAATAAGCTTGTGGCATGTGATTCTTCAATATCTTGATCATGCCTAAATGCTTATACTTATCAATTGATTTTGAAATGTTGCAATCATTATGATATATATGTGATTATAAATGTTGATACATTAATAAATGTATATATTAATCTAAAGACTTTGCTTATTCTAAATTTAATGGCACAATTGCCATATTATCTCTGTAAAGTATGAGTATAATATGTAGAATGAACATGAACATAATATTGCCTGCAAATAGAGTTCAAATATGGATAGATAGATGTCTATAGGGATGTTGCAACTACTACCATTGACCCCATTTGGGTCTAAATTATAGTTGACCCCATTTGTATCATAAACAACCCCATTTGTGTTGTTAGCCAACTCCATTTGGCTCTTCTTGACCAGTCTACCATATAGTTGGCCCTATTTAGGTCTATAATTTTGATTTCCTCAGATATCTACAATTTTGATACCCTCGGGTATCTACTGTTCTCATTATCCACCTTTAAAACTTAGGTAGGCTAAACTATAAGTATAGTACAAACATTAAAGTATAAAGTACAAAGCAAGCATTATATAAGAGTTAAAGATATTGCTTGATTACATGTCTTACATGATTTGCTTATAATATTTCATAAGTTTATATAAATAAAGGTTAACAAGTAACACATGATATATTTATGCTATTTATAGTTGGTTCCAAATGTTTGAAATTGCTTAAATGAGTTAAATGCATGAAGAATTCTTAGTTAGTATGCAATACAAGCATGCTAAGTTAATTGCTAAGCTTTTAAAATGCTTTTACTATTTACTACGTGAGGTTCTTAGATATTTCATGATTTTCTAATCCATTGATTACATGTTAAATAAATGTATATATATATATATATGTATGTATATATAAAACATGCTGACTATAATGACAGATGACTATTCTGAATGTTATTATACTTGTAAGCAGGCTAATCTAGAGTATAAATACATCATAGTTAATTATAGTATAACTGTTGCTTATGATATATGAAACAACATGATTAACTTGGTTTCTAATGTATGGAATATATTTATTAATGTACAGATCATTTTAATCAATGTTGATATTTAAAGATGATGAATTAAATATAGGATTAGATCGTTGTTTAAAATTGTACATCTTATATTATATATATTTTTGATATGTCATTTTTTTAATGTTTCAATTGATGTACATTCTATGATTTTGATGATCACTGTGAGTGGTTGTCTTTCATATTTAGTTTCCCCACCAAGTTTTATTGCTTAGAACATGTTATTTTATTCGTGTAGCTTTTAAGTTAAGATATCATCTCAAGTTAAATGTCTGCAGCAGGTGGGCCAAGTTTTAATTGTACAACACACTTGTTAGATTTGTTTTCTTTAGAAGATATTTATATTTTATAATTCATGGCTCAATAACATAGTAAAGTATGTTTGAACTTTTAAGAGAAAGTAATATGTATGGGTTAAGGGATAAGGATGCTACAGGAAATACTTTTTATACCGCTTGTTTATTATTTTTTAGTGTCCTATATTTGCCTTTCATTTGCTGCTGCTGACCATTGGATTTAACTTGCTGACTGTGAGCTCTTAGATTACTCACATTCATTAATTTGGTGCATTGAGCAATATAGACATGTGGTAGTATTAATAGGCATGTGGTATAAAAAATTTTTTTTCTACACCTTAAGGAATGCTTTGTGCTTAATTGGTACTTTGGACATATTTGGGGAAATTGAGACTTAAAGACAATGTTTATACATTAGGCATTCTCTTGTGCATGTTCATTGAGCAAAATATCTAGAAAATCATCAATAGCGAATTGCTTGCTTTATGTGGTGTTCACTTATGCAAGAGATCGTGTTAAGGGTTATTAAAACTTTTCAAAAACATTGTTTTTTCTCTCCTATGTTGGATGGCATCTAGTTATGTGAACCTTAAATTTTGGCTCTTTTATCTTGTTAACTATGCAAGTCACATCACCTCAATTCTTGGGCTACATTTGAGGTTTGACTTGATTCGGATGACAATTAACTTGTACATATATGCTGCTTAAGAGTCCCAATTGGCCACTTAGTTCTCTATTTTTATTTCTAGTTACCTTCTATGTCTCACTTAATCAAAATCGATTGCTTTTTGCCTACAATTGCTTGTGTGCTATTTTGGCTATAGTTTGCACTTCCCCTAGCTTGCTTATATGGTTTGACATGTGTAGATCTCATCTTACTTGCCAACTAGAACCTTTTATCTTTTGAGAAAAAAATTTTCCAAAGTTGTTTGCTAGTTGTTTTCAGTTTGCTTTCAAACACACCACTTCACACATATTTCATAATTATTTATGTCTTGATTCTTATGAGTCATTTTATTTGGAAATATCGCCATTGAGAATTGTGCTTCAGGTTGCTCTATCTTTTACTTTAATCTGTGAGTTTTAAACATTTACTATACTTTAATTCATTTAGCAAATTTATATGTTCAGTTTGGCCAATGCATGTTTCTAACTATTTTGACTTCACTTTTGCTAGGGTAGTTGTTCATATATGCATCCGAATACTGTTTGTATTTTACTTGTGTTTATTCAAGGTATATAGCCTGAAACGATTGGACCTATAGGCAACTAGTATCCAAAGGATAACATGGTTATCATAGTTGAGTGCCACATACCTTGAATCTTGATTTGTGTTGTGCATTAACATTGTTCCAATAGTCTTATCACTTATAGTAGATAATCTTGTGTTACTAGTTTGTGCCATTATTTGTTACTATGATTGCCTTGTCAATAGTGCATTTACATTTTGCATTGATAGATTCTAACTTATTGAGCCACTCATTTTGCATATTCCCACATGATTCTTCATTCACGCATTTGCTAGCAACCCTAGACATTGTAAGAAGCCGGAGCTTTCTAAAATTGTAATGCATTCCATGATTCATCATTTTGCATTCTAATGCTGCTAATTCTTGTTTGATGTACTAGTTTTGTTGAACTATGATCACATCCATTCTGTTTATACATACTGTGTTACCAAATTTTGTGCTTCATTTTTATGTCTCTAAGCTTGTTGCAATACTTATGAATTGGTCGCTACTGTGGAAATTTGGGAAACTCATTATTACTTTATTTATTATTTGTAGTGGCACATAAAAGACATCATCCTCAATCAGTACAACCATTATCTAGTCATCCTTTTACCACTAGTTCACCACTTGAAGCAAGTCAGCTTTTTATCCCAAAAAAGTAGAAGAAATCAAAGGTTCTTAAAGTGCTCATCTGGGTGCTAGAAGATCTCAACACCACATATATAATTCTATCCAACTGTGAATATCTTCCCTCTGCTTACTTAAGCATGTCTTTGCTAGCAAAATTAGAAATTAAAAAGGATATAGAGAGGCTTATTACTCTTATTGGCTAGAAAAGATTCTTTACTTGTAGGGAGCTGGTATACCCTAACCTTACCAGAAACTTTGTGACCATTATGAAGTGTACTTTTAGAGAAAATACAGAGGAAGAACCTAACATGGTTGAGTTTATGGTGGAGGGCACTCCCTACACCATGACTTTTGTGGATTTTTCTAATGCTTTGGGATTCCCAGCTTTTGCATCGGATGCCTTCCCTAACTAAAAGAAGTATATAGTCTAGGAAGAGAAAAAGGATCCTCTATCAAATGTAAGATATCAATTTGGGACAACAAAATCCCACCATTTAAAGGAACATGCCCTCAAAATTCTAGATAGATTCTTTTCTCTTTCTCCTATGAGCCATGTGAAATCAGTAGGGCAAGTCAACATTCCAGAGGCTATTTTCCTAACTGTAATGCTTCGAGGGTACCGTATTAATTGTTCCTATCACTAGTGGAACAAATTAGAAGAAATCTAATAGAAATCAACCTAGATGAAAAGGATATCCTCAGAAGGCTGGGTGGAAATGCTAACAGGGTGGTGGGCTATCCTCTAAATAAAGAGAAAGCCCTTCTTGGTGGGGCTTAGTTAGGCCAGAAGCTATTGAAAAATATGTTGGTGCTAGTGGAGGATGCCACAATAGAACATGGAGTCAGGCTGACTTACAAGGAAGAGTTTATTGGCAAAATGACAAGAAGCTTGAGCAGCCCTTTCCATGCTCCAGACCAAGGAGAAATCACCCTCACCTCTGTGCAATATGGTAAAATTATTATGAGGTTGGATACCTTGGCTGCTAAGCAAAATAAGCTCAAGCAATAGCTGCACCAATTTATGGTTGCTTTAGGCTCATTGATCACAAGGATGGATGTCTATTTTCTAAAACCTCTAGTTCCCTCTCCACTGCCATCTCCTTTACAAGATTGATTGCAATGAGTCCTCTGCCCCATTTAATTTTTTGTGTTCCTCTTTTTATTTTACTGAGGACAGCAAACTTCAAAATTGTGGGGTAGGGGAGTACGTTTTTGAAAGATAGAGTATTTAAAATTTTTTTTCTTACATTATTAATTTACCATAAACCTTAAATTCCTTTTATATACCCTAATTCTAAATTGGCCACTCTAGGTTGGTATTGAAAGAAAAACAATTGCATGGTGAGATGGAATTGAACTTTGCTTGATAGTTAAGAAAATTTAGAAGTTTTAAAATTTTTAGGTTTAGTGAGCTAAACTTTGAAAAATTTTAAGACATTGAGAATTTTGAAAATTAAGAGTGTTATTGCCCGATAAAAAAACTGTAGTAGAATAAAGGTTATGCTGTAAAAAATTCATTTATTCTAGCACTACAGAAAACAAGTGTGGGGTACCTAGCAATTATGAGAAAGTGTTAATGATTGAGCTAGTTCAAGAGACACCAATTTTAGCTCTTACCTCCATTGTATATTTGAGTTTAATTAATGTCCCTTGAGCTTCATCCTTTAGTTTTGATAGCAAGGGTAGAAGAGTGGAAAGCGTTATTGATTTTCAAAAAGTTAGGTGGTATTGTTGGTAGTGTGGTTGATTATGTTTTTCTAAATTTAACCCTTCTATAGAGCCAATAACCTAACCTTCCATAACAACTTTAGTGTACGTCTTAGTGATCCTGATTAGGGTCTGAGTTGTTTAGTGGAGATGACCTTTGAGGTTAAGGAGCTAAAGGAGAGGCCTACGGCTATTCTAAGTTACCAGAGTGAAACTATTTTGCACACTTATCTTTTTGCTTAATTGTTGGAATTCAATGGTAGTTTTGGTTTTAAAAAGCGATGAACTTGTTTCGGCCTAAAACTCATGCAAAAAAAAATTGTTTAGTATAGATTAGTTTGAGTCTTTTTGGTTGAATTTTTCTTTTGAGTGTCTTCTACTGAGTGTTACTCTTCCATATATGAATTTTCTTATTCTCATTTAGAGTTTGAAATTTCAAGTATGTGGATGATTCATTTGCTTGAGATTAAGCTGATAGAGAGTATGCCCTAGAGCCCATGTAATAGGGACGTATTTCATATGTATGAACTCATATTCTTAATAAAAGGCATCATTCATTTATTAATGTTATGTTTAAATACATGAGTTTGTAAATCTTAAATTAATAAATAAAGTCCTAGATATTATAAACACAGTGCAATGGCAGTCATGAAAGTGTTCATGATGTGAGATGTCTATTGCTTGTAAATGTGTTAATATCTAAATATCCCTAGTCATAGAATTAACAAGATAGGATATTGTTAATTCTGACAGACTAGCACATGTTATGCTTCTTGAATGGTTCAAGTAGTGGTTCTTATAACTGTGATTATGGAAGATAATCAAAGCTAACATGTGGATGCTTGTTAGAAGAACAAGGTCATTGGAGACCTTCAAAGAGAATCCTCACATTGATGTTAAATCTATATTTGTGAGAAATCTCTTCACAGCGGTTGTGCAAGTATCCTTGGACTTGAGATCACCAAAGTATCTTAAGTAGCAAGTGATATACTTTGACTCCATAACTGATTACTTCCAAATGGGGTGAACATAGTTAGGAGGTTGGATTTATCATGACCCATTTAAAGTTAGTTGAGTGATCGATAACGGATTCGCCATTCCATATTTATTAAGGGAAGTCCTCATGCATAATTCTATAATTGCCTTGTTCAGAGAATCTCTAGCCAAAATAATATGACAAGATGGATAATTATCCATGAAGGGCATTTTGGGAACAATGGTTTAATTAATAGAACATACATAATTAGATTTATATGAGTTGATAGAAATCCATACTCAGAATCTAAATGAGATAAAAGTGGTGAAAGGAGTAATTGCACGGTAAAATATTTATACGGAAGGGTATAGTCAAACCACTTGACTTTCCAGACATTTAGGTAGATATGATGCCTAGCTAGAGGTTGCTTATGATTTGTATAATAGTGTATCATAAATATCAGTAGGGATTGATAAAATGATTTAAAGAAGTTTAAATCATGTAAGTTTTGAATAGAACTCACAATTACATATTATACTACCAATATAGACAGGAACCCAATAGGTCACAAACATATAGAGTAAAAGATAAAATGGTAAAATGATAAGGATAATAATATTTGATATTATTATGGGAGAAGAGAAATTAACAAGAGAATAATTAATTAAAGAGTTTAATTAATTATGATAAAGTAGAATCATTCGTATAACTTTTTAGAAATGTTTTGTACAATAGACCTAATTGAAATATTGTATTTCATAATTAATTATTATTTGAATATAAGTGTTATAAAGCTGAAAAAATAATTAATAGATCCGTTGGAGAAATTAATGAGGCCAAAGAATTAATTTTAACGCAAAAACCCTCTAGAGGAAGGGTTTCATGCCAACTTTAGATAGAAGGCCTTATAGGCCTAATTCTTGGACCCAAATAAATTATTTATATTTCATAACTATTATGGAGCCTACAAAATTAATTTGGATGGATTTGAAATTAATTTGGGTGATTAAATCCAAGTGTAAGCACAAAGGGCCTAGTTTATGGGTTTTGTGCATAGTACTTGATGAATAGACTTAAATTGGATTTAATTGAGCCCAAATAAATTATTAATAATTCCAAAAGCCCATTTAATATTTCTTCAGCAATTTTAAAGTGCCCAATCATATTATGAATTTGGATTTTTAACCTAACTATAAAAATCCAAGTGAGAGGGATTTTAGGGTAAGGTGAACAATTAAGAGAACATGAAATTCTCTCTCAAAAACCCTAGCCACCACCACCTTGCTAGAATCAAGGGGAATTCAATCAGCCTTGTGATTCCTCCATTCTTGGTTCATTTATTCCTTCTCTAGTGTGGATTACTAATTAGAGGTATTCAATTTTGGACATTGTGGTTTGCGACAACCCGGTGAGAAGGAAAATAAATTGTTTAACATAAATCAAAGGTAATTTTTCTTATTCTCATTAATATGTCTATTGTAAATTCATGGCAAGATCAGATATATTGGTTAAAAAATTTTAAATTATGCTTATGTATGAGATGCATGTAACTGATAATTCACAACATAAGCAAAATATAAATGTGAGGTATTTGATAATTTTAATTTAGTGTCTAGTTTTTTGTCAATTTCAATATTGTTCTAAGTATCTTTTTAGGGTCTTTTGCTTTGTTTTGATTTAATTTAATAATCTTTGTCCAAATTCAATAACTCTTACATTTTATGTGTTTTGGAGGACTTTTGATGGGTTTCTGTGCTTAATTATAGATTTTGTAGGTACCTCTTGGTCAGCATGTTTTAGTGCTGATCATGACCTAGTGCTTTATGGAAAAATGCACCATTTAATCTATGTCACGATCAGTAGGTTTTGAGTGCTTACCTTTACTTAGCCAAATTTTAGTCCAAAACAAAGAAGAGTAGACCTAGTGATTAGTATGGAAAACCTATTGACCGTGAGGTGTGCAAACTTTAATCTAGAATTTAGAGGGATAGTATGTCACAGTTAGTAGATTTTTGGCATTAACTGTGAGTTATACAGTTTTCAATCCAGAAGCAAATCCAAGTATATGTCATGATCAGTAGAAATGACCTACTGACTATGACCCATCTCATTCTAGAGACAAAACATTAGTAGGTCACGATTAGTGGAAATTACCTACTGATCGTGACCCATGTCGAGCCTATATATGTTGGATTTTAACGGTTACATACATCACATACGTGAACGGAATTTTAAAATTTTTTAACCATTAGATATGATCTTGACATGAATACACAATAAAACTATATAAGAATAAGAAAAATCACCTTTGATTTTCTTGAACAGTTGATTTTACTTCGCACCAGGTTGTCGCAAACCACAGTGTCCAAAATTGAACACCTCCAATGAGTAAACCACACTAGAGAGGGATAAATTGAACCAACAAATTGGTGTTTAACTAGGGCTGGCCAAAATTCCAAGAAGCTAGCTTGGAGTTGGCACAAAAAGGAGAGAGAGATTAGTGAAAAAGACTTTCATTTTGTTTTAATCACTTAACCCTAATTCCTCATTAGTTGGCCTTTTATAGTTAGGTTAAAATTACAACTCCTTAATGAGATTGGGCTCTTCAAAATTTTTGGAGAATTATAAAATGGTCCTCTGGAATTAATTATAATCATTTGGGCTTAATTAAATCCAATTTAAACCTTTTCATAAAAGACTATGCACAAAACTCACAAACTAGGCCCTTTGTGCAACTAATTGGTTTTAAATATCCAAATGGATTCCAAATCCAACCAAATTAAATATGTGAGATCCATAACACTTATGTAACATATATAAATTAATTTGGTGCATGAAATATACCATTAAGTCCTTCTGCTCTGGACATGGCGTGTGGCCCTTACAAAAGGGCTTTCGCCAACTGCTTCATTCCTTTGGCCCTTAATAATTCTTCCAATGCACTTATTAATTATTATACCAGTCCTATAACACTTATATTAGTCCTATAATACTTATAAGATAATAACAATTAATCACAAAATACATTATTTCAATTAGGTCCAATTTACAAAACTTTTCTCAAAAGTTCCGCGGACAATTTTATTTGATCATAATTAATCAAACTCTTCAATTAATTATTATCATATTCACTTCTCTACCTTCATAATAATATTAAATATTATTATCCTTGTCATTTTACCATTTTGCCCTTTTTTCTATATGTGTGTGACCTATTCGGTTCCTGTCCATGTTGGCAGTATAATATGTAATTGTGAGTTCTATTCAAAACTCACATGATTTAAACTCCTTTAAATCATTTTATCAATCTCTATTGATATTTTGATACATCATTATACAAGTCATGATTGGCCTCTAGCTAGGCATCATGACTACCCAAATGTCAGGAAAGTCATGTGGTTTGATTGTACCCTTCCATAGAAACAGTTACTGTGCAATAACTCCTTTCACCACTCTTATCTCAATTAGATTCTGAGTATGGATTTCTGTCAACTCATATAAATCTAATTATGTATGTTCTATTAATTTAACCATTATTCCCAAAATGCCCTTCATGGATCTTTATCCATCTTGGCATATTACTCTTGCTAGAGATTTTCTGAACAAGGCAATCATAGAAACATGCGAGATAACTTCCCTTGTTAAATCTGGGATGGTGAATCCTTTGTCAGTCACTCAACTATCTTCAAGTAGGCCATGATATACCCAATCTCCTAACTATGTTCACTCCCAGTTAGAAGTTATCAATTATAGAGTCAAAGTATACCACTTGCTACTTAGAATAACTTTGTTGATCTCAAGTCTAAGGATACTTACACAATCGCTATGAAGAGATTCCTCACTGACATTGATTTAATATCCATGTGAGGATTCTCTTTATAGGTCTCCAATGAACTTGTTCATCTAAGAAGCATCCACATGTTCACTTTGATTATCTTCCATAATCACAGTTATGAGAACCACTGATTGAACCATTCAAGAAGAATAACATGTGCTAGTCTGTCCGAATTAACAAGTTAACAATGTCCTATCTTATTAATTCTATGACTAGGGATACTTAGATATTAACACATTTGCATGCAATAGACATCTCACATCATAAACACCTTAATGATTGCTTTTGCACTGTGTTTATTATATTTTGGACTTCATTTATTAATTTAAGATTTACAAACTCATGTATTTAAACATAGCATTAGTAAATGAATGATGCCTTTTATTAAGAATATAAATTTCATACATATGAAAAACATCCCTATTACTTGGGCTATAGGGCATACACTCTAACAATCTCCCACTTGCACTAAAGCCAATCTCTCATATGTCTCAAACCCATGCTATTTATATGATGATCATACTTAATCTGGGATAGTGTTTTAGTGAGGGGATCCACCACATTGTCATCTGTGGGAACCCTTTCTATTTTCCCATCATTTCTAGCTACTATTTCCCTTATGAGATGGTAGCGTCTGAGAACATGCTTGGATCGCTTATGAGACCGTGGTTCATTTGCTTGCGCAATGGCTCCATTGTTGTCACAATATAAAGGAATCGTGTCAACAATGCTAGGCACCACTCCTAGTTCAGTTAAGAACTTTTTGATCCAGATTACTTCTTTGGCTGCTTTTAAAGCAGCAATGTACTCAGCTTCCATCATGGAATCAGCAGTTGTTTCTTGTTTGGAACTTTTCCAACTAACTGCTCCTCCTCCCATTATGAACACATAACCAGACTGTGATTTACAATCATCTTTATCAGATTGGTAGCTGGCATCTGTATACCCATTTACTTCCAAATTGTCCTCTCCATATACTAAGAATATATCCTTAGTCCTTCTCAAGTACTTAAGGATATTCTTGATAGCTGCCTAGTGTTCCTCTCCAAAATTGGATTGGAATCTGCTTGTGACACTCAAAACAAATGCTACATCTGGACGTGTACATAACATAGCATACATGATTGAACCAATTGCGTATTCTATTCATGCTCTCTCTATCCTCTAGTGTCTGTGGACATATAGACTTAGAAAGGTGTTTCCCATGCACCATAGGTATATACCCTTTCTTAGAGAGATCCATATTGAACCTCTTCAATACTTTATCTATATATTACTTTGAGAAAAACCTAGCAACCTATTTGATCTTGATCTATCTCTATAGATCTTTATTCCCAGAATATAGGATGCTTCTCCAAGGTCTTTCATGGAGAATTACTTGGATAACCATATTTTAATAGATTGGAGAAGAGAAATATCATTTCCCATGATCAATATGTCATCTACATATAGAACTATGAAGACAATTGCACTCTCACTGATCCTTTTATACACACAAGGTTCATCTTCATTCCGTGAGAAACCAAACTCTTTGATTGTCTCATTGAATCGAATGTTCCAGCTCCTAGAGGCTTGCTTCAATCCATAAATGGATCTTTGAAGCTTGCATACCTTTTCTCCATTTCCTGATGTGAACCCTTCTGGTTGTGTCATATACACATCCTCTGTAAGATTTCCATTAAGGAAAGCTATCTTCACATCCATTTGCCAAATCTCATAATCATAATGAGCTGCAATGGCTAAAAGTATTCTTATAGACTTAAGCATCTCTACAGGAGAAAAAGTTACGTCATAGTCAAAACCTTCTCTTTGATGATAACCTTTTGCTACTAAGCGAGCTTTATAGGTAAGTACATTACCTTCCATGTCGGTCTTCTTTTTAATTGACCCATTTGCACCCTATGGGTTTTATCCCTTCAAGTGGTTGAGTTAAAGTCCATACTTTATTCTCATACATGGAGTCCATTTCAAACTGCATAGCCTTAAGCCATAAATCACATTCTGAACTGTTCAAAACTTCTTGATACCTTGTAGGCTCATTGTCCTCTATTATAGTGATGCCTCTATCCGAATTTATGTGAAATCCATATCTCACTGGGATAGAATGCATCCTAGTAGATCTTCTAGGATTTTGTGTATAATCAGGTACAACTGTGATCTCATCATTATGAAATTTAGTTTCAGGTTCAATCGGTTGATCTTCTTCTATTTATGGGTCTTGAACTTCACCAAGTTCAATTTTACTCCCACTGTCCTCTCGTAGGAGAAATTCTCTTTCTAAGAAGACAGCATGCCTTGAAACAAACAACTTTTGTTCTAAGGGATGATAGAAATAATATCCAAACATTTCTTTTAGATATCCCACAAATAAACATTTGTCAGACTTAACATCCAGTTTGTCTGAGATTGTCCTCTTCACATAAGCAGGAAAACCCTATACTTTCATATGAGAAAGCGTGGGTTTCTTGTTATTCCACATCTCATATGGAGTAACATCAACTGATTTACTAGGAACTATGTTTAACACATAAACAGTAGTTTCTAGTGCATATTCCCAAAAGGACTTAGGCAAGTCTGCTCGACTCATCATAGATCGAACCATATCTAATAGTTTTTTATTTTTCCTTTCAAATACACCATTGTGTTGTGGTGTATATGGAGGATTCCATCGAGATAAAATCCCATTATCTCTAAGATAATCCTGAAACTCTTGACTTAAGTATTCTCCACCTTGATCTGATCTAAGTGTTTTAATACTTTTGCCAAGTTGTTTCTCTACTTCATTTCTGAACTCTTTGAACTTTTCAAATGCTTTAGACTTATATTTAATTAGATAGATGTATCCAAACCTAGAATAATCATCTATGAAAGTAATGAAGTAGGAGTAACCTCCTATGGCATGTGTAGTCATTGGACCACATACATCTGAATGTATTAAGTCCAAAACCATTTTAGCTCGTTCTCCTTTACCAATAAAGGGAGTTATTGTCATTTTTCCCAATAAACAAGATTCACATGTATCAAATGATTCATAATCAAATGATCCCAAATCACCTGACTTGTGTAATTTGGTCATGTGTTTTTCATTTATATGGCCTAAACGACAATGCCATAAGTATGAGGTATTTAGATTACCATGTTTCATTCTCTTTGTATCCACATTATATACTTCTTTAATTAAATCAAGAACAAATATACCATTCTCAATGATAGCTTTTGCATAAAACATATTGTTCTTAAAAATGTAACAACATTTGTCTTTTAAAAAAGCATCATAATCGTTCATCCAACGACTGACAGAAATAATACTTTTGGATAAAGCTAGAACATAATAACAATTATTTAATTCCAATACTAATCCACTAGGAAGAGGCAAATAGTGAGTCCCCACAACTGTTGTAGAGATGTTTTGTCCAGTAGCTGACTGCAAACATATCTCTGCCTTTCCAACTCTTCTAAAGCTTTTAAGCCCTTGTAGATCATTACATAAATGAGATCCACATCCGGTATCTAATACCGAAGATTGTTTTGAAGCAATAGAGTAAGTATTAATTTCAATCATATGAATACCCGAAGTAGAAGCATCAGCTTGCTTCTTCTCCTTGAAAGAATCTAGATAGGCCTTGTAGTTATACTTCCAATGACCATCCTTTCCACAATGGAAGCAAGTTCCTTTGGGATTCTCTTTCTTGGCAACCTTTTTCTTGGAGATCCCACCATTCTTTGGTTGTGCCTTGGTAATCTTCTTCTTCTTTTGCTTCTTTCCTTTAGTAGAAGTGACAACCATGACACTTTTTGGATCATTCTTAAATGATCCATCAGCTATCTTTAGCATATTGATTAACTCAGGAATGGATACTTGGATCTTGTTCATGTTGAAGTTAAGCACGAAAGGTGCATAACTTGGATCCAACGAGTACAAGATTAAATATATGTATAGATCATTATCCATAACATAGCCAAGTCTACTCAAATGCTATATATACCCATACATCTTTAATGCATGAGCAGTAGCAGAAGTGCCTTCCACCATTTTGCAGCTAAATAGAGCTCGAGCAATCTCATATTGCTCAGTTCTAGCCTGAGAAGAATAAAGCTCCTCTAGATGCAAAACGATGGTTCTAGCATCCGTCATCTCATGTTGCTTCTAAAGTTTCGAGGATATAGCACCCAGCATCAGACATGCTACCGCTTCACTATCCTCCATGTATTTTTGATAAATGCCTTTGATCTCATCAACAGCATCATCTGATGGAAGTAGTGGTGGATCTTTATCCAAGACATAGTGGATCTTTTTAGCTCTGAGAATAATTCTCACTTGCCTGATCCTGTCAGAATAGTTGTTTCCAACCAGCTTGTTATCCAAGATTGATCGTATATTAAAGTTTAATGTGCTCATGATGATGACCTAGATGTGAAAAAGAAAAGATATGAGATTATGTTCATATATATGTACGCATTAATAAGGTCTTTAATTAATCCATTTACTCCCACTATTTTATTGTGAATTAATAGCCCTCACTATATAATCTGAGAAAACCCGATGGTTTTCTCAGTGGGCCAATATCCAATCCTTGATATGCAATTTGACCTTGATTGTGGTCAACAAGCCAAACTCTATATCCTTGAAAGGTAGGTATCTATATACCAATTGTTTCTCTACACAACTATTGAATCATTAGGTTATCAACTATTGATGTATGCATATCATATATGCATTCCCTAATCTTGCCTCTAGAACCATTAGCCTTGACTGTGGTCAACAAACTAATGGGCTAGCTAAGATGACCCATTTAATTAGATTTGAACATATTCTATATAATGTGAGCTTGACTGTGGCCAACAACCCACACTATAAAGAACTCTGGTTCTCCTCAAATTAATGGAAGGCTTATATACCTTAGTATTTGTTTAAAGGTTATAATTAATTAAGTCTCATCATACATGGTTGGCATACATTGGTATGCATCCTATATCTATCACATAAATATAAGCATACAAATATGGTATATTTATGGACATCATACATTGATTTCCCCGAGCCAAGAGGGAAATCAAAAGGTCACACCTTGGTTGTATGCATGATTCAAACAAGAAAAATAATTACATTATCTTCAATCTTGTTGGATCTCCATCCGGCCCATCTTGCTCCTTGAAAATGGTCTCCATCTCTATTTCTAATTCTAATATAAATAATCTAATTACATATTACAACTTGAAAAGAAATACAAACCGAAAACAAGTGGCCGGAACATGAAAGTCCTTATTGGGCCAAAACATGCATAATGCTCAATCACGTTGGGCTTTGTCCATAACTATCCATCATGCCAATCATACACCCTTATATGCCTTTCTAATGCATAAATAAATGGATTACTAACTTTGTTTCAACCTTTGAAATAATATTTTGAGTTATTTTAATGATGTGATCAAACTATGAAACTTTTTCCATTTTGGAAACTTTCATTTTAGAAAACCTTTTTGCATGCATGTGTTCTTGCCTTAATAATCAATCCAATTGATTATTAATTAATTATAAATTGATTATTTATTTAATTAATCATATTAAATAATTAAAAGATTTAATTTTGGGCTTATAATCAAGTGTAGGCCGAAACCCACAAAAGAAAACCCTAAATGTGTTCACACACAAACTAGTTTTGTGTCTTTTGGACTATTTGGGCCTTTTGGAATGAGCCAAGCCCAATCCAGCCCTTAAAACCCATTAATAAACTCAATTAATGTTTATAATATTTAATTTAAATTAGCTCCTTGGACCCACCAAGTCATTCACTAATTTAAACCAAGTCCGTAAACATAATTAAGCCCATTAAGTGGTTTTAATGAATTAAAATTAATCAAATTAATTTAAGGCCCATTTTAATTAATAAAATTAATTAAAAATACTTTAATATATCATATATATCATATTTAGAAGATTAAAATCGTTCTAAGAAAAAACACATCAAGAACATATGAAGAACACCAATTTATCGAACTTTTCGACTAAACTAGTTTTCATGCAAAACTTGTTCGATTTTAATTTCGTTCGATCTTACGGCTTAATATCCCATATTAAACACATAAAATATCATCTAAATGATGTTTTAATGGATCCATAAGAAATTAAAATAGAACAGCCCCTTAAATCACTTAGGGTTTCATGCCAAACCCTAATCACAATCCTTCAAAAGTTTTGTTTTTGTTTCCACCAAATTTATTTGATCACACATACAACTAGAAATCAATATTTCTCATTCATGAACAATAAAATCTAATATTTTAAATTTCATGAAATAAATAACTCAAAACAAAACAAAACTTATTTCGCAGAAAAATATATAATTGTATATCCATGGCAAAACCGAGGCTCTGATACCATGTTGGATTTTTACGGTTACATGCATCACATACATGAGCGGAATTTTAAAATTTTTTAACCATTAGATCTTATCTTGCCATCAATACACAATATAACTATATGAAAATAAGAAAAATCACCTTTGATTTTGTTGAACAATTGATTTTACTACGCACCGGGTTGTCGCAAACCACAGTGTCCAAAATCAAACACCTCCAATGAGTAATCCACACTATAGAGGGATAAATTGAACCAAAAAATTGGTATTTAACTAGGGCTGGCCGAAATTCCAAGAAGCTAGCTTGGAATTGGGGCTAAAAGGAAAGAGAGATTAGTGAAAAAGACTTTTTTTTCTTTTAATCACTTAACCCTAATTCCTTATTAGTTGGCCTTTTATAGTTAGGTTAAAATTTCAACTCCTTAATGAGATTGGGCTCTTTAAAATTGCTGGAGAATTATTAATTGGGCCTCTGGAATTAATTATAATCATTTGGGTTTAATTAAATCCAATTTATACATTTTCATAAAATACTATGCACAAAACCCACAAACTCCTTTGTGCAACTAATTGGATTTAAATACCCAAATGGATTCCAAATCCAACCAAATTAAATATGTGAGTTCCATAACACTTATGTAACATATATAAATTAATTTGGTGCATGAAATATGCCATTAAGTCCTTTTGTTTATGACTTGGCATGTGGCCCTTACAGAAGGGCTTTCGCCAAATGCTTCCTTCCTCTGGCCCATAATAATTCTTCCAATAGAATTATTAATGATTATACCAGTCTTATAACACTTATAGTAGTCCTATACCACTTATAAGACAATAATAATTAATCATGAAAAAGATTATTTCAATTAGGTCTAATTTACAGAACATTTCTCAAAAGTTCTGCGGACAATTTTATTTGATCATAATTAATCAAACTCTTTAAATAATTATTATCATATTCACTTCTTTACCTTCATAATAATATCAAATATTATTATCTTTGTCATTTTACCATTTTATCATTTTCTCTATATGTGTGTGACCTATTGGGTTCCTGTCCATGTTGGCAGTATAATATGTAATTGTGAGTTCTATTCAAAACTCACATGATTTAAACTCCTCTAAATCATTTTATCAATCTATATTGATATTTTGATACATCATTATGCAAGTCATGATTGGACTCTATCTAGGCATCATGACTACCCAAATGTCAGGAAAGTCATATGGTTTGACTGTACCATTCCATAGAAACAATTACCGAGCAATTACTCCTTTCACCACTCTTATCTCAATTAGATTCTGAGTATGGATTTCTGTCAATTCATATAAATCTAATTATGTATGTTCTATTAATTTAACCATTGTTCCCAAAATGCGCTTCACGGGTCTCTATCCATATTGGCATATTACTCTGGCCAGAGATTCTCTGAACAAGGCAATCATAGAAACATGCGAGATAACTTCCCTTGTTAAATCTGGGATGGTGAATCCTTTGTCAATCACTCAACTATCTTCAAGTAGGTCATGATATACCTAATCTCCTAACTATGTTCACTCCTAGTCGGAAGTAATCAGTTATGGAGTCAAAGTATACCACTTGCTACTTAAGATAACTTTGATGATCTCAAGTCTAAGGATACTTGCACAACCACTATGAAGAGATTCCTCACTGACATTGATTTAATATCCATGTGAGGATTCTCTTTACAAGTCTCTAATGAACTTTTTCTTCTAACAAGCATCCACATGTTAGCTTTGATTATCTTCCACAATCACAGTTATGAGAACCACTATTTGAACCATTCAAGAAGAATAATATGTGCTAGTCTGTCCGAATTAATAATGTCCTATCTTGTTAATTCTATGACTAGGGATATTTAGATATTAACACATTTGCATGCAATAGACATATCACATCATAAACACCTTCATGATTGCCTTTGCACTGTGTGTATAATATCTAGAACATCATTTATTAATTTAAGATTTACAAACACATGATTTCAAACATAGCATTAATAAATGAATCTTCTAATAGAAGTGTTGTACAATTAAAAACTTTACTTTTACTTTATACTATTGAGTCTCTTAGAATTTTTAGGATTTACATCCAATAATCTTTAGTGCAATACATCATTTTACATTACAAATAAGATTCCTGAATCCAAAAAGAACTCAACATCAGCAACTATACTTTCAGACTCTCTCTTTTAAGTGTTGGCCTAACTGCTGCAGACATTAACCTTGACATGATCTCTTAAGTTAAAACCTATATGGATAAAATAACTCGTGCTAAGTAATAAAACATAGTGTGGGAAACCAAATATGAAAGACAACCACTCATAATGATCGTCAAAATCAAAATATATACATCATTTGAAACATTAAAAGTGACATGTCGAAAATAGATATAATATAAGATGTACAATTTTAAACAACAATGTAAGCCTCCATTTAATTTGACATCATTAAATATAAACATTGATTGACATGATCTATACATTAATAAATGTATTCCATACATTAGAAACCAAGTTAATCATATTTGACTCGTAAATATTTGCAATTAGTATCTAGATAATTGAAATACCCTTTTGTTTCTCAAATATTATATGCGAAAAGATGTATATTAAAAAATATTTGTCATTTTAAATTATCTAACATCAGTATGCATCAATATAACACCTAAACCCACAGTCTGCTCTTCATTCAAAATAGTTGCATCAATATTGCATTTTCAAAAGCCCATTTTCGGTCTTTGCCAGCAAGAAGAAAATGACACGTTGCTGTGGTAAGAAAAAGCAATCGCATGTGCTATGAAACATATATGAAAATAAGTAGGAGAGGAGTGCATAAACATATATGGCAATAAAATTTAAAATCAAAGAAGGATAGGAACTTTTATTTTTCAAAATTAGAAGGTTTCTATGAAACCAAATACTCCAGCAAATTGAACAAATTTTCTGCAGCAAATTTTAATCATGTTCTCTAAAGCATCATTGAGTAAATCTGAAAAAGTGGAGCAATTATGATTAAATTCCACCTAAACTCTAGCAACAAATAGAATATAGCTAATAAACACGATTTAGCATCTTTAATTATCTATACTAAAATCATTAATAAATTTATGAATAAATCTAATAAGAAAATGTCAATTAGAATAAATGATTTAAAAGATATTAAAAAAATTAAATTGATAGTTACTAATATTATAAATTAATACACCATTAACTTAATTTATGATAAATTTACAAATGGAATAAGTTATAAAAGAAGTCCTTTGTGGGTCCTTAATGCTTCGGCTCATTGCCCTTGGTCGGTCCACAATACAAGTTGTCCGACAAAAGAGAAAAATTCATGACATAAGCTGGATTCCGAAAGAAGTAGCAAACCAAAAGGATAGAAGTAGTGTGATGAAGTTGTAAATTTTAGAAGTATATATATAGAGTAAATATTATATGAAAAAAAGTTAATTAAGTAATAATGATGTGACTAATTGTCCGAGTTCCCTATTTACATATATATATATATATATATATAAACCAATGAAAATATTGATATTCAAGAGAGTACAACCAAAGCAACCCCTAATAACAACAGTCCCTGACTCAAGCTATTCTTTTTTTTATAAGTAGTAGTATTATTAAAGAAAGAATAGAGGGAGCTAAAATTAGCTGCCCAACAAAAGAAAATCTAATGAAAACCCAAAATAGACAAAAAACCACAGGCTTGCTACTAAACCAGGTACCAACACCAAAGTTATAACTAAAAGCCACTACCCAGAAAACAAGAAACTCCCAGAATACCAAGATAAACACAGCAAAGCTAAACAATAAGAAGAACCTAGGAAAACAAGAAAATAGTAAGCAGGACGGAGTGAACACCTCTGCTCCCCAAATGAATGCCAAGGTCAGCTAAATAACAAAAATATCCTAACCAATCAAGACCCCCAACCTACATAAATCAGCCAATCTAAAAATGCGAAAGAAAGCCGATCCAACCTTGCTAGAACCTCAAGCTATTCTTGCGTTATAACTCAACTAAAATCATAAATTTGTATTATTTTCCTTAATCATGGTGTTATTTCTAACTAAA
The DNA here is from genome assembly GCA_037975025.1 of Excoecaria agallocha. NCBI lineage: Eukaryota > Viridiplantae > Streptophyta > Magnoliopsida > Malpighiales > Euphorbiaceae > Excoecaria > Excoecaria agallocha. The sequence continues at coordinate 13,589,693 of CM075818.1, forward strand.
AGTAGTAGACATGGAATTGGTCATAGAAATGCTTCACTTTAAAACACTGTAAGACAAGTAAATATGTCAAATAAAAAATAGTAAGATAGAAACTACATGGCAAAATATAATTATGCTCTACCAAATGGAAGAAAAGGATTTATTTTAGGCAGCTCAATTAATTTTTGTCCACTAGTTGGTTTACTTTAGCTTTGTAGTTATTTTGCTTATAGAAATCATAGCAAAAAATATAGTTAAGCCAAATATGTAGGACTTCTAAAACTTAAACCACTAGCAGGAGAAACATTTTAAATTCATGGATATGCAAGCTAAAAACATGAAACTAATTCAAATTCGTACACCATATACAAGGTCAAATTAGACAAACAAAGAGAGAATCATATAATAACTATTATTAAAGTTTAGATTGCATATCAATTGCCACTCTCATCATCATTTTAGGGAAATAAGATAATAAGTACAAAGCAGAAAAGCATAGCGCTAAAGTAGAAGTATATGAAGTGTATGATAACAACTTGAATAGAAAAGTATATTATACATAGTTACTGATGAAAAATTTATTTGACAATAAGTTTAAAATAGAGTGGTTCATCATTTTTATCATGTATGCAAGATTTACAGCAAACATATCAAGTACAATTGCACCTGTTAAAAATGAAAACCTCAGTAAAAGAATCTCCTCTTTTAACCTATTGCCTAGATACATTATCTCCTAATATCGAACTATTAATGTAGTCTGGTGTTATTTGGTTTATGTTGACAAACTTGTTATGATATAACCATGGTGTTATATACAACAAACTTGTTTAAAAGAAAGATATTCAAATCAAATATGAGATAATATTAGAAATGCATACAAAGAGAATTTCAAAATTTATAAAAAATAGTCTAAAAAGCATCCCAAAATCTCGGTGCCAATAACATAGATTCTAATAAAATAAGATTAAGCTTATAACTCATGTTTACAAATTAGAGGGTATGAAGCTTAAGATTTTATTTGATTAAAATACCCATTTTGGGTTAAAGATAACTCATTTTACAAGAATAATATATTATCAATATAACAAAGGAGGTTAAAATTATCTCAGCATCTCTTGCTTAACATTTAATGAAAACCTTTCCTTTCCACAAAAAGAGAAAATGAGATTAGAAAAATAAAAGAAATCATCATGGCAAGGTTAACATAAAGAAAGACCAAATTAGGTTTATAAAAACAATTAATAGGTATCAACTTAAACAAATGATAGAATAAGAAAACAAAACAAAGAAACAAATCAATCAAATAATTGTAAAAGGAATTACTGACTTTTGGATCCACCAAGCTGTTCAACAGCTCTAATAAAACATGCATGAAGTTTAGGGGTCCATTGAAGATGACGTTTTTCATCTTTACTGTATATAGCACTAAGAGGTGAAAACTTCTGAAAGGTTTCAAAACAAAATTGATGAAGAAAAAACATAAATACCTAATGGTCTAATTATCCATATGAAGTTGCTAAAGTAAATAACTCACGCCTTAAACCAACCTTTCACAGCTGCAAAAAGCCCCTTGAAGAACACAAATGAATAATATAAATAATGATAAAAGCAAACATCCTAGATTTTTGAATCTTGCTACTTCCAATCACCTAAACCGATTAAAAATTGATTGCTCTGTGAAATCAATTAAAAACCAAGCATCCTATACTTTTTTTCAATTTTCTCTTTCACACCATTAAGAAAATCAATCGCTTTACGAAATCAAAATACTTAAATATTAAATGGGGCAGAAGCAAAGTTGTGATTTTCTAGATAGAGATGAAGCAAGATGAGAATGAAGGGATTTTAATTATCAATGGCTTTAACTTTAATTAATAAGGAATTTTATAGAGAAAGATTAAAGAAGGAAGAATGATGGTAAATTAATTGAATGAAAAAAATCCCTAACACTAAAAATTAAAATAAAATGGTAGCTTGAAAAAAAATTCTTAAAAAGAACTACCAAAAAGTACCTTTTGATGAGAACCTGCTTCATCCATGGCAGTTTCATGATCAAAGCAGCAAGGGCAGAACCAAATACAGGAAGCAGCATAGATACAACAAGATGAGAGCGGCGCAAGAAGATTAGGGCTGAAACAAATGGCTTTAGCTAACATTTCTTTTATCCTGCCTAAAAATTTGAGGCAATTAGCTAAGGAATAGCTCTTATGAAATTGGTGAGATCTTTTTACCAAGCTATTTTTTACTATAATAGTTTGCTCACAATTTAGTTTTTTTTATTATGTAATTAATAATAATTGATATTATTGAATGTAAAGATAATAATTTAATTCAAAGTAGTTAATTCAAATAATGATAATTTAGTTTATTTAATTTTTGCTAAAAAAATCCATTAACTAAATTTACTAAATTAAATTTAAATAAAATTTAAATGTTAAAAATTAAATTTATATAAAATTAGTTAGAATATAATTATCAAATTTTTTGCTAAAAAATATGGCCAGGGAATTGTTCTTGCTCCATTTTTGAAGACATATTTCTACTAAGTTCACAAAGCAAATGCACATGACTTAAGCATTAGCAAGAAAAAATGTCCTAGCTACATTAGTGAGAAATTTAAATTAATAGGTAAGATAATTATATACTCATATAATTACACCAATTACTAACTTTCATTGTATATAATAATTGTATATAATTATATTATTAATTTATAATTTTTGCTTAATTTGGCAAATAACTTAGTCCTTGCTAATTTTGCTAGTATTATTTCGTTGCTAACAAATAAATCCCTGAAAAAACCATCAGCGAGGAATTAATCCTCATTATATTGGCAAAAACCGTATTCCTAGCTAAATTAGTAAGGATCAATTCCTTGCTAACTAGTTGAACCTCACATGAAAAATGAAAATTAAGTATCAGTGAGGGAATAATGAGGGATATGTCCTCGCTAAATTGGCGAGGATTACATTCCAAGCTAAACTAGTGAGGGATATATCCCCACTAAATTGGCAAGGACTACATTCTAAGCTAAATTAGAGAAGGATATTTCCTCGCTAAATGCTTCCTCTATCATATGCCATCTTATTTAAACATTAGCGAGGGATTTATTCTCGCTAAATTAGCAACTTTTTTCTCACAAAATTAGCGAGGTTTAAATCCTTTTTAAATGTTTCCTCTATCATATGCCATCTTATTTAAATGTTAGCAAGGAATTTGTAATCAATAAATTAGCGAAGATATTTTTTCTGGCAAAATTATCGAGGATTAAGTGTTCGCTAAATGCTTTCCTCAATCATAAACCACCTTATTTAAACATTAGCGAGGGATTTGTCCTCACTAAATTAGAAAGGATATTTTTTCTTACAAAATTAGTGAGGATTAAATCATCGCTAAATGCTTCATCTACCATATGCCATCTTATTTAAATGTTAGTGAGGTATTTGTCCTCACAAAATTAGCGAGGATATTTTTTCTTGGAAAATTAGCGAGGATTAAGTTGCAATTGAGATGCAAATTTTGATTATTGTGAGGAATAATTAACTTGCAATTGATGGATATTGGAGCACTAATAGGATTTTAATTTAGAAATTGTGAGATGACATCCAAGAATTATCGATATCTCTCACTTTTGGATATAGGAAGTGCATAAAAGCCTTGATGATATATGATTGAAGTATAGCATGAGTTGACTATAAGTATGTTTAGATTGTTTATTAAGATGTTTGAGGAAAAAAGTTTATATGATAAAAAGATAATTAAGTTCTAGCATTGCTGAGCATGCAAGATGTTGAGGTTAATAAGATGCTCTATATATATGATTATCAGGATTTTCCTAATTAACTTGCGCAATTGAGTATGTTTCATTATATCAAGAGGGGATAAGACATATGCAGTTTATGAGAATGCCCATTGGTATTCTATTGCATACATAAAGTCATTAATGCATTGTATAACATACCATATTACATGAAAAGCATTACATCACATATATGGCCTAGCTGAAAAGGGAAAATTGATAGGAAATGTAATGAGCATAGGAGTATCTAAAAATCAGAGGCAGATACTAATCATAGAGATAGATGGGTTTGTTATGGCTATAGTTGTTTGTAGAAAAGATTGAGTTTAAAAAAAGTTATAGCATTAAATATAATGATGATATGTTTGAATTTCGAGGAGAATTTAAAGAGGAGAGAATTGTAAGGACCCAATCATGGCCCTAACCGAATTACAGTAAAGTGACAAGAATTATGGTTAATTAAGAAAAATATTGAATTATCTTGCATTATTAAGGTTAAGTCCCATTAGGGGTATTTTAGTAATTTTAGCTTGTATGTAAATTGAGTATGGTTAAAATTAAGATGAAGAGGGATATAGTTGAAGTAAATTAGAAGTTTGGGTGTTAAATGTTAAGAAAGATAAGTTGATGGGTTATGTTGTATAAGGGCAATTTTGGAAATTCACATAATGAGATATTTACCCCACTAACTCCCTCAATAGCTTCTTAGAGAAGGAAATCAAGGGAATTGAGAATGGGGGGATCGGCATTTTGGAGAGAGATAATTCTTTTTCTCTCTCTCAACTGGTTACGGGTTGGAGAAGGGAGCTAGGGTTTGAGAGTGAAGATTAAAGGTAATGTCTTTCCTTGAAGATCTCTTATTCCTCTTCTTTTCTTCATTTATTATTTTTTGGTCATGAGGGATTGCAAGATCATGTTATTGTTCCTATGTATAAGGAAAAAGGAGAAGCAGATTTGTAACACCCTATATCCCATGTTTACTATATCCAATGCAAACTATGCCATTTTAATTCATCAAGTCATATGACTATATCATCATACTGTAGCTATTGTACTTTCATGCTTAGCATTCATCATATCAATACATTTATATAAAGTAATTCTAACTTCATCATGCATGCATATACTAGTATTCTCATCATGAGATTATTACAGTCTTTACTTTCATATAATGTACATATATATACATATTACAACTCTTAAACACGTTATACATGTAAGGAGCTAAACAAAATTTATCAAAATTTCCTACATCAACTTCTATCGACTGGTGTTGGCTTGTCCTGATGCAGAATTAGATCCTGTGCAAAAAGTCTTTGCTACCCAAAACCTACACGGATCAAATAACCCGTGCTAAGCTTTACAGCTTAGTGGGGAATTCTAAACATGAAAGACAACCACTCACAGTGGTCGTCAAAAATATAAAATAACTAGCAACAATACTCATATGGAAAAAGAAAAGAAAAATATAAAATACAATAGCTTGCATAACAAGATAACTTTTCACAATTGAATCAGCATACTAGTTATAGTTCATGAAGTGATCCATATATCATGTAAACAAATATTAAGTCGTGCTCAAATAGTCACTGTTAACCATAATAATTTATATATCAGATGCATATCTCATACTGTGAATAACTTTGAAACTTTATTACTTTACTTTAGCCTGCTTAAGTTCTAAGAATGGATAACGGGATCGATGGATACTCGAGGGTATCAAATTATATATATCCGAAGATATCAAAACTATGGACCCAATTAGGGCTAACTTTACTTTGGACCGGTCAAATGCTCACATGTGAGAGCCCACACGAGGGTAAAAACAAACAACCCTAATGGGCTGTGAAAGATCCAGCAGGATCTACTTTACTATGGACCTAAAAAGGCCGATTTTGGCAGCTGTAATTCCCTATAGGCGCCTATCTATCCACATCCGAACTCTATTGCAGGCAATACTTTATTCATGTTCATACACTCATATACATAATCATATCATAAACTTGATCATATTCTCATTCAGCATCTCACATATTCATAGTCATGCTAAAACATCATCTATCTCATAGGGCAAATACATGCTCGTACACTCATAAACATAATTATAAATATACATACCTGTAGGTACATTCGCATATAGTAGGCTTATTCTTATAAGCTTGTTTACCTATATATATGCCTTTATCATCATTCAAATCATGTGCACTTTCATATCATAGGATTACATATGTGTACATCAATTTGGCATATAACAATCATGTACCAGTCTAATTATATGTATAAGTTAGATTGTTTCATCACTAATATTTATTTATGTACACATACGAATGTATATATATGCCTATAAATCCTTCATTTATAGTCATATTACATGCTCTATCCAATTTATTTTACAATCACATAAACAACTTTTTATTTCAATTAATTAAAAGTCATAGAATAAAATATCACAAAAATCTGCACAGGGCAGCATTCTGGACTCGACTTGTGAGCCAAATTTGAAATTGAAGATGTCATTTATAGGAAAAATGGTCTTCTACAATCTTATTCCCCTATGTGTCTAGTTTCCAGAACATCAAAATTAATCTTAATATCGGGTCTATAGCTTGACTTATTTGAAAAATACTATAGGCTGTTCATAGAACCAAAACAGTGGGGGCTGTCACTTATAAAAATTCATAGTATAAAGTCAAGAGGGATTTAGACCAACATTTCTTCATCAAAAACGTACTACTAGGTATCTAGTTTACTCATAATTTTACAGAATAATATTTTGACTTCTCTACTATTACTTATGCCCAAAATACCCACATCTGTACCCTAACAGTCCCAACAGATTCAACGAATTTCATGATAATTATTTGACAAACTTAGAAATAAAATTAGGCATTACTTCCTCCATATAAAATGTGTCTGTATGAGTCTAGTTTTCATAGAAATTAATTTCATGTCATTATGATCATTTTATATACAGATATCTCAATTTTTCCCCAACCTGGTCCAGAATCCGAATTTAGAAGTTTTCCTAAATTCAATAAATCATAACAAATATCTAGAGGCAGAATTTGAGTGTGATTTCTTCTTATGAAATCTTTGTATATAAGTATAGTTTAAGACCCAATTGGAATCATCTAATTATCTATTCTCAAACTCAAGATATTACCAAAATAGTACAACTAGGTCCAGTGAACTCAAATCCAGAATTTTTAAGACTCACATGCATTTCTTATCTTGTGTTCTCTTTACTTTTCTCTAGATTTCAAGCCAACCACAACATATTACAGTAGATAATTTTACATGCAATATGAATAATCCTAAGTTCCCATACCTTTGGCTGAAACTTATCACTACCAAGCTTTCAATCTCTTGCTATGTCCTTCCCTTTATCCTTCCTATCTCCTCCTTCTTTGACTACAACCAAAATTCATTCCAACATTTCCAGCACTTGATCTTCATTACCATAAGCAAGATGATAAGGAGAAGAAGAAGATGATGATGAGATTCACTAAAGATCACTTACCTTAGTTTATTGCCTTAAACACTTGATGAACCAACAAAACTTATCAATTAATTTCTTGAAAGGATTTAGAAGAAAATAAGGGAAGAAGAAGAGTTGGGAACTTTCTGATTTTCCTCTCAATTAGCCGACCACCACTCTCTCACAATTGCCACTTTCTCTTTCTTTCCACTACATAAACTCATTTATATAATACTATGTCAAATCTCTCTTTAGGTCCTCCTAGAATCTGCATGTCACACTAAAACCATCCTATTCTTTGCATGTCAAATCTCATACCCCACATTTACATTATTCATACATTAACCTCTCCATTGTTCTCTAATTCCCAATTGACCTCTTAAGTTTCTGAATTTTCAAAACTACCCCACAATTAATACTTTTTCTTCAATTATACCCTCAATTAAAAATTAAACTTTACCTTTAAATTTTATTTCCATGCAATTAACATAATAACTTACTCCATTGACCTTTACTTATACAAAATCCTCATTTTAAAATATGCAAATTAAATTTAGGGTCATGTTTGGGGCCTTACAAGATAAATCAAGAATAAAAGAAAGAAGAAAGAGCTAGATCAGTGGATTTTTTTGAAGGAGATGAAGCTTGTATATGAGGTATGGGAACTCTATATAAATGGTTACTTGATGATTTTCCTATGTTCTTGTATGTGTCCACTTAGTTGAATTGAAGGTTAAATTTTATTGTTTTGGATGAATAAAGAATGGTTTAAATCTAAGTGTTTGAGGTGAGTTTTGGGATTCAAAATCATTTGAGCTAAAAATCATGATTTTTAATCCAGACTGCCAAAATGCCTTACGTGGCCGTGTGTCCTTCTCCTATCCTTCATGCATGGCCATGTATACCTATGCTTCCTTGGATAGCCATGTGATACCTTTGCTTCTTCAGTGCATGGCCATGCCTCCTCTTTATTTTTCCCTTACATGGCCGTGTGTCTTCCTTGTGTGTTTCCTGTATGGCCCTGTGATGGGTTGTGTTTTCACTTTGCATGGCCGTGCATTTTCGCTTCTGTTTTTCATGCATGGCCATGTAATGGCTTGGGTCTCTCCCTGTATGGCCGCACACTACATTGCCTTTCTCATTGCATGGCCACATGAATGGCTTCATTCTACCTCTGCTTGGTCGCGTGTTTGGACCTTATTCTCCTTGCATGGCCGTGTATGCCTTCTCTTTTTTCTTTGGCATGGCCACTCACATGTTTTCTTTTAATGGTTTCACTTCACACTCTAAGCTATAAAATCTTCATGAATCATGAATCCGGTATTATAAAATATAATTGAAGAGAATTAAATGGATCATAAGTCATGTACATGATGATGATGTTAATTAAAGTGGTGGTTAATAAGCCATATGATTTCTAAATGAAATAATTGAAATGTGAAGTCTTTCTAAGACATTATAAATGACATAGGTAGACGTTAATATCATATGTGATTACTTTCACTACTTATGAGACACCAAATGTATGTATATAATATAGTAGATGAACTAAATGTACGAAGATTAAATTAAGTATAATGAAGCAAAGGAAATGGTTTTGAAGAACCACTTAGGTACGTTCTTTTTTAGTGAATATGTTTTTACATGTGGAGTCATGTGGTCATAGTTTATATGACTATATGTATGGTCTCATTTTCATGACCTATCATCGGGTATTACCAGAGTCAACCTTGAAATTCAAATCATGTTGTTACTTCATGATCTTATGTTCAATGATGTGTATTGCATTAGGTTCTTAAAACATTATTTTTGAGCTAGTATTGCATAATACTCAATTACCATTATGCTAAAATATTTTAGTGCAAGATATATGTCATCCAATAGCTATGCAAGTATAAAATGGTTGTATGTATTCTTGAATATTAGGGCTTTAAGCCAGTATTGCTATGTAAATGAATAATATGTGGCAAATGACTTTAAGTAAATGTTATATTAAATAAGAAAGAATATGATGAATGAAAGATGTTCTTAAAGCGATAAAGCTTGTGGGTCTTTGTTTGGTTGTGGATTAGATAGGCATGCCTAAAGGGATTCAGTAGCTACCATAGTTGACCCCGTTTGGGTCTTGTTCTTTTATAAAACTATCATTCAGCCCTTTTGTGTCTATTGTTTGTTCCTTACTGGAACCATTGATGACCTTTTTTGGGTCTAGTTTTTTGTTCCTTTAATGAACCATAGTTCGGCCCTTTGGGTCCATCATTTGATACCTTTGGTATCCAATGCTTCCATTATCCACCCTTTGAACTAGTACTTGGCAGGCTATTAAAAGTTTAAAAGACTCAGCAAGTTACTCAATAGATTATCTACCTTAACATTATCACATATATCATGATCATCTTATTTGTACTTTTTATTTTATAACATTATTTTCTTAGAGGAGTTGTATAAGATTATATCATCTTAATCTTTAAAACATTACTTGCAAACTTGTAACTTTCATTTTACATCATAGGGTGTAAATAACATATGAGTATTATCCTTTACATCAAGGTTCACCATTGTAGAAACAACAAGTTATACACTTTAACATAGTCGTATATACTTCAATCATCTTACTTGCATTTTTCATCTTATAACATTTTATGCTTAGGTAAGTTGTGTGAGGTCATTTCGTCTTAGTCCTTAACACACTACTAATGCTCTTGTGCTAATCATATTGTATTATAGGCATGAACAAACAATAAGCAGATTATTACACATTACTGCTAATCATTAATTCATCTTGTGACCTAGAGTATAACCAAGCTTCTATGATTTCATAATTTAACATAGCATGTGATGTTCCCTTTCTTTTTACTCAAACATGCAACCTTATGACTGTTTTATTGTTATCTCTAGGTTAAATCATAGTATTTGGACATAACCCTTCCTTGACCTAGTGCATACCTTATATTGATTTCATAAGACACATTGCATAACATATCATTTAAGTTACTATATTGCCTCATGTTATTATCAGTTTGATGCTCATTAGGCCTTATCATACCTTGTTGCATCATAATTCATATTAACATTGCTATGCGCCTACCCTTCTAATTTAGAGTTCAAGTGAACCATCATTACTAAACACAATCTATTTGATTACTTTAAGTTTCACACACTTTATATGTGTGTGGAGGTTCCTCAATTAAATGATCATGCCTTATGCACCTTTGCATAGCTTACAGCTTAATTCAATCTTCATCCTATTATAATATCATATTGGTGGCTTAGATTTCTTACAACTTAGTTCCATTTACTTTCTCCTACCATGCCCTTCATGTCATCTAATTTTCGATAATACTTCATCTTACGGTCCTGCTTTTCTAAATTAGACCTCTATAGACTTTAACATGGAATATCGGCTTTTATAATCTATTAATCCATTAAAATTTAACTTACATATTAACCATTACCTAGTGAGCAATCATCATCCTCACATTCATGACCAATTTTATTTGTCCTACTTATGTAATTCTTTTATTAACTTTATGATATTACCCAAACTTATGATTATGGGTGATTATTGTTTAGGAGTATGTGTACAAGAAGCCCATGTGACCATGTAATAAGAAAAAAATAGGTTATGCTTGGTTGTGTACTTCCAAGAGGAAATCAATTAGTGGCCGTGTGTGGGAAAGAAAACAAGACAAGTGGCCATGTATTCTCATGCATAAAGGAGTGAGTGGCCATGTCTTTTGAAGGAGAAACCAATGAGTGGCTGTGTGTTTCCAAGAAGAAACAATATGTGGTCGTGTACAAGGAAGAAAGAAACATCACGTGGCCATGTGCAAGAAAGGAGACAAACTTGGGTGGCCGTCACTACAAGAAAATTGCAATTTATCAACGGAAAATAGCAACGAACAAAGTCAATTTTCAAATGATAATAAAAAATTGCAATGGAAATTTCAGTTGCTAATTCGGTGGTTGCTATTTTTAGCAACGAAAATTTTATTCTGTTGCTAAATTTAGCAACGAAAATTGAATTCCGTTGCTAAATTCAACACCATAAGATTCGGTGACTTGGACAAATTTAGCAATGGAATATAAACTTTCGTTGGTAAATTTAGTAACGGATATTGATTTCTGTTGCTATTTATAATAACGAAATTCATTTTTCGTTGCTAAATTACCTCATAAGTAAAAAAATTAATGGCGGTTCTGTCCGTCGCTAAACATAGTTATAGTTTTTTAATATCATAAAACCATTATTTCATCAGGCTAATTACTTGCTGCATATATCTAATCAAATGTTAACTCAACTACTTAATAAATATATCTCTAATGACTCAACAATATGACATAAGGAAGCTGATAGCCCATATCATTAACAAAGAGGTTAATTAACAGTCATAAATCACTTGCTAATTAAGGGAATTGATATCATGTTAATATGAAATCTAGCTAGAATATCAACTGAATTCTCCTTGTGTAAAGATAGCAATAATTATTTATAAAGTGTTGAAAATTGAAGAAGCAAAAGAAATACAAGCTAAAACAATATATTCAAATTAATGTACTAATTAAAAAATAAGTGAAATAAAGCCAAAATATATAGGTTCTGACATGACCATTCATCCGGGCAATATAGAGAATATTCATCTATGTCAAACTTATTTCTAGCAAGTTAAGAAAAAAATTGAAAAAAAAAAGATAACAAGTTACGTTTTAGCATAAATTTACTAACATTTGCTTTAAAATCACACTATACTATAGTAGACAATTCAACATATCTCTTCCAATGTTATATACAGTTGATTAAAAGATCCGTACAAGACAAAAAACCATTAGTTTCTCCTAATACATGGAGCACTAACAGAGTCAGTTCAAGAATGCCTCTAACGAAACCTATAATTGCAATCAATTACATATGCATTGTATATACATAGAAGAGTAAGGAACTTAAATATTAAATCATAAAAAAAGTTTTTCTTTAAAGAAATACCTCAAGACCTTCACCGGAGCCTCACCAGAGCCTCGTCGGAGTGAAACCAAGGACACCTGAAGGTAGTAAACGTCGAGAGAAGTCCAACAACATTGGTCACGCTCTCCAATGCACCACCGCTTGATCGGGATCTACTCAAGAACCACCGGCTTCTCTTTTCTCCGATCTGCTCGTCACCACTAACTAAGAACGAAAAGAGGATATTCTGATGAACGCCTTATTCTTAGGGACTCGCTGGTGCTTTACTTCTGGCTGGTTGCCGTCGCAAACGGCCTGAGGGAGGAGAAGAAGCATGCTGGAAAGAGAGGGAAGGTGGATGGTAGTTAGACGAACAAAACTGGCGATCTAAAGCAGGTGAATGGAGGGACAGCATATGTAGGCATTAAGAATTGCTGGTGATGGTGCAACTGGCGTAGCGCCTTTATTTAGTTGAAGGTGGGGATTTCAGTCTCCCTTGTTCTCCGCCTCTCTCCCTCTTTCTTCTTTTTTTCTTGTCTCTTATTCTCTTAATCAGTTTCCTTTAATGGTCCATTTGTTTTCCTTATAAAGACAAACTTAATGAATTGATTTATAACTTAAAAGAAGATTAAAAGTATCTTATTAGATTGATTATTATATTTAATATTTCATAATTACCGTAATTAATTAATATTTAATTTTGTATTTTTTACTTTATTCTTGTATATTAATTAAAAAAATATGATAATTAAAAGGGTGATAATTTATAACTGTATAAAATTAGTAAAAATATATTATAGTAAGTTATAATTAATATTTTACATAATTGATTTTAATTATGAATAGTTAAAAGCTATCATGTTTGGTAAAATGGATAAAAAAAATTTTCTTCAAGACTCATAATTTTTACTGTACTTTGTTTAGATAATTGTATTATTATTATTATTATTATTATTATTATTATTATTATTATTATTATTATTATTATCCATTTATTTTAATTTCTTATTTACTACTAATGTGCATTTTAGTTGAAACTATAAATTCAAGGTCTTCAAGAAATGATGTCTATTATTATTATTATTATTATTATTATTATTATTATTATTATTATTATTATTATTATTATTATTATTATTATTATCTTTTATATATTTATTTATTTATTTTATTACTAAAAATTTTCATTTTTGAATTAGCAATGGAATAAAATTTTTGTTGCTAAAATAGCAATATAATTTGAATTCCGTTGCTAGTTTCCCAAGTGAAAATTTTTATGTCCCCTAAATAGCAACAGAATTAAAATTTCGTTGCTAAAATAGCAACGGAATACTATTTTCCCAAGTGAAAATTTTCATGTCCCCTAAATAGCAACGAAATTGAAATTTTGTTGCTATTTTCCCAAGTAAAAATTTTAATGTCCCCCAAATAGCAATGGAATTCAAATTCCATTGCTAAAATAGCAATGGAATACATTCCGTTGCTATTTTCCCAAGTGAAAATTTTCATTCCCCTAAATAGCAACCGAAACATCTTTCGTTGCTAAAATAGCAATGGAATTCAATTTTCTTTGCTATTTTTGCAAATGGAAATTTTACATGTTCCTAAAATAGCAATCGAATCTATTTCCATTGCTATTTTAGCAATGGAATGGGTTTTTGTTGCTAATTCGGAACTAATAATTTTTAAGGTTTCTAAAATAGCAACGAAATTAATTTTTTATTGCTAAAATAGCAACGGAGTTCATTTTTCGTTGCTATTTTAGTAACAAAATAGGGTTCCGTTGCTATTTTTGCTATTGAAAATTTTTGGGCCATCTGCTGGCGCCTTATTTAGCAACAGAAAAAGTATTTTGTTGCTAAATTTCATTGCTATATTTTGGCGCTAAAACTTCCCTCCATATTTAGCAACGAAAAATAATCATTTTTATTTTCGTTGCTAAATAAACAAATTTTAATGAATTTTAGCAATGGAATTAAATTTTCGTTGCTAATTAGCAATGAAATTCTAATTCCATTGCTAAATTAGCAATGAAAATTATTTCGTTGCTATTTTTCTGTTGTTATTTTAACATTTTCTCGTAGTGCGTGTGGATCAAGGAAGCAAACGTGTGTGGCCACAAGTGGGAAAAAGAAAAGCATCACATGGCCGTGTTTGGGAAAGGAAAGAAGAGAAAACAAAAATCCCGATCATGCATAACATGGATTTAAACCCCAAATCTCACTTCCCCTCTTGCTTACATGATCATTTAGTTTAAACTCTCATGTTATAATTATCAAAATATATTAGTTTAAACCCTTAATCTCATTATCAAAGCAAATACAATATGAGAGGGAAAATCATGTACAGTAACCATAAAAAAAAATGAATGACGTACCTCAAAATCAAGCTTCATCTCCTTAAAGATTCATTGATCTAGCTCTCTTTCTCTTTCATTTCCTTATAGACAGAGACAACAAACATGATTTATCATCTCTTTCTACAACCTTGAGATCATTAATTAAGCTTGGAAGAAGAGATCTAAGGAAGGAAGACATTACCTTCATGCCAAAACACCAAAACCCTAGAGCTTCTTCTTCAAACCATGACCATAGAGAGAGATAGAGAGAGTGAGAGAGAGAGAGAGAGATCCTTCAAATGGCAATCTCTATCTCCCTCAAAACCCTAATTTATAGTGGGGTAAATATCTCACCAAGGAAAATTGCCACTATACACTTATACACAATTAAACCCCTATTATTTTAATTTCTTTCAACTTAATGCCAAAACTTTCTAATTCACTTCAATTATATCCTTATCTTTAATTATAATTTAGCTTAATTCATATACTTATATGTTGAAATTACAAAAATACCCCTCTTGGGACTTAACCTTGATAATTACAAAATAATCCAATTTTGCCTTAATTAATGATGATCCTCATTAATTAACAATAATCCGATTAAGATCATGATTGGGTCCTTACAAATCACTCGTCCTTAAAAGAATTTCGTCATTGAAATTCAAAACTGGTAATCTTTATCTTTATTGCTAACAATTCATAACTATACTTTAGCTATAAACAACTATAACCTTAAGCATTCTCTATATTAATACAAATCTCATTATCTATAATCATATGTATCTTTCTATGATTTTTAGATACTCTTATGCTCATTGTATTTCTTATCCTAAGTTTCTTAACAACCTCAACATCTTGCATCTTCATTTATGCCAAAGGTCAAGTTCTCTTCTAGTCATATGAACTTTTCCTCATACATCTTAATAAATAATATAAACATATTTATAATCAATCTTATGCTATACCTTAATTATAAAATATTAAGGCATTTAAGCACTCTAATATTAGGAGGTGAGAGATATTGATAATTTCGCAGATATCATCTCACAATCTCTACCAAAATCTTGCTGATGGTCCAATATATCAATATCAATCATAGGTAAAAAACCTAATATAATAATCAAAATGTATGCCATTAACAATAACACCATGGTCTAGACTAATATCATCTTAATTTTCATGAACAATTTCTTAATTCCTTATTGCCCATAAAAGACTCAACCTGGGCTCTGTACCACTAACTGTAACACCCTAATTCCTTAACCATGGATAATCATCAATAATCATCAATCATCATCATCATCATAAACCTAGTAAACATCATGCAAAAATAATAATAATTATTATATTAAGCTATAGATAAGATAAACATAACATAAATGGCCTTCAAGTATCCTGATATCCTCAAGGCAACTGCATCATGACTGATTCTCTGAAGCTTATCCTGAAACCTACATGGATAAACAAACCCGTGCTAAGCTATAAAGCTTAGCAAGGAAAAAAACTATGGACAAACTCATACAATTTTCCTTATCAAACAATGATCAACTATCACAATAACATAACATATGAGATTACATTATTTATCCTACCATGTTGGACATTCCAGGGAGTTTTTCACCTTAACCATTGATGCCATCATTACCAAAACCCAAAGCATTGTATAAACTTATCTTATCCCTAAAATTTATTAGTTAATGATCATCTTTAATCCCTCTCTAATTGCCCAAAAGATTCATGCATCTTATAATTCTTCTATTGAAGAATACTAATATCAACATTATATTCACAAGCTTATCAACTTAATAACATTAAGAAATTTGGTTACCTAAAATGTGTATTTAACATTTATTCATAGCCAAAAGGAAGTGCTCATGTTACATAACATTTGCAAGAGATATTGCTAGGAATGATTTCATTACATATATACAAACTTATCATTTTTTGTTCAGGATTCTACACGTCTTCTTTAATGTTATATTATCATGGCACTTTAAACATCATATAGATTAAAATCATATCATGCTTTGCACTTTGATTTATATTAGAATTATACCTATACACGTACATATATATAAATGTTCATATACACACAAACTTGCATGCCATTCAAATGAATAGGTATTACACCTCATGATTATTTGACACGGCCTCCATTCCACCTGCAAACATTTTCTAATTTTCCCATACATAAATGTTATTGTGCATGTCATAGTTCATATAACATTTAATTCAATCTTCTAAGCTTGTGGCCCATGCAGCCTAACTATTCACCATGAAACGAACTTACAGTGGCAGTCACACGGTGACCTTTCTCATGGTTGATGTAAGACCTCACAATCAAGTAATACATAATATGGCATTTCATTTCATAGGAATAGTTTATAGCTAACTAAAATTTAGAGTAAAGCAATAGAATAAATCATTATCATGATTCCAATATATATATATATAAGTAATGCGATCAATACATACATTGCTTTGTCTCTTAAACCATTTACATCTTTAATAGCCTACCTAAGTACTAGATCGATAGGTGGATAACGGGAGCAATGGATACACGAAGGTATCAAACTAAGGATATCCGAAGATATCAAACAATGGACCCAAATGGGATTAAGCTATAGTTCTAGCAAGGAACAAACTATGGACCCAAATGGGGTCAAACGATGGTTCCATTAAGGAACAAGACCCAAACGGGGTTAACATATGGTAGCTACGACTGTATCCCTCTAGGTATACCCATCTAATCCACAACTGGACTAAGACCCATAGGCTTAACTTTTAAAGACATGTCTTAATTTAACATATTATTCTTTACTTAGCACATCATTTGGCTTAATGCCACTTTTCATAAAAGAATGCATGTCATTCTTTTCATACATCATTGTTGAGCTTTAAGGTCCATTACATATGGATGTTGTCATATGATCGTATTCTTGCATCAATTTTCTTTCATTCATATCATAATAGTTACATGTTTATACAACAATAACAACACATCATCTTTCATGATTAGCATTACACGTATGCAGTTTAAACATGGCAATACATGATTTCATTACTCATACTTGTTCACATATTAAATCAAGCTACTATTCATAGCATGCTCGAATCAATTCTACCACATATACTTACATAACTCAAGAATAGTTTTCTAGGATGTACCTTGTTATTGCTTGCCGTGAGTAGTTCCTTATTCTCGTAATTAATCACATTACAACATAATCATATATATAGCAGCACTCAAGCATTCATGATTCATATGATAGAATAATTATGTTCTCATATGGCTTAAGGTCAACACTTCTTCATCTATAGCCTTTTTGCTCACTTTTATAGTCTATTATATCATATGCAATAGATTATCTACCTTAACAATATCACATATATCATGATCATCTTATTTGTACTTTTTATTTTATAACATTATTTTCTTAGAGGAGTTGTATAAGATTGTATCATCTTAATCATTAGAACATTACTTGCAGACTTGTAACTTTCATTTTACATTATAGGATATGAATAACATATGAGTATGATCCTTTACATCAAGGTTCACCATAGTAGAAACAACAAGTTATACACTTTAACATAGTCCTATATACTTCAATCATCTTACTTGTATTTTTCATCTTATAACATTTTATGCTTAGGTCATTTCATCTTAGTCCTTAACACATTATACATGCACTTGTGCTAATCATATTGTATTATAGGCATAAACAAACAATGAGCCGATTATTACACATTACTTCTAATCATTAATTCTTCTTATAACCTAGAGTATAACCAAGCTTCTATGATTTCATAATTTAACATAGCATGTGATGTTCCCTTTCTTTTTACTCAGACATGCGACCTTATGACTATTCTCTTGTTATCTCTAGGTTAAATCATAGTATTTGGATAAAACCCTTCCTTGACCTAGTGTATACCTTATATTGATTTTATAAGACAGATTGCATAACATATCATTTAAGTTACTATATTGCCTCGTGTTGTTCTTAGTTTGATGCTCATTAGGCCTTATCATACCTTGTTGCATCATAATTCATATTAACATTGGCATGCGCATACCCTTTTAATTTAGAGTTCAAGTGAACCATCATTACTTAACTCAATGTGTTTGATTACTTTAAGTTTCACACACTCTATATGTGTGTGGAGGTTCCTCAATTAAATGATCATGCCTTATGCACCTTTGGGTAACTTACAGCTTAATTCAATCTTCATCCTATTATAATAGCATATTGGTGGCTTAGATTTCATACAACTTAGTTCCGTTTACTTTCTCTTACCATGCCCTTCATGTCATCTAATTTTCGATAATACTTCATCTTACGGTCTTGCTTTTTAAATTACACCTCTATAGACTTTAACATTAAATATCGGCTTTCATAACCTATTAATCCATCAACATTTAACTTACATATTTACCATTACTTAGTGAGCAATTGTCATCCTCACATTCACGATCAACTTTATTCATCCTACTTATGTAACTCTTTTATTAACTTTAAGATATCGCCCAAACGTATGATTATGGGTGATTATTGTTTAGGAGTATGTGTACAAGAAGCACATGTGGCCATGCAATAAGAAAACAATAGGTTATACTTGGTCGTGTACTTCTAAGAGGCAATCAATGAGTAGTCGTGTGTGGGAAAGAAAACAAGACAAGTGGCCATGTATTCTCATGCATAAAGGAGTGAGTGGCCATGTATTTTGAAGGAGAAACCAATAAGTGGCTGTGTCTTTTAAAGAAGAAACCACATATGGCCATATAAAAGGAAGAAAGAAGCATCACGTGGCCATATGCAAGAAAGGAGACAAACTTATGTGGTCATGTGCCTCAAGGAAGCAAACTGTTGGAATTTAACGGTTACATGCATCACATACATGAGCGGAATTTTAAAATTTTTTAACCATTAGATCTGATCTTGCCATGAATACACAATATAACTATATGAGAATAAGAAAAATCACCTTTGATTTTTGTTGAACAGTTGATTTTACTTCGCACCGGGTTGTCGCAAACCACAGTGTCCAAAATCGAACACCTCCAATGAGTAATCCACACTAGAGAAGGGTAAATTGAACCAACAACTTGGTGTTCAACTAGGGCTGGCCGAAATTCCCAAGAGCTAGCTTGGGAAGTGGCGCAAAAGGGAGAGAGAATAAGTGAAAGGACTTTCCTTTTGTTTTAATCACTTAACCCTAATTCTCATTAGTTGGCCTTTTATAGTTAGGTTAAAATTCCAACTCCTTAATGAGATTGGGCTCTTTAAAATTGCTGGAGAATTATTAATTGGGCTTCTGGAATTAATTATAATCATTTGGGCTTAATTAAATCCAAATTAAATCTTTTCATAAAAGACCATGCACAAAATCCACAAACTAGGCCCTTTGTGCATCTAATTGGATTTAAATACCCAAATGGATTCCAAATCCAACCAAATTAAATATGTGAGTTCCATAACACTTATGTAACATATATAAATTAATTTGGTCCAAGAAAAAGCCCTCTAAGCCCTTCTGTATGAAGTTGGCGTGTAGCCCTCTTCTGGAGGGCTTCCTCCAACTTCTTCATTCCTTTGGCCCTCTATAATTTCTCCAATGGTCCTATTAATTATTATATCAGTCCTATAACACTTATAGTAGTCTTATAACACTTATAAGACAATAATAATTAATCATGAAATACATTATTTCATTTAGGTCCAATTTACAGAACATTTCTCAAAAGTTCCGCGGACAATTTTATTTGATCATAATTAATTAAACTCTTTAATTAATTATTATCATATTCTCCTCTCTACCTTTATAATAATATCAAATATTATTATCCTTGTCATTTTACCATTTTACCCTTTTCTCTATATGTGTGTGACCTATTGGGTTCCTGTCCATGTTGGCAGTATAATATGTAATTGTGAGTTCTATTCAAAACTCACATGATTTAAACTCCTTTAAATCAATTTATCAATCTCTATTGATATTTTGATACATCATTATACAAGTCATGATTGGCCTCTAGCTAGGCATCATGACTACCCAAATGTCAGGAAAGTCATGTGGTTTGACTGTACCCTTCCATAGAAACAGTTACCGTGCAATTACTCCTTTCACCACTCTTATCTCAATCAGATTCTGAGTATGGATTTCTGTCAACTCATATAAATCTAATTATGTATGTTCTATTAATTTAACCATTGTTCCTAAAATGCCCTTCATGGATCTCCATCCATCTCGGCATATTACTCTGGCCAGAGATTCACTGAACAAGGTAATTATAGAATCATGTGAGATAACTTCCCTTGTTAAATCTGGGATGGTGAATCCTTTGTCAATCACTCAACTATCTTCAAGTAGGTCATGATATACCCAATCTCCTAACTATGTTCACTCCCAGTTGGAAGTAATCAGTTATGGAGTCAAAGTATACCACTTGCTACTTAAGATAACTTTGGTGATCTCAAGTCTAAGGATACTTGCACAACCGCTATGAAGAGATTCCTCACTGACATAGATTTAATATCCATATGAGGATTCTCTTTGCAGGTCTCCAATGAACTTGTTCCTCTAACAAGCATCCACATGTTAGCTTTGATTATCATCCATAATCACAATTATGAGAACCATTGCTTGAACCATTCAAGAAGCATAACATGTGCTAGTCTGTCCGAATTAACAATGTCCTATCTTGTTAATTCTATGACTAGGGATATTTAGATATTAACACATTTGCATGCGATAGACATCTCACATCATGAACACTTTCATGATTGCCTTTGCACTGTGTTTATAATATCTAGGACTTCATTTATTAATTTAAGATTTACAAACTCATGTATTCAAACACAGCATTAATAAATGAATGATGCCTTTTATTAAGAATATAAATTTCATACATATGAAAAACATCCCTATTACATGGGCTCTAGGGCATACTCTCTAACAATCTCCCACTTGCACTAGAGCCAATCACTCATATGTCTCAGACCCATGCTATTTATATGGTGATCATGCTTTATCTGGGAAAGTGCTTTAGTGAGGGGATCCGCCACATTGTCATCTGTGGGAACCCTTTCTATTTTCACATCATTTCTAGCTACTATTTCCCTTATGAGATGGTAGCGTCTGAGAACATGCTTGGATCGCTGATGAGACCGTGGTTCCTTCGCTTGCGCAATGGCTCCATTGTTGTCACAATATAAAGGAATCGGATCAACAATGCTAGGCACCACTCCTAGTTCGGTTATGAACTTTTTGATCCAGACTGCTTCTTTGGCTGCTTCTGAAGCAGCAATGTACTCAGCTTCTGTCGTGGAATCAGCAGTTGTTTCTTGTTTGGAACTTTTCCAACTAACTGCTCCTCCTCCCATTATGAACACATAACCAGATTGTGATTTACAATCATCTTTGTCAGATTGGAAGCTGGCATCTGTATACCCGTTTACTTCCAAACTGCCCTCTCCATATGCCAAGAATATATCCTTAGTCCTTCTCAAGTACTTAAGAATATTCTTGACAGCTGCCCAATGTTCCTCTCCAAAATTAGATTGGAATCTGCTTGTGACACTCAAAGCAAATGCTACATCTGGACGTGTACATAACATAGCATACATGATAGAACCAATTGCAGATGCATATGGTATTCTATTCATGCTCTCTCTATCCTCCAGTGTCTGTGGACACATAGACTTAGAAAGGTGTTTCCCATGCACCATGGGTATAAACCCTTTCTTAGAGAGATCCATATTGAACCTCTTCAATACTTTATCTATATATGTACTTTGAGAAAGACCTAGCAACCTATTGGATCTATCTCTATAGATCCTTATTCCCAGAATATAGGATGCTTCTCCAAGGTCTTTCATGGAGAATTGCTTGGATAACCATATTTTAACAGATTGGAGAAGAGAAATGTCATTTCCCATGATCAATATGTCATCTACATATAGAACTAGGAAGACAATTGCACTCCCACTGACCCTTTTATACACACAAGGTTCATCTTCATTCTGTGAGAAACCAAACTCTTTGATTGTCTCATTGAATCGTATGTTCCAGCTCCTAGAGGCTTGCTTCAATCCATAAATGGATCTTTGAAGCTTGCATACCTTTTCGCCATTTCCAGATGTGAATCCTTCTGGTTGTGTCATATACACATCCTCGGTAAGATTTCCATTAAGGAAAGCTGTCTTCACATCCATCTGCCAAATCTCATAATCATAATGAGCTGCAATGGCTAAAAGTATTCTTATAGACTTAAGCATCGCTACAGGAGAAAAAGTTTCATCATAGTCAATACCTTCTTTTTGACGATAACCTTTTGCTACTAAGCGAGCTTTATAGGTAACTATATTACCATCCATGTCAGTCTTCTTTTTGAAGACCCATTTGCACCCTATGGGTTTTATCCCTTCAGGTGGTTGAGTTAAAGTCCATACTTTATTCTCATACATGGAGTCCATTTCGGACTGCATAGCCTTAAGCCATAAATCACGTTCTGAACTGTTCAAAACTTCTTGATAGCTTGTAGGCTCATTGTCCTCTACTATAGTTATGCCTCTATCCGAATCAATGTGAAATCCATATCTCACAGGGATAGAACGCATCCTAGTAGATCTTCTAGGATTTTGTGTATAATCAGGTTCAACTGTGATTTCATCATTATGAAATTCAGTTTCGGGTTCAATCGATTGATCATCTTCTATTTGTGGGTCTTGAACTTCACCAAGCTCAATTTTACTCCCACTGTCTTCTCGTAGGAGAAATTCTCTTTCCAAGAAGACAGCATGCCTTGAAACAAACACCTTTTGTTCTAAGGGATGATAGAAATAATATCCAAATGTTTCTTTTGGATATCCCACAAATAAACATTTGTCAGACTTAACATCCAGTTTGTCTGACATTGTCCTCTTCACATAAGTAGGACAACCCCATACTTTCATATGAGAAAGCGTGGGTTTCTTGTTATTCCACATCTCATATGGAGTAACATCAACCGATTTACTAGGAACTCTATTTAACACATAAACAGCAGTTTCTAGTGCATATCCCCAAAAGGACTTAGGCAAGTCCGCTCGGCTCATCATTGATCGAACCATATCTAATAGTGTTCGATTCCTCCTTTCGGATACACCATTGTGTTGTGGTGTATATGGAGGAGTCCATTGAGATAAAATCCCATTATCTCTAAGATAATCCTGAAACTCTTGACTTAAGTATTCTCCACCTCGATCTGATCTAAGTGTTTTAATACTTTTGCCAAGTTGTTTCTCTACTTCATTTCTGAATTCTTTGAACTTTTCAAATGCTTCAGACTTATATTTCATTAGATAGATGTATCCAAACCTGGAATAATCATCTATGAAAGTAATGAAGTAGGAGTAACCTCCTCTAGCATGTGTAGTCATTGGACCACATACATCCGAATGTATTAAGTCCAAAACCATTTTAGCTCGTTCTCCTTTACCAATAAAGGGAGCTTTTGTCATTTTTCCCAATAAACAAGATTCGCATGTATCAAATGATTCATAATCAAATGATCCCAAATCACCTGACTTGTGCAATTTGGTCATGCGTTTTTCATTTATGTGGCCTAAACGACAATGCCATAAGTATGAGGTATTTAGATTATCATGTTTCATTCTCTTGGTATCCACATTATGTACTTCTTTAATTAAATCAAGAACAAATATACCATTCTCAATGATAGCTTTTGCATAAAATATATTGTTCTTAAAAATGTAACAACATTTGTCCT
The DNA here is from genome assembly GCA_037975025.1 of Excoecaria agallocha. NCBI lineage: Eukaryota > Viridiplantae > Streptophyta > Magnoliopsida > Malpighiales > Euphorbiaceae > Excoecaria > Excoecaria agallocha. The sequence continues at coordinate 13,614,007 of CM075818.1, forward strand.
TTAAAGAAATATCATAATCGTTCATCAAACAACTGAAAGAAATAATACTCTTGGACAAAGCTGGAACATAATAACAATTATTTAATTCCAGTACTAATCCACTCGGAAGAGGCAAATGATAAGTCCCCACAACAGTTGTAGAGATGTTTTGTCCAGTAGCTGACTGCAAACAAATCTCTGCCTTTCCAACTCTTCTAAAGCTTCTAAGCCCCTGTAGATCATTACATAAATGAGATCCACATCCGGTATCTAATACCCAAGATTGTTTTGAAGCAATAGAATAAGTATTAATTTCAATCATATGAATACCTGAAGTAGATGCAACAACTTGCTTCTTCTCCTTAAGAGAATCTAGATAGGCCTTGCAGTTACGCTTCCAATGACCATCCTTTCCACAATGGAAGCAAGTCCCTTTGGGATTCTCTTTCTTGGCAACCTTCTTCTTGGAGATCCCACCATTCTTTGGCTGCACCTTGGTTATCTTCTTCTTCTGCTTCTTGCCTTTAGCAGAAGTGACAACCATGACACTTTTTGGATCTTTCTTAAATGATCCATCAGCTGTCTTGAGCATGTTGATTAACTCAGGAATGGATACTTGGATCTTGTTCATGTTGAAGTTAAGCACAAAAGGTGCATAACTTGGAGCCAACGAGTACAAGATTAAATCTATGTATAGATCATTATCCATAACATAGCCAAGTCTACTCAAATGCTCAATATACCCATACATCTTCAATGCATGAGCAGCAGCTGAAGTGCCTTCCACCATTTTGCAACTAAATAGAGCTCGAGCAATCTCATATTGCTCAGTTCTAGCCTGAGAAGAATAAAGCTCCTCTAGATGCAAAACGATGGTTCTAGCATCCATCATTTCATGTTGCTTCTGAAGCTCCGAGGACATAGCACCCAGCATCAGACATGCTGCTGCTTCACTATCCTCCATGTATTTCCGATAAATGCCTTTGATCTCATCAATGGCATCATCTGATGGATGTGGTGGTGGATCTTTATCCAAGACATAATGGATCTTTTCAGCCCTGAGAACAATTCTCACTTGCCTGATCCAGTCAGAATAGTTGTTGCCAACCAGCTTGTTATCCAAGATTGATCGTATATTAATGTTTGATGTGCTCATGATGATGACCTAGATGTGAAAAAGAAAAGATATGAGAGTATGTTCATATATATGTATGCATTAATAAGGTCTTTAATTAATCCATTTACTCCCACTATTTTATTGCGAATTAATAGCCCTCACTATATAATCCGAGAAAACCCGATGATTTTCTTAGTGGGCCAATATCCAATCCTTGATATGTAATTTGACCTTGACTGTGGTCAACAAGCCAAATTCCATACCCTTGAAAGGTAGGTATCTTTATACCAATTGTGTCTCTACACAACTATTGGATCATTAGGTTATCAACTCTTGATGCATGCATATCATATATGCATTCCCTAATCTTGCCTCTAGAACCATTAGCCTTGACTGTGGTCAACAAACTAATGGGCTAGCTAAGATGACCCATTTAATTCGATTTGAACATATTCGATATAATGTGAGCTTGACTGTGGTCAACAACCCACACTATAAAGAACTCTGGTTCTCCTCAAATTAATGGAAGGCTTATAAACCTTAGTATTTGTTTGAGGGTTTTAGTTAATTAAGTCTCATCATACATGGTTGGCATACATTGGTATGCATCCTATATCTATCACATAAATATAAGCATACAAATATGGTATAGTTATGGACTTCACTACATTGATTTCCCCGAGCCAAGAGGGAAATCAAAAGGTCACACCTAGGTAGTATGCATGATTCAAACAAGAAAATAATTACATTATCTTCAAGCTTGTTGGATCTCCATCCGGCCCATCTTGCTCCTTGATATTGGTCTCCATCTCTATTTCTAATTCTAATCTAAGTAATCTAATTACATATTACAATTTGAAATGAAATACAAACCAAAAACAAGTGGCCGGGACATGAAAGTCCTCATTGGGCCAAAACATGCATTATGCTCAATCACATTGGGCTTTGTCCATAACTAACCATCATGCCAATCATTCACCCTTATATGCCTTTCTAATGCATAAAGAAATGGATTACTAACTTTGTTTCAACCTTTGAAACTATATTTTGAGTTATTTTAATGATGTGATCAAATTAGGAAACTTTTTCCATTTTGGAAACTTTCATTTTAGGAAACCCTTTTGCATGAATGTGTTCTTGCCTTAATAATCAATCAAATTGATTATTAATTAATTATAAATTAATTATTTAATTAATTAATCATATTAAATAATTAAAAGAATCAATTTTGGGCTTAAAATAAGTGTAGGCCGAAACCCACAGAAGAAAAACCCTAAGTGTGTTCACACACAAACTAGTTTTGTGTCATTTGGACCATTTGGGCCTTTTGGAATGAGCCAAGCCCACTCCAGCCCTTAAAACCCATTAATAAACTTAATTAATGTTTATAATAGTTAATTTAAATCAGCTCCTTGGGCCTACCAAGTCATTTACTAATTTAAACCAAGTCCGTAAACATAATTAAGCCCATTAAGTGGTTTTAATGAATTAAAATTAATCAAATTAATTTAAGGCCCATTTTAATTAATCCAATTAATTAAAAACACTTTAATATATCATATATATCATATTTAGAAGATCAAAAGTCGTTCTAACCAAGAACACATCAAGAACACCAATTTATCGAACTTTTCGACAAAACTAGTTTTCATGCAAAACTTGTTCGATTTTAATTCCGTTCGATCCTACGGCTTAATATCACATATTAAACACATAAAATATCATTTAAATGATTTTTAAATGGATCCATAAGAAATTAAATTAGAACAGCCCCTACATTACCTAGGGTTTCACGCCAAACCCTAATGGGTTTCACGCAAAACCCTAGTCACTTTTCTTCAAAAGTTCCGTTTTTGTTTCCGTCAAATTTATTTGATCACACATACAACCAGAAATCAATATTTCTCATTCATGAACAATCAAATCTAATATTTTAAAGTTCATGAAATAAATAACTCAAAACAAAACAAAACTTATTCCACAGAAAATATAGAATTGTGTATCCATGGCAAAACCTGGCTCTGATACCATGTTGGAATATTATGGTTACATGCATCACATACATGAGCGGAATTTTAAATTTTTTTTAACCATAAGATCTGATCTTGCCATGAATACACAATATAACTATATGAGAATAAGAAAAATCACCTTTGATTTTTGTTGAACAGTTGATTTTACTTCGCACCGGGTTGTCGCAAACCACAGTGTCCAAAATCGAACACCTCCAATGAGTAATCCACACTAGAGAGGGGTAAATTGAACCAACAACTTGGTGTTCAACTAGGGCTGGCCGAAATTCCCAAGAGCTAGCTTGGGAAGTGGCGCAAAAGGGAGAGAGGATTAAGAGAAAAAGACTTTCCTTTTGTTTTAATCACTTAACCCTAATTCTCATTAGTTGGCCTTTTATAGTTAGGTTAAAATTCCAACTCCTTAATGAGATTGGGCTCTTTAAAATTGCTGGAGAATTATTAATTGGGCTTCTGGAATTAATTATAATCATTTGGGCTTAATTAAATCCAAATTAAATCTTTTCATAAAAGACCATGCACAAAATCCACAAACTAGGCCCTTTGTGCATCTAATTGGATTTAAATACCCAAATGGATTCCAAATCCAACCAAATTAAATATGTGAGTTCCATAACACTTATGTAACATATATAAATTAATTTGGTCCAAGAAAAAGCCCTCTAAGCCCTTCTGTATGAAGTTGGCGTGTAGCCCTCTTCTGGAGGGCTTCCTCCAACTTCTTCATTCCTTTGGCCCTCTATAATTTCTCCAATGGTCCTATTAATTATTATATCAGTCCTATAACACTTATAGTAGTCTTATAACACTTATAAGACAATAATAATTAATCATGAAATACATTATTTCATTTAGGTCCAATTTACAGAACATTTCTCAAAAGTTCCGCGGACAATTTTATTTGATCATAATTAATTAAACTCTTTAATTAATTATTATCATATTCTCCTCTCTACCTTTATAATAATATCAAATATTATTATCCTTGTCATTTTACCATTTTACCCTTTTCTCTATATGTGTGTGACCTATTGGGTTCCTGTCCATGTTGGCAGTATAATATGTAATTGTGAGTTCTATTCAAAACTCACATGATTTAAACTCCTTTAAATCAATTTATCAATCTCTATTGATATTTTGATACATCATTATACAAGTCATGATTGGCCTCTAGCTAGGCATCATGACTACCCAAATGTCAGGAAAGTCATGTGGTTTGACTGTACCCTTCCATAGAAACAGTTACCGTGCAATTACTCCTTTCACCACTCTTATCTCAATCAGATTCTGAGTATGGATTTCTGTCAACTCATATAAATCTAATTATGTATGTTCTATTAATTTAACCATTGTTCCTAAAATGCCCTTCATGGATCTCCATCCATCTCGGCATATTACTCTGGCCAGAGATTCACTGAACAAGGTAATTATAGAATCATGTGAGATAACTTCCCTTGTTAAATCTGGGATGGTGAATCCTTTGTCAATCACTCAACTATCTTCAAGTAGGTCATGATATACCCAATCTCCTAACTATGTTCACTCCCAGTTGGAAGTAATCAGTTATGGAGTCAAAGTATACCACTTGCTACTTAAGATAACTTTGGTGATCTCAAGTCTAAGGATACTTGCACAACCGCTATGAAGAGATTCCTCACTGACATAGATTTAATATCCATATGAGGATTCTCTTTGCAGGTCTCCAATGAACTTGTTCCTCTAACAAGCATCCACATGTTAGCTTTGATTATCATCCATAATCACAATTATGAGAACCATTGCTTGAACCATTCAAGAAGCATAACATGTGCTAGTCTGTCCGAATTAACAATGTCCTATCTTGTTAATTCTATGACTAGGGATATTTAGATATTAACACATTTGCATGCGATAGACATCTCACATCATGAACACTTTCATGATTGCCTTTGCACTGTGTTTATAATATCTAGGACTTCATTTATTAATTTAAGATTTACAAACTCATGTATTCAAACACAGCATTAATAAATGAATGATGCCTTTTATTAAGAATATAAATTTCATACATATGAAAAACATCCCTATTACATGGGCTCTAGGGCATACTCTCTAACATAACATGTGGATGCTTGTTAGAAGAACAAGTTCATTGGAGACTTGCAAAGAGAATCCTCATATGGATATTAAATCTATGTTAGTGAGGAATCTCTTCATAACGGTTGTGCAAGTATCCTTAGACTTGAGATCACCAAAGTTATCTTAAGTAGCAAGTGGTATACTTTGACTCCATAACTGATTACTTCCAACTGGGAGTGAACATAGTTAGGAGATTGGGTATATCATGACCTACTTGAAGATAATTGAGTGGTTGACAAAGGATTCACCATCCCAGATTTAATAAGGAAAGTTATCTCGTATGATTATATAATTACCTTGTTCAGAGAATCTCTGGCCAGAGTAAAATGCCAAGATGGATAGAGATCCATGGAGGGTATTTTGGGAACAATGGTTAAAAAATACACAATTAGATTTATATGAGTTGACAGAAATCCATACTCAGAATCTAATTGAGATAAGAGTGGTGAAAGGAGTAATTGCACGGTAACTGTTACTATGGAAGGGTATAGTCAAACTACATGACTTTCCTGAAATTTGGGTCATCATGATGCCTAGCTAGAAGCCAATCATGACTTGTATAATGATGTATCAAAAATATCAATGGGATTGATAAAATGATTTGAAGGAGTTTAAATCATATGAGTTTTGGATAGAACTCACAATTACACATTATACTACCAACATGGACAGGAACCCAATAGGTCACGGACATATAGAGAAAAGGATAAAATGGTAAAATGACAAAGATAATAATATTTGATATTATTATGAGGGTAGAGAAGTAAATAAAATAATAATTAATTAAAGAGTTTAATTAATTATGATCAAGTAAAATTGTCCACGAAACTTTTGAGAAATGTTATGTAAATTGGACCTAATTGAAATAATGTATTTCATGATTGATTATTATTGTCTTATAAGTGTTATAGGATTACTATAAGTGTTATTGGATTGATATAATAATTAATAAGTCCATTGGATGAGTTATAAAGGGGCCAGAGGAATGGAGCTGGTGTGGAAGACCTTCTATACAGGGCCACACGCCAACTCCATACAGAAGGCCTTAATGGCCTATTTCTTAGACCAAATTAATTTATATATGTTACATAAGTGTTATGGAACCTACATATTTAATTTGGTTGGATTTGGAATCCATTTGGGTATTTAAATCCAATTAGTTGCACAAAGGGCCTAGTTTGTGGGTTTTGTGCATAGTCTTTTATGAAAAGGTTTAATTTGGATTTAATTAAGCCCAAATGATTATAATTAATTCTAGAGGCCCAATTAATAATTCTCTTGCAATTTTAAAGAGCCCAATCTCATTAGAAGTTGGAATTTTAACCTGACTATAAAAGTCCAACAAATGAGGAATTAGGGTTAAGTGACTAAACACATAAGAAAGTCTTATTATTCTATTCTCTCTCTCCCTTTTGCACCACTCCCTTTCTAGCTCTAGGGTTTTTTGGCCACTCCTTGCTACACACCAATTGTTGGTTCAATTTATCCTTCTCTAGTGTGGATTACTCATTGCTGATATTCGATTTTGGACACTGTGGTTTGCGACAACCCGGTGCGAAGTAAAATCAACTATTCAACAAAAATAAAAGGTGATTTTTCTTATTCTCATATAGTTATATTGTATATTCATGGCAAGATCAATCATATTGGTTAAAAATTTTAAAATTCCGCTTATGTATGCGATGCATGTAACCGATAAATTCCAACAATAAGGAAAACCATTAGTGGAAGAGCCATAGTGAAATTCCTAGAAATTTTCCATTAGAAGGAGAAGAAATAACTTATGAGTTTCATAATAAAGATATCGCAGCTATAATAGTGTAGGGCTGGCAAATATACTTTGATAGAGCTGTGAATAATAGAGGAGTTAAAGTGAAAGTGATCCTAGTAATGCTAGAGGGAGAGAAAATGCCTCCAGTCAAGAAACTTAGGTACAAAGCAACGAACAATGAAGTAGAGTACGAAGCTTACATATTTGGGTTGTAACCCTTATTAGCCGTAGGATCAAAATCTATAAAAGTATTTGGAGATTCATCCTTAGTAGTCTATTAGATGAGGAATGAATGGTTAGTTAAGTAAGAACAGTTACTGCCCTATCTCCAATGTTTGAGAGCCTTAAGTAGCCAATTCAAGGTTTGCACTTTTGGGTACGTGCCTAAGGATGAGAACCAGTTAATAGATGATTTAGCCTCCTTGGTATCGATATAGGATAAGCCAAAGAGAATAAGTATGAATCTAATACTGATCTGGAGTTTTGATAAGCCATAATTCAAAATTGAATAGATAATGGACATTGAGGTGGATGATGGGAAGCCTTAGTAGGACATTCAGAATTACTAAGAACAATTGGTATTTCTAGAGGAAGCCACAAAAGAGGACCAAATAATGATCCGTAAGGTGTCAACCCAATTCATTGCTATAGGTGGAGTACTTTATAAGAGATAGCCTGATGGTATCCAAATGAGATGCCTGAATGAGAAGGAGGTAAAGAAAGTCATAAAAGAGGTATATACAGGTGTGTGTAGAGCTAACATGAATAGATTGGCCCTTAGCAAAAAATATTATATGTTTAGGGGTTCTTCTGGCTTACAATGGATACTTATTATTCTAAATATTTCAAAGAATGCTAGTTATGCTAGTGATATGTAGACTCAAGACATTTATTGGTTTCTAAATTGTGTAACCTTACATTGCCATAGCAATTCACCACATAGGGCATTGACATTATGGGTATGATGCATTAGCCAGCGTTGGATGGACACAGGTTTATTTATAGTGGCTATTGACTACTTTACAAAGTGGGTAGAAGTAGAATATTTCAAGAAAGTAGATACTAGGGATATGGCCAAATTCATTTAGAGGAACTTTATATGTTGATACAGTTTGCCTCACCACATAGGATTAGACAATGGGTTATAGTTTTTTTGTGAAACCAGATAGATGCTCATCAAATATGGGGTTTAACACCATAGGTTATCTCCTTATCGACCTCAGGAAATAGGGCACTTGAGGCAACCAACAAGAATGTCAAAAGAATTTTAGCTAAAATGGTTTGAACTTACAAAGATTGGACTAATAAGCTACATGTCGCATTGTAGGGCTATAGGACTATAGCTAGAACTTTAACAAGAGCTACCCCATTTTCCTTAGTTTATGGGATAAAAACTATTTTGGCAGTGGAAATTGAACACCAATCTTTGAGGGTGGTCTTGGAAGCTTAATTACCAAAAATAGAGTGGGTTAAATAGAGATTATTGTAGTTTAACTTACCATATGGGGATAGGATGCGCACCTACTATCACAATTAGGTTTACCAGAAAAGACTAGCTCATTAATTTAGAAAAAGGTTAGGAAGCATCATTTGAATGAGGGAGACTTGGTGTTCAAACAGATGATACCTAGGATTTTAGACATTCGAGGCAAGTTCATGCCCACTTGGGAGGGACCTTTTGTACTAAAGAAGTTATTATCTAAAGGAGCTACTATTCTATTGGACAATGATGGTAATGAGTTCAAAGAGTTAGTAAATGTAGATAGATTAAAAAGGTTCCATGGCTAAAACTAAAAGAGAAAAATAAAAGAACAAAAGCCATATGGGTCAAAAAAAAATAATTTCCTTGCTAAAATTGGACACCTCGTTAGGTTGAAAATAGAAAATAGGCATCTTGGGAAAAAATAAAAGGCTGAGAGAAAATAGTCAATTAAGAAAACCCAAGAGGGTTGATTGATGACAGGAGTTATGATGTGTTTAAAATTTAATTTACGAGATTAAGTGAAATATGTAATTAAGATGATGTCGAATAATGATCATGTTTACCAAAATAAAAAAAGAAATTCCATATATGTATTCAAAAACATTATTAATATATCCACAAGTAGTCCCTTTTCCTTTCATGTGTTTAGCATTTAGAAGTTCTAATAAAAGCAAAAACCTAGTCCATGATAATATCTATTCTAGTCTATTTAAATCACATCGCTCTCTCCATCCAGGTCCCTTGGGTGAGAAATCCTATTGTCAGATGTCGGGCTTATGACCCATTGCTTGTATGAGGTAGAGGTGGTGAAGTTACAAGTACCAATCTCAAGAATAATAGTCCTTACAAGAAGGCAAGTCTAAATCCTCTGGTAGTAGTATGATAGAAAAAAAGTATAAAGTATACCACTTCAAAAACCCAATGGCCACCTGAAGATGTCCTGACGGTCTCCAAATTGGCAAGCACAGTGAGTAGTGATGTAAAAGGTGGCCCGTTGCAATCCACACAATAGGACATATCTAGAAGATCTGTCTTGGATCACAAAAGAGATAGGTAGCTAGGTACACCTAAACATGATGTCATCATTTGTAAACTAAGCCAACCAGTCGATTCCCTCTTGGATCGAAAGGAACTTCACGTCGGATATGTCTGAGAATAACATATCTCATAGGGTAAGTGCTTGTTGCCTTGACTCGAAAAGGAGACTCTGACCATAGCTTCAGCTTCTCATATAGCCATATTTGAAAAAAAAAAGAGAAAAAGCCACTAGGGTGAGTTGGATTCATCTCAAGAAAAAATAAGCTAAGGAAATATGTGAAAATTAAAAAGGATGCATTTTCCAACAAGAAAGGCTAGTGTGAAAACCCAAAAAGGGCGCACTTCCTTCAAAACAATTACATACGTAAAGCAATATGGGATTACTAGTAGGGTGAGTGAAAGGGTCATTTTGAAAAACATCTAGGCCAAGGATAGTCTTTTCCAAAATTAGGGGAAATGGGTTGTGCCCCTACGTACACCATCCATGATATTGAATAATCCATAACCTTAGGTCAGCAAGTTATTTGAATGCATTAGCAAGCATCGAGCAAAATAACAAAGCAAGATTATGCCAGAATGGAAAGTAGGCACATCATCAAATTCAGTTAGGACATCAGTTAATAGCTCTAATGTAAAAGCCCTCCCTTGAGGTACTAAGCCCCTAGCCCAAGCTATCTACCAGTTCATCAGTGTGGGTGGAGTGTTTTATAAAAGACAGTTAGATGGTATCCAGCTAAGGTCCTTAGATGAAAAGGAAGATAAGAAAGTCATGAAGGAAATACATGCTAGTGTACGTGGTGCTCACATGAACAAATTAGATTTAACAAAGAAAATTATGATCCAAGGATTCTTCTGGCTTACAATAGACACATATTGTTCCAAGTATGTGAAAAAATGTCAATTATGCCAACAGTATGCAAACTTAAGACATTTACATGTTTTTGAGTTACGTAATCTCACATTGCCATGGCCATTTGTTGTGTAGGGCATTGATATTATAGGACAAATGCATCGAATAGCATTAAATGGACATAGATTTATTATGGTTGCCATCGACTACTTTATAAAGCCGGTAGAGATATAATCTTTTAAGAAGTTAGGTGCTAGAGAAATGGCTAAGTTCACTAAAAGGAATTTGATATATAGATATGGCCTTCCTCACTAGATAGCATTAGACGATAGGGCTCAGTTTTAGGTTGAAATAAAGCAAATGCTCAAAAAGTATAGGATTCAACATCACAAGTCTTCACGTTATCGACCTTAGGTGAATGGGGCAGTCAAAGCAACTAATAAAAATGTTAAGATGGTTCTAACAAAAATGGTATAGACTTATAAGGATTGGGCTGAAAAACTACCATTTGCTTTGTGGGATTATAGGACTACTACCAAAACTTTAATAGGAGCCGCTCTATTTTTTGGGTCTATGGAACAAAAGCTGTATTACCTGTGGAAATTAAGCATCATTCATTAAGGGTAGTATTAGAAGCTAAATTACCTAAAAAAGAATGGGCATGATAGAGGTTGTCGTAGCTAAATTTGCTTGTGAGGATAGGATACGAGCTTACTATCATAACCAAATTTACCAGAAAAGGCTAGCTTGCTCATTTGGGAAGAAAGTTAGAAAGCATCCTCTTAAGGAGTGGTACTTGGTTTTTAAGTAGATGTGCAAGGACCCAATCATGGCCCTAACTGGATTATTGTTAATTAATGAGGATTACCATTAATTAAGTCAAAATTTTGATTATTCTACATTAATAAAGTTAAATCATATAGAGGGTATATTGGTAATTATGCAAATGTGTATGAGAGTGTAGCTAAAATATTAATGGAGGATGCAATTGAATTAAATAAGAAGTTTAGGGATTAAAATGTTAAGAAAATAAGTTTTAAGGGTTAAATGTATAAGGGCAATCTTGGAATTTACTAAGTAAGATATTTCCCCCACTCACTCTTTTAAGGACTCCTAGGGAAGTTGGAGATCAGGAAAGGGCAGAGAAGTTTAGTGTTTTGAGCAGCATTTAAAAAGGTAATGTTTCTCCTTGTACATCTCTCTCTCTACATTTCTTTTCTTGATTTGATCTCTAGCTTGAAGGATTAAGTCTAGCTTGAAGGATTAAGAGATCCTAATGTACCTTTATATGCCAGGGGATAAAGGAAATTAATAGTAAGAGAGTTGGATCAATATGAGTGAGGGAAGATTGAAGCTTCAAACTAGGTATGTGAATTAGGTTTGCATTTTCCTTTTCTTGTGTGTTTGTCCTCTTTGATGAGGTTAAGGATTATATGTTAGCAATGTTGATAAGATTAAGAAGATTTCTTTTAAAACTAATGAGTATGATTGTCATAAGGTTGGGATTTTTGAGTTTGGGTAGTCAATCTGTAGAGTCGGGACTGTATATCACTATACACGCCCACACGTGAGTTTTCTTCTCCCAGTGCATGGTCGTGCATAGCCTTTATGTCCCTTGTTCTCTTCAAGAATGTGGCCACGCATTGTATCCCACTTTCCCTTACCCACAACCACATGATGTTCCTCTTTACTTTGCCCATGGCCACGTACGTTTTGTTTTAAGGGAAGGCACGACTATTTGTGTTTTGTTCTTCCCTGGGCGTGACCACGTGTGGCTTCTTTCATCACCATGCATGCCCACGTGTGTCTTTCTTCTTCTCCCAGCGTGACCATGTGTGGTTTCCTTCTTCACCTTACACGGCCATATATGCTTATTCTCTTTGAAAACATGGCCACTTGACCATGCAACCCATGTAAATGCACGACCACTTGACCTTTATTTCCATGAAATACAAAGCCACTTATACACTATTTCCATTGGTTTTTCTTCTCTCCAAAACTATAGCTCACTTATAAATAAATTGTAAACCAGTATTTTATAGCTTGTGTTTATGAAGATATTAATGAATAAAGGGAAATGGGCTGGCAATAAGAAATGTTGTTTATGGTTGGGTATATAAGTGGTGAGTATTATGTTAATTGATTAGTGATGAATTATTATAGTTCTAAAAGTCCTTCCAATGCTAAGGTTTAAATTAAAAATATAGTTAAGCAAGACTTGCTTTGCATGACTATGACTAAATCATGAATAGAGTGGTATAAAATTTAAGAGTTTATTAAGTGAGGCATATAATTAATGAATTCAAGCTAGCAATGTTCAATAGTGGAAATAAATGATTCCAAATACGACAGTTAATATGCTAGTTGAATATTGATAGGCCAATAAATCATGACGTCTATCTTTATTGATAAAGACTAGAAAGACATAGTTTTTAAAGACCTGGCTATCAAATGAAGTAACAATGAAAGATTTAGAATAATAATCTATTGGAATAAGGAAAGGTATTCACTTGAAGGCTAATTTTTTAGGGATTTGACAAGGGCAATTTGCGTATGAACCACTTTGAGTAGAATGTGTTTTAGTGCATAGCGGGCACAAAACTAAATAGAGTAAGAGGCAACCTAGTAATCTTAAATCTATATGCTAGTTGTGATGTACTATAAGGTTGGGATATGATATGTACTCTATCATAGTAAATGATTTTTTTTGCTTAATATCACATACTAATTGTAAGGCCCCTAACATGACCCTAATCTAATTTGCATATTTGAATGGGATTTTTATTCGATTAAATTAAATTAAATGAGGAATTTGTATAAGTATGGGTAAATAGGGGGTAAATTATCATGTTATTATGTTATTTGCATGAAAATAAAATTTTAAAGCATGGTTTAATGTTAATTAAGGGTGCAATTGAAGAAAAAGGAGTTAATTTGGGGTAAATGTATTGTTTTGGAAACTCAAGGGTCAAATGTGGATAGAAATGATTGTTTAAAGGTCAATTTGAGAGAAGGAATAAATGATTAGGTTAATGTTTGAAAGGAATTAAATAGAGAGGTTAAAGTTTAACATGCAAATTTTCAAGGGACTAAAGAGGAGATTTTCTTTGTTGGTATAAGAGGCTTGAGTTAGTGGAGATAGAGGTGTCGTGTAGTTGTGTGTTGATCGGCATGTGAAGGAGAGAAAACCAGAAAATCTTCATCTCATCTTTCTCTCACTCCCATTGATTCATCTCAAGCAATTAGATGATAATTTTAGTGGGTTAATCAAGAGTACAATATATTAAAATTAAGGTAATTAAACTGTTAATTGAACCCTTCATCATCTTCTTCTTCTTCTTTTCATTTGGACTGAGAAGAACGTTAACTAAGTGTTGGAAATTTGAATGTCGATGATTTTTTTGAAGGAGAAGAGGAAGGAAGGAAGAAAAAAGGAAAGGGTATTGCTAGAGGATGAAGACATTGGGTTTGTCATCCAAGGTATGCAAATTTAGGCTGTTGATATTGCATGTGAAATTGATTGCTGGAACTGGGTTTGATTTATAGAATTCAAAGTTACGTTTTGCTGGATTTTAACAATGTGAGGTTGAAGAAGATTGTCCTTACCGAGTCATGAACTTTTGTCCGACTCGTGAAGCTCTTCATGAGTCGTACATCTTCTTCCTCTAGGAATGTTAGTTTCACTTGTGAAGATCTTCACGAGTTATGAATTTTAGTTCGACTCGTGAACCTCTTCACGAGTCATGAAGTATTCACGAGTCGAACATATCGTCACGACTGAATGACCTGTCTGGAATGTTTTGCTCATAAGTTGAACTATAGAGCAGCAAATTGAATGATTCATTTTGCATTGGAAAATAGACTTTTATACCTATATTTCATGTGAAGGAACCTAGACTTAAATTTGTCTTTAATTACATGGAATTTAGGATTGAATCTAGACTAGTTCCCTAGACTGCACACAGAAACAGAATTCACAGTAATGGGCATATCTTTTTTTGTAGAGATGTTGAAATGTTACAAAATGAAATTCTGGAAAAATTAGAGACATGAAAGTCTAACTTTGATTAAGAAATTTTGGTTTAAATCCTTTTAAATTTTAAATTATAAATTGTTCTAAATAACAGTCCACACGATTTGGTTTTAAAACAGATAGGTCAGATATGGAGATGAAATATCTAACCTACACATGTAATTAGACCTGTACATGATTGTCATCTGCCTAATTGATGTACATATGTAATCCTATGGCATGAAAATACACATGATCTGAATGATGATAAATGCCTACATTTATATTGGTAATCATGCTTATAGGAATAAGCCTACTATATGCGAATGTACCTACAGTTATGTACATTTACGATTATGTACATGAATGTATGAGCATGTAATTGCCCTATGAGATAGAAAATGTTGTGGTATGACTATGAACATGTGAGACGCTTAATGAGAACATGATAAAGTATATGATATGATGATTATATGTCATGCCTATATGTCATGATGCAAACTTATAGCCATATGAAATGGATTAGCTAATTGTGTATCCTGGCTTATGAAATGTGCATATATCTGTTTACGCACAAGAGAACATATAGTTCTACAAGACTCTATATATGTACAAACAGTATACTATGAATAAAGTCTTAATATGTGAATTGAACACGAATATAGTTCTACCTGCGATAGAGTTTTTGATGTGGATAGATAGGCGCCTATAGGGAAATTACAGCTACCATAGTTTGGTCCAATTGGGTCCATAGTATATATGATCCCGTTTGGATCATGATCAGCCTCATTTGGGTTGATAGGCGACCCTATTTGGGTCTGCTTGACCGGTCTATAGTACAGTTTGGCCCCATTTGGGTCTATAGATCTGATATCTTTGGATATCCTTCTTTTTGATACCGATGTGTATCCATAGTTCCCGTTATCCACTGATAAAGCTAAGGCAGGCTAAATGTTATTCATAGTAATGATAAAAATTAACAGTTAAAGTTATTAGACTAAAGATTGATGTTGTGGATTATATTATTGGTTACCCATAGGAATTATGTTTCATTGAATATGTTTACATGGGAAATTACTATCTATATGAATTATGAATATGAGAATATTTGTTACTCTTTTGGGTACAATGTTTAGGTACATGAGTATATGTGTCATGCTTTATAGTATTGGTTATTATTGACATGATATGTTGTACAAGTTATTTATTATACACATTGTATGTATATTTTGATGACCGTTGTAAGTGGTCATCCATCTATAGATATTCCTCACTAAGCTTTCTAGCTTAGCACGGGTTATTTATCCATGTAGGTACCATTACCAAAACTTTTGCTCAGTGACAATCTCTGCATCGGAAGGGCCAACTACCGACTGTTAATCTTGATGTAGGATGTTTTCTTTGTATTAGTATTATCATATGTTTTGCTTTATGGCCAGTTATGTTATAAGATGTATATAACTTATGAAATGCTATAACTCACAAGTAGTAAAGCTAAGAAGAGTATATGTGCATGTGATATACATAAAGTAATATTCATATAGTATAGTATGCATGATATTAAGTATGAAATACAATACAGGAATAGACTTGTAGCACATACATAAGTTATGAACAGTATGACACGATTAAGGGTAAAATGATAAATAAACAAATATATTGCATAAGCATGATTAATAGTAATCAAATTATCAGATAAATAGGGTTTTGCTTAGAGGGTGCTACACTAATATTCTGATGCAATGACATGGAAATACTATGATATGGTTTATTGGAAACTAGAGGGTAGTGGTAAGGTTGCATGTCTAAGATAAGAAGGGGTATCATGCAATGCACTTAATCATGAATGATAGGAGTTAGTTATACTCCAAGTCATACTGGAAAATAATAATTAGCATAGATGTAAGGGAAGACTACTTGATGCCTATTTATGTCCTATGACTTAAACATGGAAATCGAGTCTGTAAGTAGTGTGCTACTTGCAAGATGGTATACTTTTACATATTCATCTGGGTATAATATTTTAGACAATGAAAGGGTATTAATAAGATGTTGAAGCATGCATGGTGGGGTTAAGATAGATAACCTGTTGTCCATGTTCTAATAAACTATAAAAGTGAATTAAAAGATGAAAGATGCACAAGTGTCGATCTAAATTCAGAAATAATCTACTCATACTCTTATATGGATTGTAATTGCATGAGTATTGTTTAAAGTAATTATGTGTTGATGGGAGTTATGATGCTATGAAAGCTACTCATGGCCAATAACAACAAGGTACACAATTAAGAACTATTTATGAGTTGTCTAAGTTTATATGTTACAATTGATTCAACCATGCTATAATGAGTAGTCTATTTCATAAGACGAATAAATATGAGAACCCCAAAAGTATGAATTGCTATGATTATATATGGTCATGTAAATAATCTTACGAAGACGTTAATCGCAATAACTACCCTTTTACAGTAGCCTTATTGGCTTCGTACATAATGCTAGATATGATGAGATTGATCAATGGAAGTAATACTTTATTGTGTTTGCATTATCATGTAAACTATTATGATATGTGCGAAGGATGTTTATGCAGTCATGTGATTACCTAATCTGCGACCATAAGTATTAGAGCCTAAATGCTCAATAATGATATATGATAAGAATGATATGCATTATTTTATGAAATGTGGCTTTAAGCCAAATAACGTACTAAGTAAAGAAGAATATGTTGAATCTAAATATGCTTAAAAAAAAAGTAAAGCCGGCGGGTCTTAGTTTAGTTGTGGATTAGATAGGCATGCCTAGATGGATACAGTCGCAGCTGCTATAGTTGACCCCGTTTGGGTTTTATTCCTTAATGGAACCATCGTTCAACCCCATTTGGGTTTATTGTTTATTCCTTACTAGAACCATTGCTCGATCCCATTTGGGTCAATTGTTTGATATCTTCAGATATCTATAGTTGATACTTTCGGGTATCCATTGCTCCCGTTATCCACCCTTGGGAACTAGCACTTAGGCAGGCTATCAAAGATGATAAATTGCACCTAAGATAAAGTAATATTTGCAATATTTGCTCCACTTATGTGATGTAAGCACGATGAATGGCTTATGATGGTGTTATATCTTAATTTCTTGATTGACTATAAGCTATTTTTATGAAATGAAATGCCATGTTGTATGCTTCATGTTGGTGATATCTCACATTTATTATGAGAAGGTTCCCATGGGATTGCCGATACGAGATAATTTTTTCAATGGGCTCCATGGTCAATAATTGGGCCAATTGGGGCCACAGGTTTACAATATTACATTAAAAGTTATACGAATGATAGTATACATAACGGTCTTCACGTATATGGAAGTTATGACATATCTGCATATAAAATGAGGACTTAGTTAGTTAATCATGATATGTAATACCTGTTCGATGAGCTGGCATGCAAACCTATTGGTATGTATATAAACATTTATACATGTATGTGCATAAGTATGATGCTGATATGAACCAAAGTACAAACCATATATATATATGTATATATACTATTGTGTTTAAATCGTACAATAAGATTTTATCAAATGATAAGTGTGTATGAACCTGAAATGAGGAATATGTGAAGATATATGAAGAATGCATGTCTAACAATAACTCTATAATTGATACAAGGAATAAGTAATCTAGTATGCATGAATTTAATATAGAATGCATAACTTATGTAACAAAATAATTAATGCTTTAAGGTTTTGTGCTATCAACAACTTGGATGTATGAAATCTGGAATTGTAAGAATTAGGAAAGGTATAAATCAAGCTAGTTAAAGGAATAAAAGAAGTAAGCTTATGATAGTAAATCAAAAAGTTATTGCAACCAAGATAATATTCAAAATGCTCTAGACTTTAGTAAGTTGGTGTTTACTATACGATGAAGATTTTTCCAATATGTCCATTATGATATGATCAATATTAGACTCATATGTTATTTCGTGATAATGTGTAAGTTATATGTCGAGATGACTGGGAAAAGAGGGGTACATAAATTCATATAGAATTTTGTTCCCCACTAAGCTTTATAGCTTAGCACGGGTTTGTTATTCATGTAGGTTTCAAGTTAAGCATCAGAGGATCAAGCGGGATGCTATTGCCTTAAGGATTTTTGTAGCACCCTTATCCTATAATCTGTACATATCACTTTATCCAACTCATTACACATGAGTTACTGTGTAACATAAACATATAATCAAACTTAATATATAAGAGTGCTACACTTCTAAAAGAAACTATTCAATGAACGATAAAGTCTCTTTTACACATTACAACAACTGTTTAACATATTTTTTTTTACATACAATATATCTAATACCACAAAATCTTTACTATATACAAAGAGCCCAAATACAAGTCTATAATTGTCTCTCTCGTTGACTTGAGTTGGCCATCCAGCTGCAGGTTTCACCCCAACAACCTACATGGATGAAACACCCGTGCTAAGCTACAAAGCTTAGTGGGGAACTAAAAATATGACAAACGACCACTCACAGTGATCGTCAACAAGCATACACCATGTCTCAAATACAACAATGATTTATCACAATGAATAAAATTTAACATTCATATCAACTTATGAAATTCATAAAAATTCAATGGTAACATTTACATTTATGCTACATTTACCATGTATAATAATGTAAGCTCAATGTCCTATGACTTTAAATTCAACTAATAATCATGTGAATAACCTTTGGATTAATACTAAACCATACTAGCATAATTATCCATTATCTTTTTATCTATACTCGTATGTCTATGATATAAACCCATTAGAATTAAAATGGCAAAACAATACTTCCAAATGCCATGAGATCTTTATAATATTATAAGGTTACTTCATATAGCATAAGTTACAAAAACAAGCCTATCAATTAAACATAACAATTATACAACATTGCAAGATTATTCTTATATACCCGGGTTATAGGTCTTAGTTATGCATACATCACACTGTAAATAACAAACATAATTTCATTAAATGTGAACATACAAACAATGTGAACATATAAATATATTCATAAGAAAACTATTTCAAAAACACTAGTTGTTACTGACTAACTCTTATAATCTTTAATATGAAATATGCTTATGCAATTATAAAATTGTTGCATCCATTAAATATTATAATACTCTTTAGCCTAATAAAAACTCCTTCATATATCATGAATTGACATACATCTAGAAAAAGACTTATGATCACAAAAGACTCACATATGTATACCATCAATTTATCCAAGGTAACTTTGGTGTACAGCCTGCACTATTCTAAAGAGGTGGATAACGGGTTATACGGTGGTACCCGAAGGTACTAGGTCACCCGAAGGCACCAAAGAGATAATAGGTCACCCGAAGGCACCAAAGAGATACCCGAATGTAGCACCCCCTATGCAAAAACCCCATTAAACATGTATCATGAATACTATTAATCATGCTTATACTATATGTTCATTTAATCATCATTTAGCCATTAATCATGCCATATGATTTCATACGCTTATATTCGTGCTACAAGTCTATCCATGTTTTCCCTTTTCATACCTAGCATCATGCATACTATACTATATGAATATTACTTTATGCAAATCACATGCACACATATTCTGTCTTAGCTTTACTACTAGTGAGTTACAATATTTCGCATAGGTTTTATACATATCATAAGATAACTGGCCTATATACAAAACATATGATAATTGTATTACAAAATATCCTACATCAAGGTTATAAGTCGATGGTTGGCCCTTCCTGATGCAGAGAACGTCCCTCAACAAAAGTCTCGCTATTTGAGCCTACACGGATAAAATAACCCGTGCTAAGCTATAAAGCTTAGTGGGGAATATCTACAGATGGATGACCACACACACAGGTCATCAAACATACATATACAATGTATACAATTAATAACATATGCAACATATCATGTCTTTAATACCAAATACTTTAAAGCATAACATATTCTTCCATGTTCCTAATCATTGTACCCAGAAGAGTAACAATTATGCTCATATTCATAATTCTTATAGACAGCAATTTCCATGTAAACATATTCAAATAAAACATAATTCCTGTGGTAAAACAACATTATGATCCACAATATCAATCTTTAGTCAAATCACTTTAACTATTTAATTTCTTTATCATTACTATGAATAACGTTTAGCCTGCCTTAGCTTTATCGGTGGATAACGGGAACTATGGATACACATTGGTATCAAAGAAGGATATCCGAAGCTATCAAATCTATAGACCCAAACGGGGCAAAACCATACTATGGACCGGTCAAGCATACCCAAACGGGGTAGCCTTTCAACCCAAACGGGGCTGATCATGATCCAAACGGGATTCTATATACTATGGACCCAATCGGGCCAACTATGGCAGCTGCAATTTCCCTATAGGCACCTATCTATCCACATCTAAAACTCTATCGCAGGCAGAACTATATTCGTGTTCAATTCACATATCAATACTGTATTCATAGTATATTGTTGTGCACATATACATAGTCTTACATAACTATGAATTCTATGGTGCATAATTAGATATATGCACATTTCACATGCCAAGTTATACATTTGGCTTTTTCAAATCTGTATGACTATATAATTTGCATCATAACATATAGGCATGACATATAATCATCATATCATATACTTGGTCATGTTCTCATTAAGCATTTCACATGTTCGTAGTCATGCTAATTCATCTTCTATCTCATAGGGCAATTACATGCTCATATACTCATATACATAATCATAAATGTACATACCTGTGGGTACATTCGCATATAGTTGATTTATTCTTATGAGCATGTTTCCAACACATATATATATATCTATATCATCATTCAAGTCATGTGCTATACAGCATATCCACATGTTTCCATATGGGCATATACACATGCCAAAGTCATATTATTATAGTTCCTATTTTATAGCATAGGTACATGTCAATATGTGCACTTTCATGTCATAGGATTTACATGTGTATATATATCAATTTGGCATATGACCATCATGCACAAGACTAATCACATGTATAGGTTAGATATTTCATCGCTAGTCTTTATTCATATACACAATTGAATGCATCTGTATTCATATAAATCCTTCATTGATAGTCATATTACATGCCTTATTCAATTAACTTTACTCTCACATAAGCAACTATCTGTCTCAATCAATTTAAAATCATATTATCAAGTATAGCAACAATCTGCACAATATTGTAATTTATGTTACCTTGAACAGTCTAGAAAACAAGTCTGGATTCAACCCTAGATTACATGTACTTAGAGATAGATTTGAACTTAGGTTTCTTCATATGAAATATAGGTATGGAAGTCTATTTTTCAATACAAAAAGAATCACTCAATTTGCTATTCTATAGCTCAACTTATGAGCAAAACATTTGAGATAGGTCATTCATTCGTAAAGGAGTGTTCAACTCGTGAAGAGCTTCACGAGTGAAGCAAATAGGGCAAATCTCACGACTCGTGAAGGAGTTCACGAGTGGAGAAGAAAGGCATATACTTCATGACTCATGAAGAGTTTCACGTGTGGAGAAGAAAAGCTGTACTTCACGACTCGTGAAGAGCTTCACGAGTCGGACAAAGGTTCACGACTCGTGAAGAGTTTCACGTGTGGAGAAGAAAAGCTGTACTTCACGACTCGTGAAGAGTTTCACGAGTCGGACAAAGGTTCACGACTCATGAAGACATTCACGACTCGGTAAGGCAGTCTTCTTCAACCTCACATCGATAAAATCCAAAAAAATGTAACTTTGAATTCTGTAAATCATACCCAGTTCCAGCAATCAATTTAACATGCATTATGAACAACCTAAATTCCCATACCTTAACTGATAAACCCAAAGTTTTCAACCTCTATCAATTCCTTTTCCTTTGTTTCTTCTTCCTTCCTCTTCTACTTCACAAATACCATCACCGTCATCATTTAAATTTCCAGCAATTACATTGTTCTAAGTTAACTTGAAAAGAAGAAGAAGATGAAGATGATGGAGGGTTAAATTAAGAGTTTGATTACCTTAATTTACTGCATTTTACTCTTACTTAAACAACCAACATCATCCTCAATGCATTTGAGATAAAACATTGGAAATCAAAAGGAAGAAGAAGATCTATTTTTTTCTGGTTTTTCACTCTTCACTGCCAATTTCTCACTAACACTTAACACCTCCAAATTCCACTAACTCAAGCCTTTTATACCAACTTAACAATCCCTCTTTAGTCCCTTGAAAAATTGCATGTCAAACAAATGGCACAAACCTTTATGCATGCTATAATATGACCCCTCCACTAACTCTTTTTCTTAATTCAACCTATCAATTAATTCAATCTTCCAAATTAACCTTGAATTAAATGCTTTTATTCACAATTGGCCACCAAAATGCCACAATTACAAATTAACACCTATTTACTTCAATTACATCCTCAATTACTATTAAACCATATTCTTATATTTTATTTTCATTCAATTAACATAATAGCATGCTAATTTATCCCCAAAATTAAATTAGGGTCTTGTTAGGGGCCTTACAATTCTCTCCCCCTTAAGAATTTTGTCCCCGAAATTCATACCTGTTTGGAATAAGTGAGGATGTTGTTCCTTCATAGCTGCTTCTGGCTCCCAAGTAACATCTTGTATATCATGATGTTGCCAGAGTACTTTAATAAGTGGAATTTGCTTATTTCTAAGCTGTCTAACTTCTCTAGCCAGAATTACTATAGGTTCTTCATCATAAGTGAAATCTGGCTGTACTTGCACATCTCGAACTGGTATCATATGGGATTCATCTGATCGATACCTTCGAAGCATAGAAACATGAAACACATCATGAAGTTTGGCAAGTTCCATAGGGAGAGCCAATCTATATGCCACTGGCCCAACTCTTTGAAGAATTTCATATGGGCCTATAAACCTCGGACTTAGCTTACCCTTTTTCCTAAATCTCAATACTTTTCTCCAAGGGGACACATTCAGAAACACTTTGTCACCCACTTGATATTCAATATCTCTTCTCTTCAAATCAGCATAAGACTTCTGTCTATCACTAGCTTCCTTCAATCTCTGCCTGATAACTTGCACCTTTTCTTCTGTGTCTTTGACAATATCAGGACCAATAACTTTGCGCTCAGACAATTCAGTCTTGTAAACAGGAGTTCTACATTTCCGGCCATACAAGGCCTCATATGGTGCGATCTCGATGCTTCTTTGATAACTGTTATTGTAGGCGAACTCCATTAATGGTAGATACCTATCCCAACTCCCTACAAACTCCAAAACACATCCTCTCATCATATCCTCTAGAATCTGAATAACCCGTTCAGATTGCCCATCCGTCTGAGGGTGGAATGTTGTACTCTAACGAAGCTGAGTTCCCAATGCTTGTTGCAAACTTTGCCAAAATATTGATGTGAATCTTGGATCTCGATCAGAGATTATTGACACCGGAATGCCATGCAGTCTAACAATCTCATTTACATAAAGTTCTGCCAATTTATCCATAGGGTAATCCATCCGAACTGGTATGAAATGAGCTGATTTAGTCAGCTTGTCAACTATAACCCAAACTGCATCATGCTTTTTCTGTGAAAGGCAATCCTGTTACAAAATCCATGGTAATATCCTCTCATTTCCATTGTGGCATTGGAATGGGGTTCAATAAACCAGAAGGTAACTGGTGCTCTGCTTTTACCTGCTGACAAGTCAAACATTTGGAGACATATGCTACCACATCTTTCTTCATGCCAGGCCACCAATAACTTTATTTCAAATCCTGGTACATCTTATTCCCACCAGGGTGCATAGTAAATACTGTATTGTGAGCCTCATCCAATACTGTTCTTTTTAATTCTTTGTCATCAGGAACATATAATCTATTCTGATAATACATACCCCATCCTCTTTCACTGAATACTCAGAATGGGTCCCTTCAAGTGAAGACTTCAAAATCTGTTGCAACTTTTCATCATGTTTCTGTGCATCAATCACTGTTTGCCTCAAACAAGGTCTAACGTTCAACTGTGCTATTAAAGCACCATCATATGCAAGTTTCCATCTACAGCGATGTGCAATCATAGCAGCCATCATCTTATGGCTCAAGGCATTAGCTACAACATTAGCTTTGCCTGGATGGTAATCCACTATACAATCATAATCTTTAAACAGTTCTAACCATCTTCGCTGTCTCAAGTTAAGTTCCTTTTGAGTGAGCAAATATTTGAGACTCTTATGATCTGTATAGATTCTGCACTTTTCCCCATACAAATAATGTCGCCAAATTTTCAAGGCAAACACTACTGCTGCTAACTCTAAGTCATGGGTTGGATAGTTTTGTTCATGTGGCTTCAACTGTCTAGATGCATAGGCAATTACTTTGCCATCTTGCATTAACACACAACCCAAGCCAACTCTAGAAGCATCACTATACATAGCATACTCCTTTCCTGTAACTGGCTGTGTCAAAACTGGAGCCCTTGTCAGAAATTTCTTCAACTGATCAAAACTTGCTTGACATCGGTCAGTCCACTCAAACTTTATACCCTTTCTCAGAAGTTTAGTGAGTGGTGTGGCTATAACTAAAAAGCCTTTCACAAAGCGACGGTAATAACTTGCTAAGCTCATAAAACTTCTTACTTCTGTCACATTTCGAGGCGGCTTCCAATTCACTATAGCCTCTATTTTAGCTGGATCCACCCTGATGCCTTCAGAAGATACTACATGACCAAGAAAAGAAATTTCCTTAAGCCAAAAATCACATTTGCTCAGCGTAGCATATAGCTGATTCTCCCTCAAAATCTGTAAAACAATTCTCAAATGCTCAGCATGTTTCGTTTCATTCCTCGAATACACCAAAATGTCATCTATGAACACAACAACAAACTGATCTAGGTAGGGTCTAAACACCCTATTCATAAGATCCATAAATGCAGCCAGTGCATTTGTTAACCCAAATGGCATCACCAGAAACTCATAATGTCCATATCGGGTTCTAAAGGCTGTTTTGGAAACATCCACATCCTTAACCCGAAGTTGGTAATAACCTGAGCGTAAATCAGTCTTGGAAAACACTCTAGCACCCTTCAACTGATCGAATAAATCTTCAATTCTTGGTAAAGGATACTTATTTTTGATTGTTACCCTGTTTAACTGTCTGTAGTCTATGCACATCCTCATAGACCCATCCTTTTTCTTCACAAATAAAATCGGTGCACCCCAAGGTGATGTACTAGGCCTAATGAATCCTTTGTCAAGCAACTCTTGTAGCTGAGCTTTTAGTTCTTTCAATTCTAAAGGAGCCATCCTGTATGGTGCCTTCGAAATAGGAGCTGTACCAGGTAGAATGTCTATAGACAATTCAACTTCCCTTTCAGGTGGAAGACTAGGTAAGTCTTCAGGGAACACATCAGGAAACTCTTTCACCACTGAAATCTCTTGAAGATTCACATTTTCTATCTTGAATCAAGCACAAGTGCTAAGAAAGCTTCACACCCTTTTCTCAAAAATCGCTTAGCTTGCATAGCTGATATTACATTAGCTATGGGTTTAGATCGAATGCCCTGTACTAAAGTTTCTTTACCATCAGCACTAATAAGAGTTACAGTTTTAGCTTCACAATTAATCACTGCATGATGTCTAGACAGCCAATCCATACCAAGTATAATATTAAACTCCCGAAATGGCAATTCAATAAGATCAGCAAGAAATCCCTTGAATTACAATAGGACACTGTTTATGCACTCTAACAACAACAACACTGTGACCCAAAGGGTTGGTTACACATATATCATATTCCAATTCATATACAGTAGACTCATTTCTACCCATATCCCCAGTCAATTCCTGCAACTATCCCAATGTTGCCTAGAACAATGGGGACACATTGGAGGTTGCCCCCCCCCACTCTATTTTTCTGAAACTCCCTTTCCCAGCTTAGACACTGTAGACGATTCTTGTCTCCTATCCCTTTTTGCAGAACTATAGCCAGATCCAGCTGGCTGATTTCCTTGTGCTCCTCTAGCTCTCATTCCTGCGAAAGATCCACCCTTGGACCCACTTATTCTCTGTTCTCTCTCCCTTTTTGCAATCTAATTCTTTTCAATTCGCAAGGCTGCTGTTGAAACACCCTAAACCACATCTTTACTATATAAATGCAATCTACGTCATTTTATCCATCTAATCATATGACTAACATAATAATCAGGATTATCACATCCTTACTGTACATTTATTTGAACAAGCGTGTTGACTTCATATGCAATCCCAATATCTTATTATTGATAATACTATATCATCATACTTTAGCTATTTATCTTTCATGTATAGTATTCAGCATTTCAGCACATTTATATAAAGTATTATAGCTTCTAGATGCATGCATAAACTAGTATTCTCACTATGAGCTTATTACAGTCTTCACTTCCATATAATTTACATATATATTTATTACAAACTCTTATACATATTAAACATGTAAGGTACTAAACAAAGTTTATCAAAAGTTTCCTACATCCACTTCTATAGACTGGTATTGGCCTGTCTTGATGCAGAAATAGTTCCTGTGCAAAAGCCTTGCCTACCAAAACCTACACGGATCAAAATAACCCGTGCTAAGCTATACAGCTTAGTGGGGATTCTAAACATGAAAGACAACCACTCACAGTGGTCATCAAAATATAGGTTATTCATAACAATTGAATAATAATAATACTTGTATAACAAGATAACCCTTCACAATTCATTCAGCATACTTGAGTTCATACAATTCAATATGAGATATGTATATAATATAAATAGATACCAATACATGTTTAAGAAACCACTGTTAAACATGATAAATCATATATCAGATGCATAGTTCATACTGTGATTCACTGTGATACATTATTGCTTTACTTTAGCCTGCTTAGATTCTAAGAGTGGATAACGGGATCGGTGGATACCCGAGGGTATCAAAACTATGAATATCCGAAGATATCAAAACTATGGACTCAATTAGGGCCAATTATAAGGTGGACCGGTCAAGGACCCAAAAGGGCCAAGTAACAACCCAAATGAGTTGTGCAAGATCCAGCAGGATCAACTATACTGTGGACCTAAAAAGGTCGACTGTTGCAGCTGCAATTCCCTATAGGCGCCTATCTATCCACAATTAAACTCTAGTAGCAGGCAATATAGTTTTTCATGTTTATATATATTATATATATATATATATATATATATATATATCATTCTTGTGCTTGTCTCATACACCCTGTACACTTATATGTTCATATTATAGTACAACATTTTCCACTATATAAACATGTATTTATACTCACATGTAAAAGTTCAAGTGTCATTGATTGAACATACCTCTTAATGAACTTATACTCGAGCATGTTATTCTTTAAGCATCACATCATATTTCAATCATAATATCATACATATAATTCAATGGTAATTTTATAGTCTCACACATTCATATATTCATGCCATAATTTAATATAAACTACATATTTTAGATGTACTTCAAATGTTAGAGTAAGCATTGGTAGTTTATTTGTTTAAAAAGTGCATTTAAGTTCAAAAGGAAAAGGCCACGGCTGAGACATTTCGTCTCGGCCGCGACGAAAGGCTGTAATCGATCACAGAAGGTGGCCACGGCTGAGACAAATGGTCTCGGCCGTGACCAAATAGTGTAATTTGGCCACAGAAGGTTGCCACGGCTGAGACAAATGGTCTCGGCCGTGACTACCCTGAAGGCCTTAATAATTTTTTTTTGCAAGACAGATTTACAACTTCAAATTACACAACATTTTTGACATTCAAAAAGATATTTTCAGCAAAAGTGGTCTTCTACAACATTGTTCCGCTACGTCTCTAGTTTCTAAAACATCAAAAATCGCTGCAATATCATGTCTAGAACTCGAGATATGTACAATTTACTAATGGCTGTTCATCATAATAAGCAACACAGAATCTCCGATTTTCAAGTGAACATTAAGCAATCTTATAAGCCTTATTTGACTTTGCTTTCTTCATATAAATTGTAGGTCTTGAAGTCTATTTTAAGTAGGAATTGACCTCATGCCATTATGATCATTGTACAAAAATTTATTAAGAGTTTACCCAAGCTCTTCAATATTAGCATCAAAGATGCATCTAATGTTCCATCAATGTAGGGATTAATTTAGAGGCCAATTTAGTGATATTTTTCAAATATACTTTTATACATATATCTCATATGGAACTATCAAAATTACCAAAGCTTTAAATTAAGATCCCTAGCTCATTTTATAGCTTAATTACAGTCAATAATGTCAGCAAATCTTCATGTAACACATATTGTAACATATTCTAAATTCATATCTCATCCCTATTATTTCATCTATCACACACATGCACCTTGATGATACAATCAAAAATCACATGCATGCAATGTGAGTACCATCCCATACCTTATTCGACCCCTATCACACCCAAGCTTTCAATCCCTTGCAATATCCTTCCCTTTATCCTTTCTATCTCCTCCTTCTTTAACTACAACACAAATCATCCCCAATCCATCATTTCCAGCAACCAAGCCCATCCGAAATTCACATAAGGAAATGAAGAAGAAGAAGAAGAAGGGGATGAAGATATCCAAAATTAAACCTTACCTTTATAATCTTTACCAATTTCTTCTTGAATAATTAACATGCATGAAGTTTTCTTTAAGATTTCCTTAGAGATGTAGATTAAGCAAGCAAAAGAAATAGGAAATCTCTCTCATTCCACAAGCTTAGCCGACCACACTCACTTCCATCTGAATTTCTCTTTCCATCCACTAAGTTACAGCCTATATAATGATAAGGAAAATTCCCCAAGTGATCCTTTCAAGTTTTTGCATGTTACCAAGATTTCCCACCAAATCTTGCATGTCACATTAATAACATCTAATTCTTTGCATGTCACAAATTATACCCCACCATTTAATTAATTCTTAATTCAACCTCATCATTTAACCTCTTTCTTACATTAGCCTCTCCATTGTTCTCAAATTCTCAATTGACCCCATTAAAATGTCATAATTACCAATTTACCCCAAATCAATAATTATACTCCAATTAAACCCTCAATTAAAAATTAAATCACACTAATCAATTTATTTCCCATGCCATTAAAATAAATAAGACATAATTTATCCCTTAATTACCATTAATACGAATTTCTCATTAAATTCTTAATCTTAATCAAATAAAAACTCCTCTCAAAACATAAAATTCATTTAGGGTCAAGTAAGGGTCTGACAATTCTCTCCCCCTTAAGGAATTTCGTCCTCGAAATTCATACCTGAATTAAACAACTGAGGATATTGCTTCTTCATGGCTGCCTCTAGTTCCCAGGTTATTTCTTGTACACCATGATGTTGCCAAAGTACTTTAACCAGAGGAATCTGCTTGTTTCTCAATTGCTTGATCTCCCTAGCCAGGATTTCCTTCGGTTCCTCATCATAAGTGATATCCGGCTGTAACTGAATATCTTGAACTTGTAACTTGTGAGATTCATCTGAGCGATATCTTCGAAGCATAGATACATGAAACACGTCGTGAAGCATAGCCAACTCCACAGGAAGAGCAATCTATAAGCTACTGGTCCAACTCTTTGAAGAATTTCGTACGAACCAATGAATCTCGGACTGATTTTTCCCTTTTTCCCAAACCTAAGCACTTTTCTCCAAGGAGATACCTTCAAAAATACTTTGTCACCCACCTGGTATTCGATATCCCTTCTTTTAAGATCAGCATAAGATTTATGCCTATCACTCGCTTCTTTCAGCCTCTGTTTGATTACTTGAACTTTTTCTTCTGTATCTCTAACAAGGTCAGGACCAATTAACTTACATTCAGTCAACTCAGTCCAGCAGACTGGAGTTCTACATTTCCTACCGTACAGAGCCTCATATGGTGCCATTTGAATACTCTTCTGATAGCTGTTATTATAAGCAAATTCCATCAAGGCTACATATTTATCCCAACTTCCAGAAAACTCCAAAGCACATCCCCTCATCATATCTTCTAGAATCTGAATAACCCTTTCAGATTGCCCATCCGTTTGAGGATGAAAAAGTTGTACTGTACTTGAGCTGTGATCCCAATGCTTGCTGTAAACTCTGCCAAAATCTCGATGTGAACCTTGGATCTCGATCCGAAATTATAGACACAGGTATACCATGTAACCGTACAATCTCATTCACATACAATTCTGCAAGCCTATCCATGGAATAATCAGTTCGAACTGGTAAAAAGTGAGCTACTTTTGTTAACTTATCCACTATTACCCAAACAACATCATATTTCCTTTGAGAAAGAGGCAAACCAGTAACAAAATCCATGGTAATGTCTTCCCACTTCCACTGTGGAATCGGAATGGGATTCAAGAGACCTGAAGGAAATTGATGTTCTGCTTTCACTTGCTGACATGTTAGACATTTAGAAACATAATCAACAATATCCTTCTTCATGCCAGGCCACCAGTAAAACTGTTTCAACTCTTGATACATCTTGTTCCCACCTGGTTTCATAGTAAATGCAGTATTATGTGCTTCATGCAACAATATTCTTTACACTTCTTTGTCATCAGGGATACACAACCTGTTATGGTGGTATACACCACCATCTTCTTTCACTGAAAAATCAAATTGATCACCTTCACAAACTGCTTTAACAATTTGTTGTAACTTGACATCATCCTTCTGAGCATCAATCATTGTCTGCCTAACCATGGGCCTAACTTTAAGATGTGCTAGTAAAACACCATCAGAAGCAAATTTCCATGTGCACTGTTTTAACATCAACACTGCCATTGACTTACGACTTAAGGCATCAGCAACCACATTCGCTTTTCCTGGGTGATAGTCAACTATACAATCATAATCCTTGAATAGTTCCAACCATCTTCTCTGCCTCAAATTAAGTTCTTTCTGAGTAAGCAAGTACTTGAGGCTTTTATGGTCAGTATAAATCCTGCATTTTTCCCCATACAGATAATGCCGCCAAATCTTTAAAGCGAATACCACAGCTGCCAGTTCTAGATCATGAGTCGGGTAGTTCTGTTCATGTGGTTTCAACTGTCTAGATGCATAAGCTACAACTTTACCATCTTACATCAATACACAACCCAAACCAACCTTAGAAGCATCACTGTACATTGCATACTCTTTCCCTGACACAGGTTGAGTCAAAACTGGAGCTTCAGTCAACATCTTCTTCAACCTTTCAAAGCTTGCTTGACAATGATCAGACCATTCAAACTTAGTATTCTTTCTCAACAGCTTAGTGAGGGGTGAAGCAATGACAGAAAAACCCTTCACAAAACGACGATAGTAACCTGCCAACCCAAGAAAACTTCTAATTTCATGCACATTCCTGGGTGGTCTCCAATTAACAATAGCTTCAATTTTATTTGGATCAACCCTAACACCTTCAGCGGATACAACATGACCTAGGAAAGAAACTTCCTTAAGCCAGAAATCACATTTACTCAATTTGGCATACAACTCATTTTCTTTCAAAGTTTGCAATACAATTCTCAGATGTTCAACATGTTCAGCTTCATTTCTTGAGTAAATTAATATGTCATCAATAAACACAACAACAAATTGATCTAAGTAGGGTCTGAATACCCTATTCATAAGATCCATAAATGCAACAGGTGCATTAGTCAACCCAAATGGCATAACTAAAAATTCATAATGCCCATAACGAGTCCTAAGTGCAGTTTTAGGAACATCCCCACTTTAACTCTGAGCTGATAATATCCTGACCGCAAATCTATCTTTGAGAACACACCAGCACCACTTAACTGATCAAATAAATCCTCTATTCATGGCAAAGGATATTTGTTCTTCACTATCACTTTGTTCAACTGTCTATAGTCGATACACATTCTCATAGACTCGTCCTTCTTCTTAACAAATAAAATCGGAGCACCCCAAGGTGAAACACTGGGTCTGATGAAGCCTTTGTCTATCAATTCCTGTAATTGAACCTTCATCTCTTTAATTCAAATGGAGCCATTCTGTATGGTGCCCTGGAGATTGGGGCCGTACCAGGTAACAGATCAATAGACAACTCAACATCTTTTTCTGGAGGAAGACCAGGTAATTCCTCAGGAAATACTTCTGGAAATTCTTTCACAATCGGTATTTTGTCAAGCTCTACTGTATCCCTTTTTGAGTCAAGGACTAAAGCTAAAAATGGTTCACATCCTTTTCTAAGATATCACCTAACTTGCATTGCTGATATAACATTAGTTGATAGCTTAGAATAATTGCCTTCTACTACCACTTCCTTTCCTTCATCATCCCTGAGGGTTACTATTTTCATTTCACAATTTACCACTGCATGATTCTTGGATAACCAATCCATTCCCAGAATTACATCAAACTCATGAAAAGGCAACACAATCAAATCTGCTGGAAACTCTCTCCCTTGAACTACTATAGGACAGTCTTTACACACCTTATTAACAATTGTACTATGTCCCAATGGACTAGTTACACATACATCAAAATCTAACTGTTGTGTTTTAAAACTATCTCTACCCGAAGCCCCAATACAAACATATGAGTGAGTAGAGCCAGGATTAATGAGTGCATGTATGTTACAATTATAAAGAGAAAAAGTACCAGCTATAACTTCTGGAGCATCCTGTTCCTCCCGAGCCTTCATGGCATAAGCCCGTCTAGCAACCATTTGAGTAGAAGGTCTATCAACTATTTCTGACATATTCTGGGACTAGGATCCATGATGAGCTGCTCCAAACCTTCCTCTGCCTATACCTCTTCCAGATGGAGGTGCATTAGAAGCTCCACTGCTATTCTGTTGCTTAAAACCTTGATCTGGTTTCAAAGGACAATTTGCTATGAAATGATCAGTACTAACACATCTAAAGCATTCTCCAGCCAGTTTCCTACAATTACCCCAATAATGCCTGGAACAATGAGGACACTCAGGTGCTTGACCCCCACTCTGTCTTCCTGAAGCTTCCCTCTCATTTTTAGGCTTTGTAAGGGATTCTTGCTTCTTTCCTTTACTAGAAGAATTGAAAATAGATTCTGCAGGCTGGCCTCCTTGAGTCCCTCTAAATCTTTTTCCAGCAGATAATCCTCCCTTGAAACCACTTCTTTTATGCTCTCTCTCTCTCTTAGCTATCTCATACTTTTCAATTTTCATAGCAGTTGTGACCAGTTGATTAAAATCTACCACATTTAGAGATGTAAATCCAAACAAATTTTCTTTAATTCTATCATTCAGCCCATCTTCAAAGTGCCTGCATTTGAACACTCCTGTCAACATCTCCTTGGGAACATATTTGCATAATCGGCTAAATTCCTTTTCATATTCAGCCACAGATAGAACTTTTTGTCTCAAGCTCAGAAACTGCTTCAATTTCTCCTCCTTGTAAGCCTCAGTAACATATTTCTTTCTGAACTCCCCCTCAAAGAATTCCCAGGTAAGTGGGTCAGGTAACTGAGGTTGTCTCAAAATCAACTTCCACCAATCATAAGCCATGCCTTGAAGTAAGGACACAGCACAAGATACCTTATGGTTTACAGGACAATTTATTTCATCAAATATCCTCTCCAGCCTTTCTAACCAGAACTCAGCTTCTTCAGATTGTTCTAGATTGGTACCCATAAATTCTTGTGCCCCATGCTTTCTAATTTTAGAGATTGGAGCCTTGGGCATAGTCATTCTTTGCAGAATCTAGGCCATATTCTGAGAAATTTTTAACAAAGCTTCTCCAGGAATTGTAGTAGGAATTTCATTTCGATCCGAAGAAAAAGTCATTGGAGTAGGAGGATTTGATCTAACTCGCAAATTACTTTCAGCCGATTCTTCTATAGTATTCCTAGAAGAATTCTCCATCTTTAATCTATAAGAAAACAGGAACTTCTGCATTAGGCCAACACAACACTATCTCATATTAAAGTTTCTATACTTGCATTACCCAGAAAAGGATAAACCTATGCTCTGATACCAAATTGAAACACCCTAAACCACATATTTACTATATAAATGCAATCTACGTCATTTTATCCATCTAATCATATGACTAACATAATAATCAGGATTATCACATCCTTACTGTACATTTATTTAAACAAGCATGTTGACTTCATATGCAATCCCAATATCTTATTATTGATAATACTATATCATCATACTTTAGCTATTTATCTTTCATGTATAGTATTCAGTATTTCAGCACATTTATATAAAGTATTATAGCTTCTAGATGCATGCATAAACTAGTATTCTCACTATGAGCTTATTACAGTCTTCACTTCCATATAATTTACATATATATTTATTACAAACTCTTATACATATTAAACATGTAAGGTACTAAACAAAGTTTATCAAAAGTTTCCTACATCCACTTCTATAGACTGGTATTGGCCTGTCCTGATGCAGAAATAGTTCCTGTGCAAAAGCCTTGCCTACCAAAACCTACACGGATCAAAATAACCCGTGCTAAGCTATACAGCTTAATGGGGATTCTAAACATGAAAGACAACCACTCACAGTGGTCATCAAAATATAGGTTATTCATAACAATTGAATAATAATAATACTTGTATAACAAGATAACCCTTCACAATTCATTCAGCATACTTGAGTTCATACAATTCAATATGAGATATGTATATAATATAAATAGATACCAATACATGTTTAAGAAACCACTGTTAAACATGATAAATCATATATCAGATGCATAGTTCATACTGTGATTCACTGTGATACATTATTGCTTTACTTTAGCCTGCTTAGATTCTAAGAGTGGATAACGGGATCGGTGGATACCCGAGGGTATCAAAACTATGAATATCCGAAGATATCAAAACTATGGACCCAATTAGGGCCAATTATATGGTGGACTGGTCAAGGACCCAAAAGGGCCAAGTAACAACCCAAATGAGTTGTGCAAGATCCAGCAGGATCAACTATACTGTGGACCTAAAAAGGTCGACTGTGGCAGCTGTAATTCCCTATAGGCACCTATCTATCCACAATTAAACTCTAGTAGCAGGCAATATAGCTTTTCATGTTTATATAATATATATATATATATATATATATATATATATATATATATATATATATCATTCTTGTGCTTGTCTCATACACCCTGTACACTTATATGTTCATATTATAGTACAACATTTTCCACTATATAAACATGTATTTATACTCACATGTAAAAGTTCAAGTGTCAGTGATTGAACATACCTCTTAATGAACTTATACTCGAGCATGTTATTCTTTAAGCATCACATCATATTTCAATCATAATATCATACATATAATTCAATGGTCATTTTATAGTCTCACACATTCACATATTCATGCCATAATTTAATATAAACTACATATTTTAGATGTACTTCAAATGTTAGAGTAAGCATTGGTAGTTTATTTGATTAAAAAGTGCATTTAAGTTCAAAAGGAAAAGGCCACGGCTGAGACATTTCGTCTCGACCGCGATGAAAGGCTATAATCGATCACAGAAGGTGGCCACGGCTGAGACAAATAGTCTCGGCCGCGACCAAATACTGTAATTTTGCCACAGAAGGTTGCCACGGCTGAGACAAATGGTCTCGGCCGCGACTACCCTTAAGGCCTTAATAATGTTTTTTTTGCGAGAAAGATTTACAACTTCAAATTACACAACATTTTTGACATTCAAAAAGATATTTTCAGCAAAAGTGGTCTTCTACAACATTGTTCCGCTACGTATCTAGTTTCTAAAACATCAAAAATCGCTGCAATATCATGTCTAGAACTCGAGATATATACAATTTACTAATGGCTGTTCATCATAATAAGCAACACAGAATCTCCGATTTTCAAGTGAACATTAAGCAATCTTATAAGCATTATTTGACTTTGCTTTCTTCATATAAATTGTAGGTCTTGAAGTCTATTTTAAGTAGGAATTGACCTCATGCCATTATGATCATTGTACAATAATTTATTAAGATTTTACCCAAGCTGTTCAATATTAGCATCAAAGATGCATCTAATGTTCCATCAATGTAGGGATTAATTTAGAGGCCAATTTAGTGATATTTTTCAAATACACTTTTATACATATATCTCATATGGAACTATCAAAATTACCAAAGCTTTAAATTAAGATCCCTAGCTCATTTTATAGCTTAATTACAGTCAATAATGTCAGCAAATCTTCATGTAACACATATTGTAACATATTCTAAATTCATATCTCATCCCTATTATTTCATCTATCACACACATGCACCTTGATGAAACAATCAAAAATCACATGCATGCAATGTGAGTACCATCCCATACCTTATCCGACCCCTATCACACCCAAGCTTTCAATCCCTTGTAATATCCTTCCCTTTATCCTTTCTATCTCCTCCTTCTTTAACTACAACACAAATCATCCCCAATCCATCATTTCCAGCAACCAAGCCCATCTGAAATTCACATAAGGAAATGAAGAAGAAGAAGAAGAAGGGGATGAAGATATCCAAAATTAAACCTTACCTTTATAATATTTACCAATTTCTTCTTGAATAATTAACATGCATGAAGTTTTCTTTAAGATTTCCTTAGAGATGTAGATTAAGCAAGCAAAAGAAATAGGAAATCTCTCTCATTCCACAAGCTTAGCCGACCACACTCACTTCCATCTGAATGTCACTTTCCATCCACTAAGTTACAGCCTATATAATGATAAGGAAAATTCCCCAAGTGATCCTTTCAAGTTTTTGCATGTTACCAAGATTTCCCACCAAATCTTGCATGTCACATTAATAACATCTAATTTTTCTTTTGCATGTCACAAATTATACCCCACCATTTAATTAATTCTTAATTCAACCTCATCATTTAACCTCTTTCTTACATTAGCCTCTCCATTGTTCTCAAATTCCCAATTGACCCCATTAAAATGTCATAATTACCAATTTACCCCAAATCAATAATTATACTCCAATTAAACCCTCAATTAAAAATTAAATCATACTAATCAATTTATTTCCCATGCCATTAAAATAAATAAGACATAATTTATCCCTTAATCACCATTAATATGAATTTCACATTAAATTCTTAATCTTAATCAAATAAAAACTCCTCTAAAAACATAAAATTCATTTAGGGTCAAGTAAGGGTCTGACAGCTGTAACCAGTTGAGTGAAGTTAACCACTTGCAAAGATGTAAATCCAATTAACTTTTCTCTGATACGATCATTTAACCCATCTTTAATCTGTCTACATTTAAAAGCATCAGT
This sequence comes from Excoecaria agallocha, assembly GCA_037975025.1. Classification (NCBI taxonomy): domain Eukaryota; kingdom Viridiplantae; phylum Streptophyta; class Magnoliopsida; order Malpighiales; family Euphorbiaceae; genus Excoecaria; species Excoecaria agallocha. The sequence continues at coordinate 13,651,769 of CM075818.1, forward strand.
TAACATCTCATCAGGAGCATATTTGCACAGGTGACTGAATTCTTTCTCATACTCAACCACAGACATAACTGTCTGTTTCAAGTGGAGGAATTGCTTTAACTTCTCTTGCTTATACTCCTCAGTAACATACTTTTTCTTGAATTCAGCTGTGAAAAATTCCCATGTAAGGGGATCTGGTAACTGAGGTTGCTTCAATACCAACTTCCACCAGTCATAAGCTGCATCCTGTAACAGAGACACAGCACAAGATGCTTTATGACTCACTGGACAACCAATTTCATAAAAAATTCTCTCTAGCCTTTCCAGCCAAAATTCATTTTCTTTAGACTGTTCCAGATTAGTGCCTAAAAATTCTTCAGCACCATGCTTTCTAATTTCAGAAATTGGAGCTTTGGGTGTTGTCATTCTTTGAAGAACTTGAGCCATATCCTGTGATATTTTTAACAATGCTTCTGTAGGGACGGCTGTTGGGACCTCATTTGGATTGGATGATGAAGATCCTAGATTGAAAGGATTGGTTCTAACCATCCTTTAACTTACAGTTGATTTCTTAAAAGCATTTATAGAGTTCTCTATTTTCTATCTATAAGAAAACAGGGACTTCTGCATCAGGCTAACAAAACACTATATCATACTATAGAATCCTAGGTTCATTTTTACCCAGAAAAGGCTAAACCTAGGGCTCTGATACCACAAATTGTAGCACCCCCTATGCAAAAACCCCATTAAACATGTATCATGAATACTATTAATCATGCTTATACTACATGTTCATTTAATCATCATTTAGCCATTAATCATGCCATATGATTTCATACGCTTATATTCGTGCTACAAGTCTATTCATGTTTTCCCTTTTCATACCTAGTATCATGCATACTATACTATATGAATATTACTTTATGTAAATCACATGCACACATATTCTGACTTAGCTTTACTACTAGTGAGTTACAATATTCCACATAGGTTTTATACATATCATAAGATAACTGGCCTATATACAAAACATATGATAATTGTATTACAAAATATCCTACATCAAGGTTATAAGTCGATGGTTGGCCCTTCCTGATGCAGAGAACGTCCCTCAACAAAAGTCTCGCTATTTGAACCTACACGGATAAAATAACCCGTGCTAAGCTATAAAGCTTAGTGGGGAATATCTACAGATGGATGACCACACACACAGGTCATCAAACATACATATACAATGTATACAATTAATAACATATGTAACATATCATGTCTTTAACACCAAATACTTTAAAGCATAACATATTCTTCCATGTTCCTAATCATTGTACCCAGAAGAGTAACAATTATGCTCATATTCATAATTCTTATAGACAGCAATTTCCATGTAAACATATTCAAATAAAACATAATTCCTGTGGTAAAACAACATTATGATCCACAATATCCATCTTTAGTCAAATCACTTTAACTGTTTAATTTCTTTATCATTACTATGAATAACGTTTAGCCTGCCTTAGCTTTATCGGTGGATAACGGGAACTATGGATACACATCGGTATCAAAGAAGGATATCCGAAGATATCAAATCTATAGACCCAAATGGGGCCAAACTATACTATGGACCGATCAAGCACACCCAAACGGGGTAGCCTTTCAACCCAAACGGGGCTGATCATGATCCAAATGGGATCATATATACTATGGACCCAATCGGGCCAACTATGGCAACTGCAATTTCCCTATAGACGCCTATCTATCCACATCTGAAACTCTATCGCAGGCAGAACTATATTCATGTTCAATTCACATATCAATACTGTATTCATAGTATATTGTTGTGCACATATACATAGTCTTACATAACTATGAATTCTATGGTGCATAATCAGATATATGCACATTTCACATGCCAAGTTATACATTTGGCTTTTTCAAATCTGTATGACTATATAATTTTCATCATAACATATAGGCATGACATATAATCATCATATCATATACTTGGTCATGTTCTCATTAAGCATTTCACATGTTCATAGTCATGCTAATTCATCTTCTATCTCATAGGGCAATTACATGCTCATATACTCATATACATAATCATAAATGTACATACCTGTGGGTACATTCGCATATAGTTGATTTATTCTTATAAGCATGTTTCCAACACATATATATATATCTATATCATCATTCAAGTCATGTGCTATACAGCATATCTACATGTTTCCATATGGGCATCTACACATGCCAAAGTCATACTATTATAGTTCCTATTTTATAGCATAGGTACATGTCAATATGTGCACTTTCATGTCATAGGATTTACATGTGTATATATATCAATTTGGCATATGACCATCATGCACCAGACTAATCACATGTATAGGTTAGATATTTCATCGCTAGTCTTTATTCATATACACAATTGAATGCATCTGTATTCATATAAATCCTTCATTGATAGTCATATTACATGCCTTATTCAATTAACTTTACTATCACATAAGCAACTATCTATCTCAATCAATTTAAAATCATATTATCAAGTATAGCAACAATCTGCACAATATTGTAATTTATGTTACCTTGAATAGTCTAGAAAACAAGTCTGGATTCAACCCTAGATTACATGTACTTAGAGATAGATTTAAACTTAGGTTTCTTCATATGAAATATAGGTATGGAAGTCTATTTTTCAATGCAAATAGAATCACTCAATTTGCTATTCTATATCTCAACTTATGAGCAAAACATTCTAGATAGGTCATTCAATCGTGAAGGAGTGTTCAACTCGTGAAGAGCTTCACGAGTGAAGCAAATAGGGCAAATCTCACGACTCGTGAAGGAGTTCACGTGTAACACCCCTCATGCAAATACCCTATATTCACATGTATCATGAATACTATTAATCATGCTCATACTACATGTTCAATTAACCATCACTTAGCCATTAATCATGCCATACGATTTCATATACTATTATTTATGCCACCTGTCTGTTCCTGTTTTTCATTTCATGCTTAGTATCATGCATACTAACTATATGGATATTACTTCATGCATATCACATGCACACATGTTCTTTCGTAGCTTTACTACTGGTGAGTTACATTATCCCACATAGGTTATATACATATCAAAATATGACTGGCCATTATACAAAACATATGATAGCTGAATTAGAAAATATCCTACATCAAGGTTATAAGTCGATGGTTGGCCCTTCCTGATGCAGAGAACGTCCCTGAGCAAAAGTCTTTCTAGAAGGTACCTACACGGATAAATAACCCGTGCTAAGCTATAAAGCTTAGTGGGGAATATCTACAGATGGA